>OY730192.1:55432554-56032554 GCA_963422505.1 Pseudognaphalium luteoalbum
ATGGCAGCAACAACTTCGTACGGTATTGCATTCAAAAAAGCACGCGAATATATCCTCGTAAACGCACGTAACGATGATAATGATGATGTAGATGAAGTAATAGTTATTTTCGAGGATTAAATTATGATTTCTCAAGAAGAAAATCAACACCTTGACATCAAGTCTATGTTATCGCTTGAAAATTATAAAACTCGTCGGATGGAACTCATAGCGAGTCACGGGTCGGTAGTCACTGCTAGATATCTGAATTGCACTCACGAGGAGAGTCATGACGGAGCTGTGGCTGTTGCCGAGTTTGTATTGGTGTATGAGTCTCAACGTGCCGTTGGCTTCTCAAAGGAAAAGTATTTAGAACGTACGATCAAGATTAGTCGATTTATGAGTAAAGAGAAAGAAGCTGATGATGATGGTGAAGATATTTGTGCGATTTGTCTCCAAGAATACAAAGCGGGAGAGATGATTGGAACATTGGAATGCAAACATAGTTATCATCATGAATGTGTCTGTGAATGGTTGATGTTGCATATGCATGAGCATGATGTATGTCCACTTTGTAAGTTCAACGTTTCTGCAATCAAATTTTGATAGACTTGATCGAATTCATTACTTTTGTTTAATTTTGTATGTACAATAACAAGTTTACTTTAAAGTCTTAGAATGCTATATTTATCGCCAAATTCATTCTGACACCCTCACTTGGTTGATTAGGTTATGTCAAGAAAGCTAAAATCAACAAGAACATATCAAATATTGAATGAATACTGCACTCGATTAACCAGACCGGGTATAAACCCAAAAACAAGACCACATGATCCTCACACTTACAAAAAAAACACTCAATGAATCACTCACCAACAGGTAATGATCATTTACATTCAAAATAACTTGTTTATCAAGATGATCAAACAAGAACAGTATATGAATCAAAGAACGGCTAAAGGAAATTACCAAAGAGAGAATTCTCAAAATTGTAATTATACACACACCCGTATAATACCAAATATAATAACCCTAATACAAATATTTACACATGACACCCTTGAACTTCAGCTTCCTTTGCTAATCCATACATAAGTCTTTATTTACACAAAACATCCCTGCAATAATAAAACTATACAAATACATATTTACCAAAATAAGACTTGGTTAAATATTATCATTTTAATACTCCCCCTCAATCTTATTTTGGAATAAATCTATCATTCCCAATTTTTTACAAAAAATATTATGTTGAGAAATACTCAACCCTTTTGTAAATAAATCTGCAGGTTGAACATGAGAAGCAATCTTAATAGTTTGAACAGTACCTGCAGCAACTTTTTCTCTAATAAAGTGAATATCTAATTCAAGATGTTTTGTTCTTTCATGGAACACAGGATTAGCAGCAAGTTGTATAGCAGATTTATTATCACAATGAATAGGAACAGGCAATTTTGTTTTCATATTCAAATCATCAAGTAATTTCAAGATCCACATAATTTCACATGTTACAATACTCAATGCTCTATATTCAGATTCAGCAGAAGACCTTGAAACAACATTTTGTTTCTTACTTTTCCATGAAACAAGAGAATTGCCCAAATAAACACAATATCCAGTCATAGATCTCTTAGATGCTGAACACTTAGCCCAATCAGCATCAACAAATGCATTTAGATCAAGAGAATCTGACTTGATAATAGAAAAACCTTTTCCAGGTGACAACTTTAAATATCTAAGTACATGAAATGCAAGTTTTTGATGTGATTCTAAAGGAGCATGCATATATTGACTAAGACATTGTACTACATATGATATATCTGGTCTGGTCATGGTCAAATATATAAGCTTACCAACAAGCCGTTGATATTTGGTAATATTTACCAATCTTTTATCTTTTTCAGTTTCATCACAAGCAATAGAAATATTTTGTTCTATTGGTGTAGACAAAGGTTTACTTCCTAATAAACCATACTCATGTAATAATTCAATACAATACTTTCTTTGTGACAAACAAACTCCATTTGAAGTATTTGAAACCTCTATACCAAGAAAATATTTAAGTTTCCCAAGATCTTTTATTAAAAATTTTGAGCTCAAGAAACACTTAAATTTTTCAACTTCAAGAGTATTATTTCCAGTCACAATAATATCATCAACATAGACCAACACAGCAATAAAAATATCATCATATTGTTTCACATATAAAGAATAATCATTAAGACTTTGAACAAAACCATTCTCTCTAAGAACAGAGGATAATTTTGCATTCCATTATCTTGGTGCTTGTTTAAGACCATACAATGATTTAACAAGTTTGCATACCTTTGTTTCACTAGAAGAATAATACCCTTGTGGTGGTGTCATATAAACATCTTCAATAAGATCACCATATAAGAAAGCATTATTAACATCTAATTGATATAAAGGCCAATTCTTATTAACAGCTAAAGCAATTAAACATCTAACAGTTACCATTTTCACAACAGGAGAAAAAGTCTCTTCATAATCAAGACCTTCTCTTTGACTAAAACCTTTAGCAACTAATCTTGCTTTATATCTTTCTATTTCACCATTTGATTTATATTTTATTTTATATATCCATTTACACCAAATAGGTTTTCTTCCAGGTGGAAGATCAACAAGAACCCAAGTCCTATTTCTATTAAGAGCCTCCATTTCTAAATTCATAGCATCTACCCAATGTTTATCTTTAGAGGCTTTCCAATAGTTTGAAGGTTCAATACTTTTATTAAGATTAGTTGTAAAACAGAAATTTTCTGAATTAAGAAAAGAATAATTGACAACCTTTTCAATGCCATATTTAACCTTTCCCTCTATCACATAATCATTAAACTTCTTAGGTACTACAGAAGTTCTACTACTAGTTCTTTTTGGTTGTGAAGAATCATGAATTGGTGCAAACTGTGCAGACTCAGTATTTCCCTCAGAATATGATATATTATGATCATTCAATGTTGCACTTGGTTCATTTGTATAAGCATTTTAACCACTGCCATCATTTAATAATGTTGCATGAGGTTCATTTGTTGAACCACTGCCATCATTATCAAATATTTCATGAGGTTCATTTGTTTGAACATTTGAACCCATACCATCACTGTTATCAACTTTATCTCCCCCTTCATCATTGGGATTTTTAAAACTATCATTTGTAAAATCAAAAAAATTCAAATGATTAACATCTAAGTTATCATTTTCAGAAACATTTTTATTCTTGAGTTTTAAAGGGAAAACAGTCTCATAAAACTTGACATCTCTAGAATAAAAAATGTTTTTGTTTTTCAAATTTACAACTTATATCCCTTTTTTACAGTTGAAAAACCAATTAGAATACATTTCTCAGCTCTACTTTCAAATTTATCAGAATTGTTAAAAATAGTAGAAAAACATAAACACCCAAAAGATCTAATGTGGGAGAGATTTGGTTTTAACCCATGCACCAATTCATAAGGAGACTTACCAGAAAGAACAGAAGAAGGTAACCTATTGATTAAATAAGTAGCAGTCAGTACACAATCAGTCCACATATTTAGACTAATATCACTTTGAAACATTAAAGATCTAGCAATATTAAGTAAATGTATATGTTTTCTTTCAGCCACTCCATTTTGCTGTGGAGTATAAACACAAGTTGTTTGGTGTATAATTCCAGAAGTTTAACAAAATAATTCAAAATTAGAATTAACAAACTCTGTCCCATTATCACTTCTAAAAATTTTGATATTAACATCAAACTGATTTTTAAGTAACTTTGAAAAACTTACAATATTTTCATAGGTTTCATGTTTTGATTCTAAAAGATATAACCAAACAGCCCTTGTATAATCATCCACAATAGTCAGAAAATATCTGAACTCTTCTCTACTTTGAATTTTATAAGGTCCCCACACATTAAGGTGATCTAAATCACCCAACCTCTTAGTTTTGTGATCACTAAGAGGAAAAGGTTCTCTAGTTTGTTTGGCTTTATGACAAATATCATAAGGTGTATTAATTGGTTTATTATTAATTTGCATACTATCTTTTAAAACATGTAAAACTTGATCAGCAGGATGACCCAATCTACTATGCCATAACTGTTTAGATACATAACATACATAAGAACAGTTCAGCATATTAGTCCTACCTGACCAATTACTATTGAACATATATAAACCATCAGATTCATCACCAATCCCCAACACCTTTTTTGAATTCAAATCCTGTATATAACACTTTTCATCATCAAATCAAACAAACAATTTACTGTCCATTGACAGTTTGTGTACAGACAACAAATTCACACAATACTCAGGAACATACAACACACCAAATAGTCTGATTGAATTATTAATTTGATAATTACCAATTTTTCTAACAAGTGCCTTTGTTCCATTAGGATGACCAACTGTTAATCCTAAATTTGTTACATCCACATCATCAATTAAATAAGACTCATTACATATCATGTGTTGATTTGCTCCTGAGTCAATGATCCATTGTTTATCAAACACTTTAGTTTTTGTTTGACTATTAGAACAAAAATATTTATCAAAATTAAGATTAAAAATCACATTTAAGTTCATAAAATCACCTGCCATATTTGCATTCATACCAGATCCATATTCTGACTTATCATTAATAAGACTCATCAATTTCACAATCTGTTCACTTGTATGGCATATTAGAATCATATGAAACACATACATCAGACACATAATTATTATTATTAGCCACAAACTTAGGTGCATTTTAATTAAATGGTTTCGTTTTATACCCAGGTGGATACCCCACAATCTCATAACACCTATCAACAGTGTGACCCAACATACCACACTTTGTACATTTAAAGTTAGGATTAGGCCCTCTCATTACTTTTCTATTATTATTATTATTATTATTATTATTATTATTATTATTATTATTATTATTATTATTATTATTATTATTATTATTATTATTAGTTTGAGTAAATGACTTAGTAAAGAAAGCAGTATTTTGAGACTTAGAAGTTGAAACTTCATTAGCAGTAATACCCCTATGAGATTCTTCTCTAGAAATCAAAGCAAAAGCTGTTTTGACACTAGGAAGAGGATCTCCGGAAAGAATATTACTTCTAATAGGTTGATAAATATCATCTAACCCCATTAAAAACTGCATAAGTTTTATCAATTTATTATGATCAGAAAACTGTTGAGAGCCTTTACAAGTACATGGTGGTAGTCTAATAAGAGCATCATATTGTTTCCAAAAAGAATTTAGTTTGTGATAATATTCTGAAACACTGCATCCTTTCTGAGTCAAAGAATTGATTTTATGATGTAAATTAAATGTAACTGACCCATCTATTTTATCATAAGTTTCTTTCAATTCTTTCCATAGTAGCAGTATTATTAGAGAAAATTTGTCCAAGATACAATTCATCAGATATAGCAGTTAATATCCATGTTAACACCACTGAATTACATCTATTCCATTGACCAGATAAAACTGCATCATTTTCATAATCATTTTTTAAACATGTTCCTTCAATAAAACCTATTTTATTCTTAGTAGCAAGAGCAAGTGTCATTGCTCTGCTCCACACATTATAATTTTCAGTACCTTTTAATTTTATTGATATTAATGCAGTTCCAGTAGTATCACTAGCATGGAGATATAGAGGATCTCCAAAGTCAAGTTTATTGATCAATGTAACAGATGTACCAGAATTATCATCCCCAGCCATTTTAGAAAATTGATTACCTATTTTAACTCACACAATTAACAATCAACTAAAAAAAACAATGCACAAATACACACAGATGCTTAAACAAAGCAATAATAAACCAACCCTAGAAGGTTAGTCTAAGCAGGGATCCTTACAGGTGGTCTCTCAAAGGGATTCCACCCTAGGTCTTACTTAGAGACCTCTCTTCTACCAAAAGAAACAAAAGTTAGTCAACTTAGATAACCACACACAACAAGTACAAACGATATTTAACACAGATTGCAATTATCAAGTACCTCAAATAATAATCAATTTAAACACGTATGAATTAAAATATGAGATAGAGTTAGAAATTCCTCATAAAGTACTCCGAGCAAGCAATAAAAGAAAAAACCAGAAGAAATCGCAGCGGAAATAGAAGAAACACTCTGGAACAGCCAAGAGTATCACAAACCCTAATTTTGTAAATTAGGATTTCCAGCCACAAATCAACAATCGTTGATAATATCTCAACCAGATGTTGAGAATAAACCAGATCCAGTACCAATCGAACGAGAAATCAGATTTCTAGCAAAAAAACCCCAAATCTGACGAATCAAAGAAACCCTAGATCTTCAGATCTAAGAAATCAAACAAGAGAATGTGTCGATCTAACTATAATATCTCTGATACCATGTCAAGAAAGCTAAATCAACAAGAACATATCAAATATTGAATGAATACTGCACTCGATTAACAAGACCGGGTATAAACCCAAAAACAAGACCAAATGATCCTCACACTTACAGAAAAAACACTCAATGAATCACTCACCAACAGGTGATGATCATTTATACTCAAAATAACTTGTTTATCAAGATGATCAAACAAGAACAGTATATGAATCAAAGAACGGCTAAAGGAAATCACCAAAGAGAGAATTCTCAAAATTGTAATTATACAAACACCCGTATAATACCAAATATAATAACCCTAATACAAATATTTACACATAACACCCTTGAACTTCAGCTTCCTTTGCTAATCCATACATAAGTCTTTATTTACACAAAACATCCATGCAATAATAAAACTATACAAATACAATACAAATACATATTTACTAAAATAAGACTTAGTTAAATATTATTTTTTTAATAGGTTATACTATTAATCGTGTAAGATAGTAACCTAAACTTGTAACTACTAAGTCGGTTAAGATTTTACCCTGACTCAATCACGTGTTATCACGTGACTTATTTTTGTTAACTTACCTGACGGAGGTGTTCAAGATTACTTAACACCTTGTAATTTTAGTACGCATAAGTATATGATCCTAAATAATGATATATGTTATTATGTTAATTTGATGAATGATTAAATGTAAGAGATCGATAAACATAAATAGTTAAATTAAAATAAAAGCTATGAATATCAGCTTGTATGCACAAAACATACTACTATAATAATTTAGAATTATATAATTATAAGTATACTAATAACGTAGGTAAATTTACAGCTGCAACTTATAGCTACAGTTCAAAAAAACTGTAGAGAAAAGCTCATTTTATTAGGATTGCTCCATTTCAATAGAATTTTATCATTACGATTGTATGACACCCATTTTAAGGCCAAACAAATAAATTAAAAGTTGTCGAAAATATATTATGTGAAATCTCTAATTAAAGATAAAAAGACGTTGATTTTAATGGTGTAATTTTTATGATTTATAACCTACGGTTTCTGAAATATTTAGGGTTTTTCTTTTGAAAATGGTAAAAATGAGTATTTGAAATTAAGCAATCCTATTGATTCCTTCTTATTGTATATTAACTTTTTTATTCCAATAGTAGTCTAGTATTTTCACATTTCAAAGCCCGCCCTCTTCTTCGTTCTCGACGGATATCACACGTTTGTTTTGCATCCATCCAAAAGTTATTTTTTGCTAGACTATTTCATATCTCGCTGATCCACCGCCTTGTTCGGTTTTGTGTCCTCGTCATCAGTTTCGGCAACGACGACGCTCGGCTTCGATTCCCATTGTTAATCTGGTTAGTGTCCTTTTTTGGTTGATTCTGATGTCCCTCCATGGTGGCTTCACATTTTCCGGTAACCTCTTTTATCCTCGAGGTTAGTCCTTTTGAGGTTTTTGTCATGGTTTCTATCATGGCAGGTTCATTTTGTTTTAACCATCAAGGTGGGAGTCTTTTGGCCGTTTCCATGTCTCTCCAATTGGTGTTGGACCATTAGTTAAGTGTTCAGTGAGTTTGATGGCATAAGTTGTGACTAAGGGTGGCAAAGTAGTAAGTCATACAATGGATTGCTAATATTGTATTTGGTTATGCTTAGGATTGTTAGGATTAGATTGCTTATATCATAATTGAAGGATACGTACATACTGAAACTAGATCGCTTAAAAGTAGAACTTCGACAAATTAATATGCTTGCTATGATTGTAACCCCACATTGCAAGCCTGTATGGTTTCTAGGCATCTTTTAGTTTTACCCATTCTTTTGGGGCATTTAAGTTCTGAAAATCGATTACTTCAGGCATTACTTGTAACCTGAAAGACAATAAATTGTATGTATGCCAAGCTATCTAATTAAAAGATTAATTATTCAATGAGTTCGTTGATGGGTTAAAATTACAATACCCAAGCCAAACTGATGAACGAAAAGCAGCTGAACCCAAACTAGCCTATTATATGTTCTTGGCCACACTTTTTGGTCAATCAGTCATTGGATCACATCGAACACATTTTTATGTGTTGTCCATTATCGTAGGTTTGTTGTCAGTATAGAGGTGTCATCTTTTGTTCCGGTTATATGGTTTCATATGCATAGCTTAGTGGTTGGCGTCCTGATACTCACAAGAGGTCTTAGGTTCAAACCTCACTAGAAGCATATCTTGGGGTAGCCAGGGAAAGGGTCGGAAACTGTCACGGGATAACCCGGTTAGGCCACGTAGATCTGAGTAAAAATTACTCGTCCTCCCAAGTAACCTGAACAGGGAAAACCTCTTCCGTTTTATATTATAGCTTGTTTGGTAAGAGGATAAAGTTGTCAAATTGAGTATGTGGACTTCAAACGGGCTCTTGATTGGAATCGGGGTAGAGGAGAAGAGGGTGGATCGCATATGGTAACAAGACTTCTTAATTAAGAGCTACCGGTATTATTAATACTACTGCAAACGAAGCCTGAATTGAAATTTCAGGTTTGAGTTTTGGGGTTAAACAAATAAGGGGTTAGTGTCTGGGAATGTACCAAACTTTGACCAAATATCTATTGTGTGTACCCAACTTACATTTGCTAATTTTAATGCATCCAATTTACAAAAAGAAAGTTTTGATATATTTTGATGATTTGTCGATGACGTGTCACTCTCTCTGTATGCCACGTGACATGCTATACAAATGACACATCATCAAAATACATCAAAACATCATTTTTGAAAGTTGGATACATTAAAATTATCAAATATAAGTTGGGTACACACAATAAATATTTGGTCAAAGTTTGATACATTCCCAGACACTAAATCCAACAAATTATAGACAAAATGATTGTAATTGCAGAGAATGTGGCAATCTTTGCTAGATGGAATCTAAGATGGGTCATTATGGATATAACTGCTTGTCTTTGAACATATGTGTGTAACTCTTTGAGAATAAGAAGATTATGGAAAGTCAAATATGGTTGAGTCTGGCCCTGTTATATCAAACTGTCCACCTAAGTAAAGCCAGATACTTGGGATTTTAACAGATAACTGAGATGGTAAGCATAAGTGACACTGACGATGTTGGATATCAAATTGATGATATTAAAGGCCCAAGTGTAGACCTTAAGAGTTAAGGTGTATAAAAATAACATTACAAATACGTTAAATTCTTATTCAGGACCTAGCAGAGTTTGTTTTATTTATCCTTCAGCTCTATATGTGTGTATATGAAATGTCTATTCTAGATAAACAATAAAGTAGTTTTTGTTTGTCTTATCACTTTGTATTTAGAAACTTTGGCTTAGATGTAACACCTATGTTCATTGTTTGAAAACTAGAATACTACCCGCGCAATGCCGCGATGTAAGAAAAAAAAACTTGTAATTATAATTTTTATTCACGGGTATTTAAACCTAAGATAAAATGTATACCATTTACTTACCATTATATCATATTAGTTAATTTTGACCAATTAGCTTGTTCACCATAGTTCAGGTTTAAGTTGAGAACTTTTGATTTGCAAATCTGAACCCGTTAACTCAAAAGCCGTCAAACATTTTACTTTATTGGGCATGTTTCAAACGTAAACTTTTTATAATATTCATGTAACTTACATTATTTGAAGAAAATACAAATAAGTATTGAGTTAAATATTATGTAACCGAAATTAATTAAGATATATTAAATATATAATAAATTGTATTTAATATATGTGTCTAGAAGTTGATAGTTAAAAGGGTAAAATGGTAATTTACTCTCTCTCTTTTTAAGACTTTATCTCAAATATATATTTTATATATTAGTATAGATAAATATGCATTACTTGATCGATAAAACTATAACATACAAAATATAACACCCCTCTTTCTATTTACACAATATTATATTATTTTACTCGGAAACGTATATTATAAAATTCAGTTCATTACTCTATATTAAATAATGTACATAAACAGTTTACATAGTCAGATCACACCAAATTAAAACTGTTTAACAATCACTTAAAACGGGGTATTATATTTTACAAAACAAGGTTTATACAAAACCATATCAGAGTCACAAGTTGTCAAACTTTCCCTGTCGAAGCATCCACTTCCTGACTACCCACATAGTAAACAAAATCAGCAGGAAGTTAAAGTAAGGGATTAGCACAAAGCTAAGTGAATGAATTTATCGCACACAATTCAACTTAGCATAACAATCTGTTTACAGCAAATAATCGTAAACACATTCTTTTTCAATGAGGATCGGTGGCTCTGGAGATATCATAATACGGGGATTCTCCAAAAACACTTAACGTCAATCTGTATGGCCAATACAGAATAGACCGATAACTATTGGTTATTAAACTCATACACAGGTCTCAAACACAACAAATGAATCAAAACCTGTGTAATTCACATAATAACCAAAAGTCCAACTACACGTTGACCTCAATAGTTTGATACACATAGATTCACATATCACGTAGATTAATAATCAATAATCAAGACTAAACAGTCTAATACATATCTACGTTTACTTGTTGTAACCAAATAGTTACAACTAAATTAAATTGTGAGTTCTAAATCCACTCACCGATACCTTTGTCTTCACAAACTCAGAATCCAAGTGTCACTTATCTTTTGGAGGATCTGAGAACCAACAATCAGATATAAGTTAGTAATCCAGATCATAAATACTTAGCTTATATCAATTTATAACACATAGCAACAATTTAACACTGAATTAAGTCAAGTAAACAGGAAGTGTTGGACAGGACAAGCAAGCCGCCGGCTGGGGGTCCATGACCTGCCGGTTTCACATCACAAGCCGCCGGCTCAACCACCTAGCCGCCGGGTACTCTTGTTTTTGATGGAACAGAACCAAGTTGCGTTTTAAAGCCTCTAGCAACAGCCGGGTAGGGTGGTTAACCCGCCGGTCCAAAGGGTTAAGCCGCCGACTTGGGTGTGCTACCCGCCGGCTCCCTAGTTTCACAAAGAAGCCGCCGGCTGGCTCATCAAGCCGCCGGCTAGTTCTTCAATTACAGCAGCAGCAGCAGAACCTTAAACCCAACTACGAACCAAACTTACCAATTCACAACTTTTAAATGGAAATTCGTCCAATACAGGTTTCTAACGTTAAAGGGCAACATATGGTAACCATTTAACATCCAACAACTTAATCCAACCTACAATTCCATTTTATGTCAAAACCTATACTAATTTGCTAAGCCATAATTATGAACTTGAATTACCATTCAATAGCAATTCACTACAATTTAAGCAAGAAATTCAATTCACTATCATTAACTAACATCAAATAGCATCATTAACATCAGAGATTATCACAACAATTCAAGAAATCATTCAATTTCATCAATTTACCCATTTCATTTCTAACTAAGGCTTGAGCTCATAATATCAAAAACACTTACAATATGATGATGAAGATGATGATAGCAAACTTATAAGGATTCACAATTTCAGTATCAAAGATTCAGACTCATGAATTTGGTATGGGTTTCTAGCTTTTAGGTTTTCAAAGAAATAAGTAATTTGGGAAAGATGAAAAGTAAAAAGGGTCGACCTTCCCTTTTAAGCAACTTTAATTATTTAGGTATTTTATACCCGTACTAAATCTATTGTCTGGAACCTAAATATTAATTGCGAGAAACTTAAATTATTGTACCGTCGACTATAGTAAATTATAACAAGCAACAATATACTATCCACAATAAGTTCTGAAACTTATTTACCTAAGTTTTTCAATGAACAATTAATATGAAGTAATTTCTAAAATAATTAAATAATCAATTTAAATAGAAAATTACCAGACCCGACGAGAGGATGTTACACAAAACAACCATATCAAAATTGTCAATCACAATGACTATATTCAAATTTAAATGGCTCATATATGGTACCTAACAATTAAATAGTCAACGCATTTGTATACGTAATTAATTGGATCTTGATCAACAATGTGCTATCAAGATGCCTAATAAAATTTTATTTTCAGTTCATCTTTTCCTTTCTTTCCTTCTATGTAGACCGAAAATTCCCTTCATCTAGAGTCGTGACTTATTAAAACCTCCAAGGTGAAAACCAGATAGGTTACCTTAACTACACCGTGGATGCTGCAAAATGTCGCACCCCCAAATTTGGGTTGCGGAAGCGAATCGGGTCGGGGCGCGACTAATCAATAATCACAGCTCAAAGATATAATGAACGACTCTATATGCGTCGTTTTACAACTTGTATTAATGAAATCAAAGTTTACATCAAAATATAGTTTAGATTAGCTCCGTTCCTGGATTGAGAGATTGACATACATAATTAATCTATACAAAATATAATAATGCAGCTAAATATCTGATTGTTTTGCATGATGACTCAAGCTAATGATATCCTGAATGGCAGTCCAACCTACTGCTGAGTACCTGTGATACATGCTAAAATGGGTCAGCGAAACGCTGGTGAGCTCACAGGTTTGTATGTCAAAACATATATCGTATGCAAGATTTAGTTGAATTTAAAATGCAATTAAGCAAAATAAAAGTTTTACAGCCATGAGCACATAGTCTGAGCTTAACTCGAGGTGTCAGGTCCACATTTAAGGAATCCTGATCGAGGTGCCTCCCACGAGTGCCTAATCTACACCCGTCTGAACAAATATCAGTACATCCGTTTACCCAGTTAGTGCATGTTTACCCGGACGAGGAGGGTCAATCCTATATGGTACCATATAATAATATTCACGCTACAACGTATTACCAAACTATGTTGAGGAGGGCTTTGAAAGATTAGTGAGATAACTCATGTAGTAATCGTTTGTTTTCGTACTTGCGTTCATATAGTTAAAATAAAATGAGCAGTATATCACACCCCTGAGTAAAACAGTAAAATAGGGGCTATGAGACTCACTTGAGTCTGGATAGTTTAACTAATTAAACTTGAGTTGATTAGCCGAGAATCGATGTTCGAAGACTTGTAACCTGAGGGTGTCCACGATACGCGATGGTTATAAATATGAGCAGGTATCTATAAAGACTACTTTTATAGTTGTTCGTCCAACTAGAATGTCCAAATTACTACGATTTGGTTGATTTGATCATGTTTTGAAAACGTGTACGGCCCGTTGGTGATTTGTTTGTAATAATAATCTCACATTATTATTTTGATTTTCGAAAGGTGTTATACTTAGAAAGTATTTGTAAACTTTAAGTGACGGGGGTCCGGGGGCAGCACCTCTGGTTAGCGGGGTCCCAGGGGTGGCAACCCCTGGCGGGGTCCAAGGGGCTGGCCCCTGGTTGGGGTCGAGATGCCAAGTCAACTCGAATTTTTTTTTTATTTCTACTACATTGCTTTGGTGAAAAACGCATCTGGACTTGAATTTGGGTGAAATCGAGTGATAAAATTTTAGGTCTCGACACTTAGTAAAATTTGTGTTTTCTTGGTTTCGTTTCATGCGACATAGCGTGTGATATACGGCTTTGTGTTGCTAAGTGCGACATAGTCTGTTGTGTCGCAGATCATGTCTGCGACATAAGGGCTTGTGTCGCTAAGTGCGACATCCGCAATTTAATGCGACGTAAGGCGTTGTGTCGCTATATGCGACGGGAATGAGTTTTGCGACATAGTGTTTTGTGTCGCTATATGCGACGTCCGTATTTTATGCGATATAACCATTTGTGTCGCTATATGCGACATCCGTGATTAGTGCGACATAGTGGCTTATGTCTCTATATGCGACATAAGGCCTGATTTAGCGACATAAATGCTTATGTCGCAGGTGGCCTGGAGCCTCTGCGACATAACGCGCTGTTGGCCGGAAAATGAGTCGAAAAGGTGTTTTCCGACCTCCGTTTGACTTGAAACTTTTACCCAACCCATATTTGGACATTATGAGCTTAAATAACCCATAAACAAGTAAAAATAATGAAAATCGAAGTGTTTCGGGTTTTGTCGGAAACTTACAAACTTTACGCCGGAGAAATCCGGAAAGATGGAAATGTAGATCGTGTCGCGGTGAATCTTTTCTTCCAAACGAGTGTAGTGATTTGAGTGAGTTTGATGATGGTTTTTGGTGGTTGTAGGTGGTGGTGGTGGTGGTGGTGGTTTTTGAGAGAAAAAGAATGATAAAAAATGGGGGGGGGGGGGGGGGTTTAGCAGATTTTTGGGGAAAAAGAGGGAGGGAATCTCCCAAATTTTAATCCCCCGCATTTATACTCCGTGCGGTGTTCGTTTCCCTGATCGTTTAATCGTATAAATAATTATTTTAAGAGACGAATATTTGTTAAGGTTTTTGTTGAAGTATTTCATCAAATACTTTTACTTAAGTTATAAAATATAATTTATTCTTGTTTCGGTTGTGCGCGCGTTTATTATTTTAATCGCATAATTGTAGTTTGTACGATACGAATTTGAGTTGAAATATTGTCTAAATAATATTTTGGACAAAATAGAGTCATTAAATAATGTTATATTATTCAATAAAAATGTTCACCAATGTCCGTATTAATTGAATCGAATTGCATTCGATTTGAAACTTGTACGATTTAATCAAATCGCATACTTGTATATATTCAACAATATATATATTGATACATTAATTAGCCTAACACAGAACTAATTACATGTATTAACAATTGATTAAGCACTAATTACTAGTCCTAATTTGACGGGTGTCACACAAATCGTAGAAATCTCAACACATATTTGATTCATACTCAATCATTCTAGTTCACTTTTTTCTGGAAATTTGATGACGAAGGTACCCTTGTACCCAAATATTTATGTGATTTACATTGGACTACAAATGTTTAAAAATAACTAATCTTTAATTTGCTTACTTCTAAAATGATCTTTAACGATCATAGTTAAATTAGTATCAAAATCGTAGCTAAGAATATATAATACGTTTATCCTGGTGAATATTTTATATGACTTATTGAAGTAGAGGAAATCTACCATCATAGATTTTGAATACATCAGTCATCATATAGATACACAGGATTTGACATTGGGAACCACTTCAACGAATATGCTTAGCGGCTATTATTATGATTACACATTGTAAGCCTATCCAATTTGAAGAACATTTATGTGTTCATCAAAATTTGCTTAAAATAAAAGCTAAACCTGAACGGATAAATTGAAAAACAGTGGAACCCGAAAGTAGCCCGCCCGATCAAAACTGGTATGGTACCTGATTCAGCATAACAACAAACGGTGTACGTGGCCTGTGTGGGACAGAGTGGTATGTGCACATTTGAAATATTAAAAATGTGGAGACATTGTACTAAACGTACTTTTAAGATAACGAAGGCCAACATTGGGCTGGTAATTGGCAATTTGGCACAAAAGTTAACTAAGATGCTAATATTACTTTCACAAGGTCTTTGCCCTAATAGTATGTAAATTGTCCCTCAATCTAGTGATTGTGAGTTCAAGTCTCGTGAAAGGTATTATAAATATATGTGGTTGTATATATAATGTGTAATGTAGTTCCGTAATTGTAAGTTTGCCTGTGTAGAGATAATATTTTCATTTGACATTTTGAAAACCAAAGAAATAACAAATGGTAAAGATAAAAGAACGGATTTTCTTACAAAACTTTGAGTTAAACAAACATGCTCTCAATTAGTGAGTGAATATGTTAGTGTTGTACATCGGGATAGAATATCCATAGATTTGTCCTTCTCACTTATTATTATTATTTAATTAATTATTAATATGACAAAAGTGAATATGAAGTCGCGATAGACGTAAACTTAGGTTATAAATGACTCAAAACAACATCGTTTAGTGGTTTTTATTTGTAAAATATAATCTCATGTACCTTATTGGATCTTATTCACAGTGATATACTCCATCGTCCTATAATTACAGTCTATCTTCCCTTTTTTATGATATCCAAACTAATTGTCTACTTTTCATTTTAATCAATAGCAGAAGAGTTTAGTGAGTGAAGATTCCATTTGCTTGTTTGAAAGGTATAACACCCTTCTTTCTATTACACAATATTCTATTATTTTACTCGGAAGCGTATATTATAAAATACAGTTCATTACTCTATATTAAATAATGTACATAACAAATTACATATTCGATTCACACTAAGTTTTTAAAACTGTTTAACAATCATTCAAAACGGGGTATTATAAAATTCTCAAAACAAGGTTTATTACAAAACCATATCAGAGTCTTCGAGCGCAGTCAAATATTCCTTGAACCACTATTCACATCCTGCACCCACTATTAATCAAAACATATCCTGCAGGAAGTAATTGGAGGGATTAGCACAAAGCTAAGTGAATGAATTTATCACACACAATTCAACTTAGCATAACAATCTGTTTACAGCAAATAATCGTAAACACATTCTTTTTTAATGAGGATCAGTGGCTCTTGGGATATCATAATACCCGGGGATTCCCAAAGAACACTTAACGTCAATCTGTATGGCCATTACAGAATAGACCGATAACTATTGGTTATTAAACTCATACACAGGTCTCAAACACAACAAATGAATCAAAACCTGTGTAAATCACATAATAACCAAAAGTCCAACTACACGTTGACCTCAATAATCTGATACACATAAATTCACATATCACGTAGATTCGTAATCAATATCACAGATTAACAATCTTATAATCAATCTACGTATACTTGTTGCAACCAAACAGTTACAACTAAATCGAATGGTGAGTTCTAAATCCACTCACCGATACCTTTGTCTTCACAAACTCAGAATCCAAGTATCACTTATCTTTTGGAGGATCTGAGAATCAACAATCAAATATAAGTTAGTAATCAGAATTATCAATACATAACTTACATCAATTCACAACACTAGGAACTTCATACAATAAACGTCACAACTACAAGTTCCTAATCAAGTATTTACAATCACATCATTGTTATTATTATGTACTGATTCTGTTCTACCAACATCACATCATGGTACAATACAATAACCTTAAAATCATTAGTTAAAAAGGGATGTTGGTCTGGCCAATAAAGTCGCCGGCTAGGGTCCCTTACCCGCCGGCTTCACCTCCCCAGCCACCAGGTCACACCCCCAAGCCGCCGGGTACAAGGAATTTTGAGTAACCATCAAAAAGATGTGTTTTAAAGCTTTTAGCAGCAGCCGGGTAGGGTGGTTAACCCATCGGTCCAAGGGGTCAAGCCGCCGGCTTGGGTGTTCTACCCGCCGGCTCCCAAGTTTCACAAAGAAGCCGCCGGCTTGACTCATCAAGCCGCCGGCCGGTTCTTCAATTACAGCAGCAGCAGCACCAGCACCTTAAACCTGCACGAACCAAACTTACCAATTCCTAACTTTCGACTACTAACTCACTCAAGTAATGTTTCTAGCATCAAAGGGATATCATATATAATCATATATCATCTACCACAACAACAAACATCAATTTATGTGTCAACCATCAAATACTCATTTTCTAACCCTAACTATGATGTTAATTGTGAAAACTCAAGAACAATCAACAATCTTTACATTCAAACTGTTACAATTTAATTTACTAGCTTCAATATCATCAATCAATCATCATATATCAATTTTAACATCATCTAACCCATTTATAAACATAAATTCAAGAAACCACTTAAACTTACACTTTGATTTTGATGAACTAAGGAAGATGATGATGATGACAATGAAACTTTAATCAATTTCAGCTCCGATTTTAGTTTCAAGGGTTTTGATTTGAAGTTCTTAGTGAATAGGGAGTATGGTTTAGGTTGATATGAGAAGCTTGCTAATTTGGGGAAATGATACAATCGAGTCGATCTCCACATATAACTAACTTTATTTAGTTGGGTATTTTATACCCGTTCTAAAACTATTGTCTGGAACCTAATTATCAATTACGAGAAACTTATTTTATGGTACTGTCGACTATAGTAAATTAAAACAAGTAACAATTTACTATTCACAATAAGTCCTAAGACCTATTTACCTAAGTTTCTCAATAAACAAATAATTTCTAAATTAATTAAATAATCGATTAAAATAGAGGATTACCAGACCCGACGAGAGGATGTTACAAAAGGTGTTGTAGTCCTACTTTTATAAACTGTGTGCTTTTTATTGGTGGACAATATTTTAAGACGGGGGGATTATTATTTTTAAGAGTTAATATACAAACAGGTCAATGTACTTTGCGAATATGTTCATCTGGGTTACTAAACATTAAAAATGTTCAATTGTGTTACTGTATTGTAAAAAGTGTCATCCCGCCTATTTTGTTTAATTTTGGTTAAAAGTTCAGTGGCCCAATTGCACATTGTTAAGTACATTATTACAACTACAGTAACCTAATTGAACTATGTTGAAAGTTTGGTAACGTAATTGAACATGTGTTACAAAAGTACAGTAACCCAATTGAACATTTGTAAAGTTTAATAACACAGATGAACATTTTCGTAAAGTACAGTAACTTATTTGTATATTAACCCTATATTTTAAAAAAGTGTTTGAGAATAACTTATGTAAAACACGAATAATGTTAAACTTGTTTCTTCAAATTAGTGTTTCGTCATGAGAAATATTGGTAAACAATCAAATTTAATCTTATTCAACAAGAACGATATTCATTATGTTGAAGGATTTGTTACATAAACTTATAAATACCTGACATCACCATATTCATTTCCACTCGTTATGATTACTTCTAAAAAAACTTTTTATATATTATATCAAATAAAATAATAATATACAGGTTAGTAAAAACGGGTATTTGGGTCATCCACTAGAGCCGCTTCATATTTCAATGAAGAACGACCGAACCCTCGTTAGATTCAACATCGCCAAATAAATCACTTCATCACATATACCATAACGTTCGAACCGAAACTCGCACAAATTAAGCCTTAACATTGTGAGTTGTCCGGTTCATTTACGGTAAGTACCCTTATAATAACTAATACCAACCATGATCTGAAGGAAGGCATTTGGCTACCCTTGGTAAAATATTAAATTAAGGTAATATGATTTTAACCTATAATAGAATTGCAAAATGATCCCTAGTTTTGTGTAACATGTACTCCATAAACCAACCCCCAAGTTATAGCGAATCCAAAATTAGCGTTTCCATTTTTATAATAACTTCACTTCACCTCACCTTTTTTTACATACAAAAACCAAAATTAGAATCCGCAGAAGCAGCAAACGCACACCATGGATGAAGCTCCTCCTCCTCCTCAGATTCCGTATTCTCCGCTCACCGTCGATCACACTCTTCCTGTTCCTGATATGATACCTACACTCGTGTACGTACTATTTATACATTTACATATCCATCCAGATCCTCCATGTTTTTGATTCATTAGAGCAGCTTAGGTCTATTGTTGAAGCATGTATGTATGTTGAATCTGGTGATTGTTCCGAAATATCGTACTGCAGTATTATTTATTCTGATTTAAGAATTGACATGTTAAAAATACGTTTATTTGTTAAGCGTATTGAGTAGTCACAAAAGTGATATATCAGTTAGATGAATCTGTCATTGTATAATAGGCATTCCAAAATGGATGAATTCAGTGATTTATTAATTAAATGAATATATTATTGTTTTAATAGGCATTTCGAAAAGGATAAATTCAGTGTTACTTCTTCTCGTTTTGTGATTTTGATTTTAACAGAAAACTGTGCAAGGACCTTTTCGAAAACTGGTCAGATTTGGATGAATCACATTTTTCTGCAGAGAGAGTGTCTGGTGGCATCACAAATCTCTGTAGGTACCATTTTATTTTTATTTGTTTATAGCTTAGATCAGTTACCGATATATACAACGATTAAGACTTGAGAGTAAAGCACACACTTTTTCATTTTGTAGAAGAGAGGTTGAATTTATCATGATTTAAGAATAAGAGATTGAAATATATACATTTTTGTGTTTTTTGATATGGTGGCCTATGAGATAAAAGTAGTAACTAACTGCGTTTTGTTACTTTAGTACTCAAGTTGTCCGTGAAGGAACATAATGGGAACGTGGTGCATGTGACAGTTAGACTGTATGGTCCAAATACGGAATATGTCATCAACCGAGAAAGGGAACTACAGGTTACCGTCTACATCTTTCTTTCCACATATCCAATATTCATTGTCATATGTCGCGTGTAGTGTGTTGGATATTTACATAGCCCATATCTCTTGATTTGTATATATTGTACACACTCTATTGTTTTGCTGTATCTGATTACATGCTGAATTATGCAAACTATATGATGCTAGACGAAACAAAACAAAACAGAAGGAATGCATATTCTCTCCCTAACGCTGTAATAGACAAAATTATTAAACATTGTTCATTGGATAACACATATTTTGTGTCAAGGATGGTAATTAGATTACTGCAGTTCAGGTTCTCTATGGCCATATAGAATTTGTTTGGGGAATTCTGCAGTCCTAAATCTTTGACTGTTTTCAAAACGTATAGCTGAAAGTTCATTGTGTAAAGTGCTCTACTAGTGTTGCATCCTCACCAATCTTCAAACTGAACTTTTTCTAGTTTGTACTCTATGCCTCAACATATATGGATGCCATCTATCATCATAGCTTCATCTTCCGCGTGGTTCACACTGCTGTATAATGCACATAGGTTTAATGAATTATGTTCATTGTGCTAATAGTCTATCAAGTCAAATACCAATTTAATATGTTTTATAGATAGATAGTTAGAGACATTCTTGTAGTTTATATAGTAAATACTATGTTTGTTTAGTCTAACTATTATGCCCTGTTAAGTACTATAGTGGCTACGAATCACACTCATTTTCTTTCTATTAGTGTCTTTTGAGTATCGCATGCTGTGCAGAATTGTTGTATTTTGGCCGCAACATTTGGTACAGTATTGTTATTATATAGCATTATAGCCTTATCTATATCTTCATAAACGCTTATATGGTTATTTCCTCTTTGTAATTCACTATCCTTGTGTGTAGCAATATAGTCTATTGAATCAAGTACAAATTCATTACATTTAATAGATCTTTTGATATTCATTACATTTATGATTTGGAGTTTACTATTGTACCATATTAATCGATTCACAATTATCTTGTTGCAGTTAATATGTTCTGACTATACTAATGCATGTTGTTGAACATGTTGCATCTTGACCACAAGGTTTAGAACAACATTGTAGCTATAGCTACTAGGTTATCTTCATTTTTTAATAGATCTGATGTGAACAAATGTTTTTCTACACTTTGTAATTTGCTATCCCTGTGTATAGGCCATTCATTACCTCTCAGTAGCAGGATTTGGTGCCAAGTTGCTAGGAGTATTTGGGAACGGGATGGTACAATCATTTATACATGCTCGTACACTTGAACCGTTAGGTAAGTGATAAAGTATATTTCCTTTTTATTAACTAAAATTGTGTATATTTTTCACTTCCTAGTGACCTAAGCTATCTTCTTTCGTAGTAACATTAGTTAGGTATTACTATAATTTACCTTGTTCTGTCTTCTATTTTTTTTTATCAGCACACACTAGTTTATGCCTGAAATTAAAATTTTTGTAAATGAGAAATTACTTTGATGGTGTGGCCACATGTTGAGGTAGGCAGAGTTTGAGAGTTAGCCAGTTTGAACTGGGCGAGTCATAATGATTCTGATCATATGCATATGGTGAGGTTAAACTAATTGACTGTTCATTTCACATTGTGATAAGTGAACATGGGCAGATCTACAAATTATAGATGGGTACCAACTACCAAGTCTCCCTTTGAAGTTGAAATCTGTCAAGAGAAGTAATACACATGCTAACAAAATATACAATATGATGATATGAATTTGGATTTCTGGATACTTGACATGCTACTCCTATTTTTTAGCATCCATTTACACCTATAGCTTTCATATCTTATTTGATATAGTTGGTCATTGTATATATGATCTGCAGACTTGAGGAAGCCAAAGTTAGCTGCTGAAATAGCAAAGCAACTTAGTAGGTTCCATCAGGTAGAGATTCCAGGGTCCAAGGAACCACAGTTGTGGAATGACATCTTCAAGTTTTTTGAAAGAGGTGCATTTTTATGCCCTTCTCTTCTTAAACTATCGAGTTTAAAATTGATTCGTTCCTTTTCTGGGATTATATTCTCAATGAAGTACCAAACTATTAATTGTTGTTGATTGCAGCATCCACTCTTGCTTTTGATGATCATGATAAGCAAAAAAGATACGACACAATTTCATTTAAGGAGGTCCATTCAGAACTCATTAAGCTCAAGGTAGTCTCTTATATTTTATCGCTAAACGTTACTTTACCCAGGTCATTATCTAGGTTAAATGGGATAAATGCATTACATTATGTAAAAAGGAAATGGCTCGAAAAGGTCGAAAGTCACCTGACGTGTTATTGAAGGTCAATATGCTCAAAACCTCTTGGTTCTATAAATGCAAAAGGTTACTATGGTTGAAATAATATAAGTAAGCAGTTATATTTGACATTATATGTTTATAAACATAAAAATAAAAAATAGGACTTCTGGCTAAGTGCTTCTGAACCAAAGTTACCTCTTTGACTTGTATTCTGTTTTACCCGCTATCCAACCTGCTCAGCTCTCTCAGTTTGGCACTTCCTTCTCCAAGTTCCTTTTCTCGATAATTTATATGGATAGATAAAGCTGTAGTACTGAACATGCTGAGAGTCTGTTAAAAAAAAAGAAGATAAAGCTGTAGTACTGGACATGCTGAGAGTCTGTTTAATACTTCAAGCTTTTTGTCATTCTCAGGCAACCTTTTTGCAATTTAACATTGTTCTATGAAAGTACCCTGGTTCAATTTTGAATATATGGTTTTAGAAGTTGGAATAGTCCTACCGCACTAGCTCTGTATATCACCGTTTTAACTTGAGATCATTATATTGTTTATGTTATAAATTTGCAATTTAAAGAACTATGGTTTACTTGTGGAGAAACGTCTGGTGATTTTACGAGACAGGAAATGACAGGTCGTCTTGATGCTCCTGTGGTGTTTGCGCATAATGACTTACTTTCTGGAAATCTGATGCTGAATGATGATGAAGGTTCGTTTGTACCTAACTATGTTGTGATGTACATTGGACTGCAAATGCTTTAGAGAAGTTAAATATGCTCACTTGTCAAATAATTCTAAATGATCATAGCTAAATTAGTATAAGAAACTCTACATTATAGATTATGAATTTGTGACTTGCTTCGTTGTTCTTACGTAATGAATATTTTTATATGAATTGTTGGAACAGAGAAACTCTACATCATAGATTTTGAATACGGATCATACAGTTACAGAGGGTTTGACATTGGGAATCACTTCAACGAATATGCTGGCTATGATTGTGACTACACATTGTAAGCCTATCTTGTTTTTGAGCAACTTTTGTTTTACCTTTTCTTTTGAAGAAAAAAAAAGGGTCCACATTTTAACTTGTGAAAGTCTATCATATTAACTACTCCAAAATTGCTTTGAAGTTATCACTTTTGAAGGAAGGGAGATATCTGCATTCACATTTTACATGTACCACCTACTAATGCTATTACTTTATTTTCATTTGAAGAGTACCACTTGTGACTTTTAAAGATCAAAATGAGTTGATTTCCCATAAGAGCAAAGGTCACAACTTATTGTACTTCTCCATTGATGATCATACAGATACCCTAATAAGGATGAACAATATCATTTCTTCAGGAATTACTTGCAACCTGAAAGACCAGATAAGGTAACTATGCCAACCTCTCTAATTAGAAGCATGTTTATCCAATGTGTTCAAGACCAAAATGGATCAGAAACGGAACATATATATCTGGAAAAATAATGGACCGAAAACTAGGCTGATCTAAACGTCCTACTTTGGAACGGCTCGCTCCCAGCCTGAATCATGACCTGAGTGCTTATATAAAAACTTGATATTCATTTTAAAAAATATGATCGGTTGAGTTCTTATTCTGGACTGGGCCAAACCAAGCTAAAAATCAGTTTTTGAAAAAAGTCATGAACCGAGGATCGTTGTGGCTGGTTCTGTTACAGTCTCTGTTCAAATATACAGTCTTACATCGATTCAACTGCTAGTCAGTTCGCAAAATGGTTATCTATCATGTTAGCGTTTCCAAAACAGGTACCAGAGGATGACTTGAAGGCACTCTATGTTGAAACTAGCTGTTACATGTTGGCTTCACATCTGTACTGGGCTCTATGGGCTCTGATCCAGGTACCACACCCACCATACTTCGTTACTATCTTTTACCAATTCGGTTTCTACTATTTGTTAAACTCAATTATCATGATTCATTGGATAACAGGCGAAAATGTCACCAATTGATTTTGATTATCTTGGATATTTCTTTCTGAGATACAATGAATACAAGAGACAGAAGGACACATGCTTAACTCTGGGTAAGTCTTACCTCTCTGGATCAAAAACCGAATAGACTCAACTTGATAGACAGACAACACTTTTCTCCTGGAACCTTTTAGAAGAATCAAAAATCTTGATAGAGTGAACTCGGTAGATAGCGAAGTCCGGCATCTTTTTGTAATATTGCACTTAATTATTGTAACTGGATCGGTTAGACGGACACGTATTTTTATTAGGAATCAAGCAGATTCTTGTTTCTTAAAACTATATAAATGGAAGTAAACATAAAGCATCAAAAGAAGTTGGGATAAAAAGGCAGTACAAGGGTCCTGGAGTTTGAAATGTGGATGGGCTAATAATTGGAACAAAAGTTAATCAAGTTATTTATATATATATTCTTTATTAGGGTAGTTGCTACTTATATTTGGTTGTTTGCAAGTGGCATCTCATACTTTTCCAACAGAACCCATTAATTATGTTGCTACCCATATGTTTCTATGTGTGACCTTTTCTCGTATGTCTAATAGCTAGCTAGCTAGCAGCAGGGCGTAATTGCCCCAATTCTAGATCATCTTCGCAGTTCAGATAAGATTCGGACCGCCACTTCGGGCGGGAAGCAGGCCGGGCCCTACGGGCGGCCCAATGCACAAAAAATGCATGTTGGGTATGGAAGTTATGAAAAGAGTTTGTAACACCTTAAATCACTCACTATCAAGACCTGAAGGATACGAGGACTTGCTGTCACATTTGTGCCATGTCACAGTGATTTGTCAAAAGATTGTCGTTGCCTACGCAGACATGAAGAATTTGACTTTTTTGGGTCACACTTTTTTATCTAAAAGACACCAAAATATAAATAAAAACAACATGCGGGCACCTTTTCCCCTCCAATTCCAAACGTCTTGCGGTAGACAAAACCTTTGAAGCGGACGGAGGATGGCCTGGTGCCCATGGTGTTCTCTCGGCTTTGTTTGGTTAACACATTCCATAGTGAGTGAAGTTGACTATTATGTCATTGTTAAAGTGTGGTGTGATGCTATGGTTTTTAATAGTAAAAAATAGAACTTTGAATTAGATAATCAAAATCCCTAACAACCACGAATAACATACAAATTTGATTCAGATGCAATCATTCTAGCTCGCTTCAAATTTCTATAAATACACAACTTTGATGAGCAAAAGAGACATTCGGCTCAAAAACTTGGATTCAAAAACAAAAACATTCAACTGTGTATATATAAGCTCTTGCAACCTATGACAAAACATCTAAACAACCTACACATCATCATCATTAATATCTAAACTTCATGCTTGAAGGACTTGACAATGAACAATATGGCTCTTCAAGCGGTTCCGTCCCGCCAAGCTTGACCATAGGTTCGACACCAGACTTTTCAACTGCCCTTTTCCTGCTAGTGTTTCCCACAAATGCTCGGCTGCACCATCTTTCCCAACATTCACCAAAGATATACTCATATTATTTCGTATAATACAAAGTTTCCCATTAAGCGGAACCAATGCTGCAGCCTCAAATCCTTTCGAGTTCCCCATATGCATCTTGCTATCAATATGCTTACTCCATGAATCTGTTTCTTCATCATAAACTCTAACTTTACATCCGTCTTTACACTCCAAAGCATAAAGTTTTCCGTTTAAGCAAGTGCTGGGGTTTCTCCAACCTGAAACCATCCCGTCTTGAACTGGGGTCCAGACATCCATTTCAGGTTGGTACATTTCACTAACCACCTGTCTATGAGACCCAAGCCCCTTCAAGAACCATTTTCCTCCATAGACCACTCCTATAAACGGGACCATGGCTGTACTCATATCTGAAACAAAACACCACTGGTTCTTACTCGGGTCATATACCTCCACTGATCTTAGGGACCGTTGTACGCCTTCATTTTCACCACCCGCAACATACAAACGGTTGTTTATAACACATGACCCAAAAAAATGTCGTCTTCTAATCATATCATGAGCCCGGTGCCATTTATTAGTTCGAGCACTATAATACACCACTCGTCTCATTGACCCTTTAATGGGATCTTTACCACCAAATAAATACAAGTGACACCCACTCAAGACTGCACACCCGAACCCTAATGCTTCCGAGTATTCTCTGGGGACAGGTGGTAGCGGTTGCCAGAGGTGGTTAATTGGGTCAAACCCGTGCCATGTCATCTTTCGGTCTTTGTCTCTTTTCATTACATACACCCATTCTTCAGAAAGTTGTTGGTTTTTTCGTAGAGAATAGAAGAAGTTTCCAGCTAAGAGACGGTACCATCTTTTGCAAACTAACCGGAGCTTGCGGTGCTCGATTCTCTGGACTCGGATCAAACAGGCAATTGCGAGATCATCGGGCAGCCCGGGTAATAGAGGAGATTGGTTACGGGTTCTGTCACGTGGTTGTTTTTGTCTGGTGGGGTGGATTGATGGCTTGATGTCAGGTTGTAGACAGAGTTTTGAACCAGGAACGAATCTTTTTGCACCAGCAACAGTTTTTAAACCAGCGTCTACCCTACATAAGCAAGCTGTTGTATCTACCTGCAAAATTGGACATAAAAAACATTTCATGACTCGAACAAATATCGAATCGAGTTTAAAACTTAAAACAAATATTCTCATAATTTAAGGTTGACCCATGAATTGAAGTTTTTAAACATATCCTAGTGAAATCCTAATTACTGACATGATTAGACTATCGAAATCCCTAATCCTTGGTATGATCAAGGTTGAACCATGGAGATGCTTTATCAAATGATGCATAATGATCAATATCATTTAAAGGAAACACATGATTAATGATCTGGTAATGCGATTAAAAGGAAGTCGCCTAATTACAGGCAAATGGGTATGCTTTTAGCTTTTCAGGCTTAAACAGAATAATGATATTCACGAAAGATAATAAAAAGATAAAATTTGGCATACTAAATTAATCAGCATGCTTCAATGAATCTTTTGAAGATATAAAAGATACGAAAAGATAAACATTTTACCAAAGGAGGTTGAATCCCTCTTTCCATTCTTGACATAGCTAATTATATGCAGATTTCATAATTCATCATCTCCAATGACAGCTTCAAAACCTGTTCTTGATCCTATCACCTGTCAGGAAGATATAGTTTAATAATAGAAGCATTTCCAAATGAACCCAGATTAAAGATTCAATCTTTAGTATTGAATTTAAAATTTGGATGAATTTGAAGAACACAAACCTCAAAACACAGATTGGGCCCAATGGGATTGTGTTTATTCTTCTTAAAACCCAACTCAGGATTCAAATAAAGAAGATGCCAAGATTTTAATTCAAATCCCACAATTTGAATTTGATACCCAGCTGAAGATAAAGAAAAGTGTAAAACACTCAAAAGGCACAAACTTTAAATAGTCAACAAAGCTGATTAAAAAGCATAAACTCAGCTCAGATCTCCAAATGGTCAATACAAACCCTAGAAATCAAGAAAAACCAAGAAATCAAAAACCCACAGATTATTTTGAACGAAACCATAAACCCTTGTGGCAAAACCTAATAAATCAAAAACCCATGAACCAAAATCTTAGAAATCAAAAAAACAAAAGAATTATATTTGTTGGACTAAAAATAACCAAAAATGCAAGACAGCAAGAAATGGGGCAAAAAAGAAAAGCAAATGGAGAAAGGAAATAGAGATGGAGACACCCTTTTTACTGTTTTCTCACCATTAAAGTCTTGAGTGGAGAAGAGGGCCCATAACTCCAATGTTGGAACCTAAAAAACAGAATGTGTTTAAGATGAACACACACAAATAAATAAATTAATAAACATAAAATAATAAAATGTTTTGTGATAAAACAAACCTAAACCATTAAGCTAAAGTGGAAGATAAAGAGAAAATTATGAGTGCATATGGAGGATGATAATGGTGGCCTTCAAAATCAAAACTTAAAATAAGAGAATCAGTCAGCAAATTGTGAGAAAAGTTGCAGCCTTGTTTTGGTGTCTTTTATTTAGTCTTTAGCATAAAGAGAGATTTGTAGGGTTGTGATTGAGAGCGAGAGAACTTATTTTATTTCCAGTTTTTATTACTTTTAAATGTATTGGAAGTACCAACTGTTTTATATGGATGATTTTGAGAACAGGAATGTATGTTCTTGGATTAATTTTGTTTGGTAAGATTAATTAGTATTATTAAGTAGTACTAGTATATTTCAAGTTTTAGCCTTTCAAGGTTAACAGGGACTGTATATTGTTTGATTAATATTATTTGGTAAGATTGATTAGTATTTACAAGTAGTACATGTCAAGTTTTAGTTATCTATTATCTAAAGGTGCTTAAAATAGAAATAGCGTATATAATCGTCTATTGGTAAATTGATAAGGACCATAAATTGATGAGGACGGTCAATAAGGGACTTTCCGTAATATTTATTAACTAATACGGTAAAAAGATAAGTTTTAATGATTTAAATGTAAATTTTGAATATATTAATTAATTATTCCCTCCGTTTAAGTTTATTTGTCTATATATCTATTTGGGTATGTTTCAAAAAAATTGTCCTCTCTTAAAATTAACCAATCAAAATGTTTGAAAATTATAAATAATAAATTCAATTAGTAGTCGACAGTAATAAATGCATTTTTCTTAAGCTGCATGTTTATTGTCTGGTGACAATAATTTTGGAACAAAAGGGTATTATTTTGGATAATAAACAAAGAAGCTTTATCCTCAATAAATGCACCATAATTCTTTTGCAACTTTAAATCTGTCAATAACAATTCTTAGGTTTATATGTTTATAGTAGCGGATAAATCATTTTAAATACATTTCAACGGATACTAATATTTATCCTATTATTTTATTATAGATGTATTCAAAATGTGTGTCATCTAACTTGTACAGTATACATAAACAAAACAATCTACACATTTATGTATCAATAAAATTTAGTGTAAATACGATCGTTTTTATTAATTGGTTGGATAGTTGCTGATGCCCTCGGTCTCAAGTTGAACTGACTACGATCATTACGAGTGGAGTCGAAGCAAAGGTGTTGGAAGAAATCAAAGATTTGACGTGACTCGGTTGCAACTAATAATCTAACGAAGTTGACCGAGTAGGAAACTAGGAAAGACTAGACAATTAATATTATAAAAAAATATCTATAAGGAATACAATTATACAATAATACTGATGATTGATACTACCTTTTTTTCGTTAAAATGTGAAAGTGAAAAGCTTTTAAATAATTAATGACAAACACTAAAACTCTAAAAGTTACAATAGAGATTTGTAAATGGAAAGAAAATCATGAGTTTGAAATTCAACGTAAAATATTCTTCTTAAAATTTTGTCAAAATGAAGGAGCTAAATGTAAAAACAACTGAAGTACAAGTCTCACGATCAACAATGCTATAAATGAATGGTTTAGATGTTTGAAATTCGACATTAAATATGTTTGCCTTAAGTTGATGGAAAACGACTAGAGTACAAATCTTTTCTTGATATATTATAGTCGAATTAATTAATGTGTTAGATATTTTATTCCAATTTTTGTTACATACTACTGTACGTGTTTAGTATTTACTTCAAGTGGTTTAAGTTTATCTTGTGTCAAATATGACATTACAAGCAAGGTCGGAGTAAGGATATAAAAGTAGAGGGGGCGATTTTTTTTTTCTTTTGTAGTTTATTGGGGCCAAAATGTTAAAATTTTCATTTTTATGTAATTTGAATTTTTTTTGTAGGGACGGCTGCCTACGTTGCTCCCAACCTGTCTCCGCCCCTGATTACAAGTCTGTTTGTAAAGTTTATTAGAGCACTAGGAGTTGAGAAATTGTCTCTTTAGTGTTATGAGGTAAAGAGTGAAGTTGAAAATACATATAATGGAGGATATTGAGTTTTTTCAGTGTTATGAATCAAAAAGTCTAAACTAAATGTTCCAGGTCGGATGATGGTCGAAAACGCCAGACGAGAGTGGCAGAATGCCGAATCATGGCGTTTGCGTCTTGAACGGAAAAAAATGACTCCACCTCTGTGAGCTCTTAATGTCTATGATTCATAGAAACAACAAAAATATCAATTTAGATCAATTTCCAATTCAAGAAATAAATATTAATTTTTTCAATATTACATGTACATTATCTTTAAAGTTGGTGATTAATCTAAACATAAACAAACTTATATAACAATGATATTTTGTAAGTATTTTTAACTGATATATTAAGTTATTTTTGATGAATAAAAAAAACTATCTCTGATAGTTAGAACTATTTGAGGATATATAAACAAACTAAAAAAACTATATACACACTAATCTTTATTTATTGTTACTAACAGTATGTAATATTTATATCATCTATGTATTAATGTATATAACAAAAAAAAGGTTATGTTCTTTTGTTTTTCTAAAAAAACAAAATAAAATAAAATCGATGGTTTTAGAAAGCATCACATATCATTTTTTTTATAAAGAACTAACGTTTTTATAATGAGTAATTTGAGTCCACATTTAGGAAATCCTTATGTTTTTAGAATTCAAAAAGCTATAAATTAAAAATTAAAGCGTTTGTTAAATAATGTGTACTAATAATTCTACAATTAAGTAATACAAATACATAGATCTTTCCTCATTTTTTATTTTATTTTAATTCAAATAGAGAGATAGATAGATAGATAGATAGATAGATAGATAGATAGATAGATAGATAGATAGAGGGATAACGTATATTCTAACAAAATGCAAAAGAATGTGTAAACATGCCGAAAGAGTTGAGTAATTCAAGTGCACACATAAATTAGTCTTATATTTTGGCAATTTAAAGAGACATACAGACTAAGAAAGATATTATAGACTGATAAAGTGAAAGTGTTTTCTTTAAAAGAGAAATATAAATTCAAGAGAAGTGTAGATTAAGAAAGTGATTTTTTTTTTGTAAAATTGTGAAAAAATAGCATGACAAATTATAAAAAGGATCAAATAAGGTTTGTTAAAAATAAATAAAGAAATACATCTACAACTTAAGATATTTGATAACAAAAATACGAAATATTAAAAAATATTGATTTTTTAAAAAAAAAATAAGAAGAGTGATGTGTCTATCATATGAAGCCATATGATCTTATTTATATATATAGTATAAGATAAGATAAAATAAGATATTTTCATATGAAAAATATTACTCGATTATTCATAGAGAGGGGTTACATGGGAATTCCCCATGAGCATCTTAATATAAATATTTTTTTTTTCCTGAACACATTTAACTACAAAGTATCATGAAATGATTTAGTAACTCCAAAACACATTGTGTGTGTTACACTTAAATATTACTTATTCACTCAACATATTCATGTTTATTAATTATTACTACTAATAATACCAAATTAAGCTTATATGCTACATTACTCTTGACATACCTATTTATGGTATATATCAATTGCTCATTGTTCACCTATCAATATCACTTCTTAACATGAATTAAACAAAACTAATATCTTAAATAACTTAATGACTATTTATATTAGTTTTTTAAGCAATTACACTAAAAAAATTATTAGTATAGATATAGACGAGAGTAGACAAAAATTCACCAAAAACATTTTCCAAGGGGACCCAAAAGGTGTGTTATATTCCCTTCCACCAAATGTTTTGCCTCAAAAGCACCACAATTTTATTTAATTATGCTCATTAATAATCAAACAATTTTCATTTTTTTAATCATAATAATTCATTTGTAATTATATATTATAATTATATCATCTTCATACTACGTAAGTAACCTTCTGTTGTGAGCTATAGTGATCTAATTCCCATGTTTAGACCAAATAAATCAATCCTCAACAAACAAAATACAACATGTTTGAATATTCAGAACTTCGTTATTCAAAAAACTGATATCATCGTCACAAAATGTCAAACTTAGAATTTCTAATTCCAATAGGGTCCACCGTAGAATGTTGACTTGCCTATTTGTCTTGATTTTTTTGATTATATTAATGAATTTTGTAATAAACAGTACAAAAGTGATAGCAAGGGTGATGGAGTAAAAAGCTATTGTAATTTCTTGTCTAAAATCAAATACTTGGTTTTCTACATTCCACCACTCATTATCGCAAAACGTTTTTAACCGGTAACACTGACCCTCTCACACGCTACGCTCTTAGGATATTATATGAGAGACAATGTTCAAGCAGATTTAACGGTTTGTTCAGAGAGGGCCCTAGATGGAAAAAGTGACTATATTTTTTTTCGGTACCCCGTTGCAAAACTTATTGAGTTACACGTTTGAGAGTTGACGCAAAACTTACACTCCGCATGGATTGAGCTTACGTCAACCAAATATTTCAAACTTCCACCGCTAAACTACCACTTTGTAGTTTTATGTTCGATCCACCACTCCACCATGCCACCATCCACAACCATCATATCTTTGTCTTTGATGCTTTATGGTATTTGGTTTTTTACTTTTGTCATCGCCTAGCAATCAATAAGAATAAAAGGGTCTTCTGATGTTGTTTTTTTATGGGCAATTGGATTAGTTACAATCCCATTTAAAACATAACTTTCCCATTTCTTTAATTATTTCCTAGCATTTTGTAACCAATAATGCTCTACAAATTATTCACCTTTTGTATAATCAATGGATCGTGATTTATAGCTTTCATTGCACAAGTGTTATAATTCCTTCAAAAAAAATTTCACTTCTGTTCTTGCATTATACTAATGAGACCCTGTCGAATTAAGTCGCTGCGCACCAATTGTTACAGCTATGAGGTTTAATCTAGAAGGAACACCGTTTGAAATTGTTCACGAATTGCATGTTGGGCTAAATTCTTCTGTTCTTCAAAAGTCAAATTATTCTAAGTGTTTAAGTCTGTTCAAGGTTAGTGCTGCTGGGTTATGAAGACTTAGTTCTGCTAGTGGAAGTTAGCTCTGTTCATGTATTGAAAACAAAGTTTTCCAGAGTTAGTTCTGCTAGTCTTTCAATTTTTAGTGCTGCTAAGAATTTACAGAGTTAGTGCTGCCAAGTGCCAATATTTGCAAGAATTAGTTCTGCCAGTTCAAAAAGATAGTTCTGCTCATCTATATGTTAATGCTGCTTAGTGGGTCTGCTTTCTACCAACTCTGCAACACAAGTACACCTACTGCAGACATGCTTTTGAGGAACAGTGCACGCTGCAGACAAGGAATGGTAATGCATTTAATGCAGGCATGTTTCCTAGAAGAACTTGTCTTTGAAAAAGTAGATTTTGTATAGATTTTATACAAGTTGTTTTGTGTATAAGTAAGACTTATGGTTCAATGTTGTAACTAAGTCTAAGTTTTTTTTTGTCAGTTGTAACCAAGCTTCAAAGTTGTCTTTGTAACCCTGATACAATTGTGTATCCGTATTATTCAATAATAATATTGAGGCTTTTGATTATTGAATCACTTGTGTTCTTGTTTTGTTTTACAACTCTACATCAATTACATTACAAGTTACATAAATCTTCCACTTGATAAGTGTTATTCCGCAAACTGCTTATCAAGAAATTCTTAGCTTGTGGCAATACATTTGCATAAACAAGTGTTATTGTGGGACCCCACAATTGGTATCAGAGCTAGTGTAAGCTTTGAATTCTGGAAGATCTTAGAAAAGAACTGTGATCGCTTAAGTTGTAATCTTTCTTGAGCTTGTTAATATACAATGGCATCAGAATTTGTAGAAGGTGTTCAAGTGTCTAGGATTCCTATCCTTAGACCAGATGAATACAACATGTGGAGAAACAGAATTAAGCAACACATGTTGCTTACAGATTATCAACTATGGGACATTGTGGAAAATGGTCCAAAATACAAAGTTGATGCAAATGGTGTAAGGTTACCAAGAGTTGCACCAACAATAGAACAAGAAAGAAGGGAAAGAGCTACTGAACTTAAAGCTCTAAGCACTTTGTTACTGTCTATACCTAATGAATACCAAAGTGAATTTGAGCAGGTTGATGATGCAAAGGTGCTTATAGAAGAACTAGATAAGAGATTTGCAGGAAATGAAAGTACCAAGAAGAACAAAAGGTCAATGCTCAAACAACAGTTTGAAAACTTTAGTTCTGTCAAATCTGAAACCTTGACTCAAGTCTTCAATAGATACAGAAAGCTTGTAGGTGAGTTAAAGAATCACAAGGTTGTCATAGACAAGGATGATCTTAACAGGAAGTTTTTAAGATCACTAGGTGAAGAATGGACTATATATACTGTAGGTCTTAGACAAAGAAGTGATTTGGATGATAAAGAGTTAAATGATCTGTACAATGATCTTATAGCTTTTGAGCCTGAGGTGGAAAGCAGGAAACAGAGCAGTGGTGAAGCACAGAGCTCACAAAATGCTGCATTCATGTCCATGGGAAGAGCCAAAACAGATCCAAAAGGATATGAGTCTGTATCTACTGTGAAAAGTGCAGGATCAAATTCACCATCTGTAGTACAAGAAAGATCTACAGATCAAGTGGTAGAAGCATTCTTTGCTAGTCATGTGAACTCTTCACTGACTAATGAAGAATTAGAACAGGTGAATCCAGATGATCTGGAGGAAATGGACATCAAATGGCAAATGGCTATGATCACCATGAGGGTGAAAAGATTCTTGCAGAGAACAGGAAGGAATAACTTTGCAGGAAAGAGAGATGATAATGTGGGGTTTGATAAGAGCAAAGTAGAATGCTACAACTGCCACAAATTGGGTCATTTTGCCAGAGAATGCAGAGCTCCTAGGCAGGAAATGAGTGGTCAAAGATCTGGGGGGTTATAATGTTGCTTACAATGGATCACAGAAAAGAACCATTGTTGTTCAAGAGTCTACACCAAATGCTCTTGTATCACAAGATGGTATGGGATATGACTGGAGTGATCAAGCAGAAATGGAACCACAGAACCATGCATTGATGGCTATTGGAAAGGAAAGCACATCAGATGAAGTCCCATATGAGGTACAAGCAAAATTATGTTCCAATGTATGTAAGAAAACTGTTAAACACTACAGGGATCATAATGCTAATATTTGCAAAGAACTTAGGGACTGGGACATTAGAAGTCAACACACAACCTTAGCAATAGAAGATCTAGAGAAACAAATTAAAGCATACCAGAAAAATGAAGAACAATATGATTATGATCTTAAGTATGCTCAATTTGAAAAGGATATGTTGCAAAATAGGGTTGATGAATTGATTAAGAAACTAGCTGAAGTCACTGCTGAGAAAGAAAGTATCAAACTTACAGTGGCTGAGCTAGAGAATGCTTCTGAGAGTGTCCAAAATCTGATAAGAAGTCAAATCCATGATAAGATTAAAACTGGCTTAGGTTATAATCTTAACAATGTACCTCCACCTTACAATCACACCTACATGCCTCCTAAAACTGATTTAGACATGAATAAACTTAAGGAGAAAATGGTAGAAGAGGTCAAACTAGCAGATCCTGTTGCTGCATTGAATGAAAATGCAAATGATCTGGAAAAGGTTGAGATATCTGAATGGATTTCAGATGATGAGGTTGAATCTAAGGAAGATGTGAGAGTTCATTCAAATCCTACTTCTGTTACTGGGCTAGTATCTAAGTTAAAAACTAAGAAACTAGCAGAGGGTAAGAAACTATTTCAAGAAAAGACTAGGATGAATTTGAATGAAAAGAAGAATGCTAGTACATCTGTTAACACACCAGAAAGTGATAAAATTGTTGTTGTTAAATGTACTAAGTGTAATTGTTCTGCTAACTCATCACCAGTTTCAAAAATAAAGAAAGATTCAAGAGGAAATCAAAGAAATTGGAATCAAATGGTTTCTCAAAAACTTGGATCTAATTTCAAAAGGGTTGATGAGAAAGCTTGTTTTATTTGTGGAAGATTCAATCATCTTCAAAAGGATTGTTATTTTAACCCAAAGCTTCAACGGGTTAAACAATCATCATGGACTAACACTGACAGAATTAACCATCAAAATTTCAAAACCAAAGTTAATTCTACTAGTATAGTCAGAAAGTCAATGGCAAAAGTTAACTCTGCTGCAACAAAAGGAATTGCAAAAGTGTTGACTAACAATAAGGCCAACAGAACTAAGGTGACAAAGACAAACTTTAACTCTGCCAAGCAAAACTACAAGGTTAATTCTGCTAAGCAAAAGTTAACCAAGTTTAGTTCTGCCAGGCAAAAATTAAGTGGTTCAGAAGTTAATTCTGCCAGGCCACTTAATGCTGTCAAGTCAAAAATTAGTTGGGTCTGGAAACCAACTGCACTGTCACCAGCATCAATTACCTTCAAAAGAGTTGATGCTGTTGACAAGAAAGGGATACCCACAACCAAATTGGTTTGGGTTCCCAAGAGTAACTGATCTTTTGTCATTTGTATGTGCAGAGCAAGAAGAAAAGCTTATGGCATATTGATAGTGGATGCTCTAGGCACATGACAGGAGATAGAAGCAGATTGGAGGACTTCAAAATTATTGATGGAGGTCCTGTTGCTTTTGGAGGTAATCCTAAAGGAGGAAGGATTACAGGCATGGGAAATGTCAACAGTGACAAAATGAGCTTCAATGATGTATACTTTGTTGAACAACTGAGGTACAATCTGTTAAGTGTTAGCCAAATTACAGAGAAAAAGAACCCGGTGTTCTTTAATGACACAGAATGTTGTATTCTTTCTGAGAAGTTTGTTCTTGACCCCAAAATGATTTTAATGAAAATTCCCAAAAAGAATAACATGTACAACTGTGAATTGGCTAAATTTGTACCCAAACCTGAGTTGAGTTGTCTCATTTCAAGAGCAACTGTCAATGAATCTGACCTTTGGCATAGAAGGATGTGTCACATGAATTTTAAAACAATAAACAAACTTGTTAAAGGAAAACTTGTCAGAGGTTTACCAGAGAAAACATATTCATGTGATGACCACTGTGTTGCATGTCAAAAAGGCAAGCAACACAAATCCTCTTATAAGGCCAAGACACTGAACTCTATTGACTCACCTTTACATTTACTGCATATGGATCTATTTGGACCAACAAATGTGAGTAGTATAGGTAAGAAGTCATATTGCCTAGTGATCACTGATGATTATAGCAGATTTAGTTGGGTATTCTTTCTTAGAACCAAGAATGAAACTGGAGAAATTCTAAGATCATTCATCATTAAGATTGAAAATCAAACCAACAGAAAGCTTAAAATCATTAGAAGTGACAATGGAACAGAATTTAGAAACCAAGAGATGGATAAATTCTGTGAATCAAAAGGTATAGATAGACAATATAGTGTTCCTAGAACTCCTCAACAGAATGGAGTAGCAGAAAGGAAAAATAGGACACTTATTGAGGCTGCTAGAACCATGTTAGCAGATGCTAAACTACCAATGACCTTCTGGGCAGAAGCAATTAGCACTGCTTGTTATGTCCAGAACAGGGTATTAGTGGTTAAGCCTCACAACAAGACACCTTATGAGTTATTCTTAAATAACAAACCTTTGGTTAGTTTTCTTAAACCATTTGGATGTCCTGTTACTATCTTAAATACCAAGGATCAGTTAGGCAAGTTTCAAAGCAAAGTTGATGAGGGATTCTTTGTTGGTTACTCTTTTCAAAGAAAAGCATACAGAGTATTCAACAGTAGAACAAGAATAGTGGAAGAGACTTTAGATGTGACCTTCAATGAACACACACCAAATTCTTTAGGAAAAGGTCCCGCACATCTATTTGACATTGATGCATTAACCAAATCTTTTAGATATATGCATGAGTCATCAATTGCAGGTACAAGTACAAATGTGAATGTAGGTACAACTACAGGTCAACAAACAAACAAACCACCACAATTTGTTTTGTTTCCAACATGGCTACCTGACCCACCTGCAGTACTTGAATCTTCCACTCCTGATCAACAACAGAGTTCAGTACCCATTTCATCAAACTTGGATGATAATGGTGCATATGATGATGGAAATGCATCATCAAATCCAGAATGCTCTCAATAAGAAGAAGCATCAAATGAAGATGCACAAGAGGAGCAACAACCAACAAGGTTGGAAGTGTCAGAATCAAGTGGTCAAATGATTCAAGAAGACACAGATCTGGATCAGAATCTTACCAATTTGGAATCTAGGATAGAAATGGCAGCTGGTCCACAGTATCAAGCTCATAAAAGCTACATGCCATTGGACAATGTCATTGGAGCAATTGATGCTCCTATGCAAACAAAAAGGTCATCTAAAACTCTTGATGAAAATGCAAATTTTTCTTTGTTTGCTTGTTTTCTGTCACAGATAGAGCCCAAGAAAGCAGTTGAAGCTTTGAAAGATCCAAGCTGGGTTGAAGCTATGCAAGAGGAGCTACTTCAATTCAAAATTCAAAATGTGTGGACTTTGATGGATCTACCCAAAGGAAAACGGGCAATTGGTACCAGATGGGTATACAGGAACAAAAAGGATGAGAGGGGCATAGTAATTAAGAACAAAGCTAGATTGGTTGCACAGGGATACTCACAAGAAGAGGGTATTGATTATGATGAGGTATTTGCACCTGTGGCAAGAATTGAGGCTATTAGATTGTTCCTAGCTTATGCTTCTTTCAAGAATTTCAAGGTATACCAGATGGATGTAAAGAGTGCATTCTTAAATGGGAAGATAGATGAGGAAGTATATGTATGCCAACCACCAGGGTTTGAGGATCCCAAGCATCCAGATAAAGTGCTCAGATTGGACAAAGCACTTTATGGACTGCATCAAGCTCCTAGAGCTTGGTATGATACTTTGTCTGTGTATCTGTAAATAATGGATTCAAAAGAGGTGCCATAGACAAGACTTTGTTCATCAAAAGAATTGAGAATGATATCCTACTAGTGCAAATCTATGTAGATGATATTATTTTTGGTTCAACAAAGGACAGTTTGTGCAAAGAATTTGAATCTCTTATGCATCAGAAATTCCAGATGAGTTCAATGGGAGAATTGACTTTCTTTTTAGGTCTTCAAGTGAAGCAAAAAGTAGATGGTATCTTCATAAGTCAGGATAAATATGTTAAGGACATTTTGGATAAGTTTAAACTCTGTGAGGCAAAGATTGCAAGCACTCCAATGGAAACACACAAGCCATTACTTGCAGATCTTGAGGGGGAGAGTGTTGATGAACATCTCTATAGATCCATGATAGGTTCATTAATGTATCTCACATCCAGTAGACCTGATATCATGTTTGCAGTATGTGTGTGTGCAAGGTTTCAAACAAATCCTAAGTTGTCTCATCTTCATGTTGTGAAGAGAATTTTTAAATACTTAAAAGGTCAACCAAAATTAGGCCTATGGTATCCAAAGAATTCTTCCTTCAATTTGGTAGCATATTCTGACAGTGATTATGGGGGTAACAATCTGGACAGAAAGTCAACTTCTGGAGGCTGTCAATTCTTGGGAGATAGACTAGTATCTTGGCAATGCAAAAAGCAAACCATTGTATCTACTTCTACAGCAGAAGCAGAATATGTTGCTGCATCAAGTTGTTGTGCTCAGATTCTATGGATTCAGAATCAAATGCTAGATTATGGTTTGACTTTTCTAAATACTCCCATGTATATTGATAATACTGCTGCTATAAGTATCATCAATAACCCTGTGAAACACTCTAAAACAAAACATATTGAAATTAGATATCATTTCATAAGAGATTGTAATGAGAAGAGATTAATTCAAATATTTAAAATCCATACAGACAACCAACTTGCAGATCTGTTCACAAAAGCATTTGATGTTGGCAGGTTTATATTTCTGGTTACTGGCATTGGTATGATGAATAGCTCATTATGATCATTATTTAATTTTTAAAATGTTTTACACATGGGGTTTTACTTGATACTTTAGCCTGTTACAGCAGATATTATAAGATTCTCAATATTCAATACTATCATAACTTAGTTCTGCTAGTACAGATAGTGATTATCTTATTTAGTTCTGCTTGTACAATTTAATTCTGCTAGTTATATTGTGTTTTTAAGCTAACAGTGCAGGATTAAATGCTCAAAGGTTGTTAGTTCTGCTAACTCAATTTTTTCAACAATGTTAATTCTGCTAGCATAACTTAGTTCTGCCAGCACTATTAATAAAAGGGTGACGTGGACTTGTCTAGGTGTGCAGAAAAGTTAAAGTTACTTCTGTTAGAATTAATTCTGCTAAAGTTAATTCTGCTAGAATTAATTCTGCTAGGGATTACTTCTGCTAGAATTAATTCTGTTAGACTTAATTCTGCTAGAATTAATTCTGCTAGAATTAATTCTGCTAAGAATTACTTCTGCTAGAGTTAAGTCTGCCAAAGTTAATTATGCCAGTAACTTTTTCCAACTTTAATTCTGCTCGTGTTATTTTAGGGCTTGAACGTACTGTTCACTTTAAAAGGGTATTTAAATCTGCCAAACACTACACTTTTTCAATTCACTTGCACTTTTTATCGAAAATTGAAATTACCTTTCCAAAAACCTCCCAAAACCTCTCCAACCTAACTTTCAAAAATGGCATCTTCATCTTCTTCCTCCCAAACACTCGACGCAGGAGATCAACACAACGTATGCGGCTTCCTTTTAAAACCACAAGGCTCAGACGATTATCATGAAATCATTGATTTCCTGAAGTGCACCTCTATAAGGTTTGCACTTACTGTTAATCCCACTATTTTTCTTCCACATATTAACGACTTCTGGACATCTGCCGTGGTGTCCGAAGTAGATGGGGTTAAAAACATAACGGCAACAGTAAATTAGAAGCCTATCATCATCACAGAAGCTTCCATACGTGCTCATCTTCTCTTAGATGATGCAGATGGTATGGAATGCTATGCTACTTCTCAAATACATGATCAACTAGTGTTGTATGGGTATGAGGGGGAGAGGATAGAAAAATTAACATATTACAAACAACTCTTCTCTCCACAATGGAAATTTTTAATCCATACCCTACAACACTGCATTTCACAGAAGAAAACTTCATGGGAGCAGTTTAGCAGTAACATAGCTTCTGCTTTCATCTGTCTTGCCAATAATGAAAAATTTAATTTTTCAAAATTAATCTTCAATGGAATGGTAAATAATCTTGAGAAACTCAAAGATAAATTTTTAATGTATCCAAGATTTTTACAACACATCCTTGACCAAGAAATTCAAGATCTACCTAGAGAAGGTGGTAGATTGATCCTTTCAAATCTTTCTAAGAAAACATTTTCAAACATGAGAAGGAATGAAATGGTCAAAGGAAAAGCCTTTTCTGGGAAGGTGACCAATTTAACAGAACATATGTTAAACTTGCCTTCCACAGTGCCACAGGAAGTAGAAACTCCCACTACTTCTCAACCAAGTGGCACAGTTACTAAAACAACAAAAACAAGGGACCCAAAGCCTACCAAACCAAAAGCCAAAAAGGCTAAGAAACAGGCATCTGAGGCTCCTCTTCCTCAATTGCCTAAGTCCAAAAATGACAATGAGGTGGTCACTAAGGAGCAGAGAGACCATATGGAAAGGGCTACCGCTACTGTTGCTACCTCACTAGGAGAACAGGACAGTGGTACTAGAATTAGGACCCAATCCATGGCAACACAGGATGTAGAGATGCCATTGGATTCCTCTATTGCTGAGGATCCAGTAGATATCAATATATCTAGTGGTCCCAGGTGCCAAGAAACCACAATGGGGGTTGATGATGCTCAGACTAGGTCTGAGACATTAACTAAATCTTCCAATGATCCATTAAAAGAGGGTAACACTTCTGGCAATGGTGAGGATAGCTTTACTATAAAGGAATTGATGGATACTTGTACCAGATTGTCAAAAGAAGTGGAGGGACAGAAGGCAGAGATTGCCAGGTTAAGGGAGATGGTAAAGTTGTTGATGAAGGAAAGAGATGAATCCAAAAGCATAGCTAAGAGTAAGTTAAGTGGACTGAAAAGGATGCTTGTTGATGAAAGCACCAGTGAGGAAGAAAATGTAGATCAATTTGAATTTACTGGTGCAGGGGAAGCAGAAAAGCACATAGATGATGTGGTGGAGATTGATGACAGCATTCATGATGATGTAAGTGCTGAGCAACTAGGGAATGTTGTTGGTAGTTTGATTCTAGAAGTACTGGATGAAGATGTATCTGAGGCTGCAAAGAAAAGTGCCAAAGATATGTTAGATAGTGCTGCTGGAGTTAGTACTGCTAGTATTGATGTTAGTGCTGCTAGGGTAGTAGATGCAGAAGTTAGTGCTTCCAGTACAAGAGTTAGTGTTGCCAGTGCTATAGATAGTTCTGCTGGGCTTAAGGAACCAGAAATGGTTAAATCTGCTATTCCTGGCGAAAAGGTTAGTGCTGCTGCTATGACAGAGGTTGAAAAAGTTGCTGCAGATGCACTTTTAAAGGTTGCTAAAAGCACAACACAAGGGAAAAGCTCAACTGGCATATCTATAAAAGAAATTCCCTCATCACAGGTGAAACCTACAACTGATTCAGGCAAAGGAAAGGGTAAAGAAAAATTGGTTGAGCCTGTGAAGCCTATGAAAAGAAAGATGATGGAGGATATAAGTGAAAGGGTTGCTAAAAACTTGCAAGCCCAGTTTGATGGAGAAGGAAGGAATACATTTGTGGAAGTGGATATGGGTAATGATGTAAAGATCATGATGACCCCTGAGGAGCAGATATATTTTGATCATCTGCTGGCAGATGGAACTCACAATGCACAAATGGAAGAGTTCACTGCTGATCAAAGACTGATGTGGTATTTGGACATGCTTGAGCAGAGGAGAAAGCATGAGGCCTAGAAGAAAACAGAAGAGAAAAGAAAAAGGGCACCTACTCAAAGGCAGTTAAAGGATCGATATGCCAGAGTGGTTAAGAACACCACAGGAAGAACTCTAAAAGAGTTAATGGCTATGGGTTTCTATGAGCTAGAAAAGATCTATCTTAAAATTGAAAGGGACATTGAAATGAGCACACAAAGAGCCCTAGAGGAAAAGTCAAAGAGTGCAGTTGCTCAAAAAGTAAAAATTCCAACTGCAGCAGAAAAGGAACTACTAGAAAGAAAAGCTGAGATGGCAAGGGCTAAGGCAGAGCTAGAAAGAAAAGAAAAGTAGGATCTGGATGCTCTTAAAAGGAAAATTCCAAAAGAAACCCTTCATCTCAAAAGGAGGAAAAGGATGGCTATCAGAAATGATAAGGATGACAGTGAAACAGAAGTGCCTGCTGTGGTATCTTCTACATCTGAGCCTACAAAGTCTACTGAGGAAGAGGTTGATTGGACACAAATCAGATCAATGGTTGAGGTTGAGACACCCAAGGTACCTATTGCTGTGCACTTTCCTATTATTGATTGGGTGTGGGAAACTGATGAGCACATGAAAAAGTGCTTAAAGATTGTGAGGGCTGGGGATACAGAGGAGAAGTTCATGTCCTTCTACAGATGCATAAAAGCCTTATCCAGAGATGACTTAGATGATATGTGGAGCATTGCAATCAGAAAATATCAAAATGCTCAAAGGCATAGTGATGAGCATATTGTCTACAACAGTCTCTCAATCCTGTATGAAATGGATCCTGAAAATGACTTCTACAAAGATACCTCAAGAGCTAAGGCATGGTACTGCTATTCTCATAATGGAGTACATCTAGTGCAGTTACACAGTGGAGTATTTGCCTACTTCTTTATTGGGACTGAGTATCCTTGGACTCTTGGTCAACTAAGCTCAATGCTCTCACTCACAATGAAATGTGATGATTTGAACACTGCTGCTTCATTAGTTCATGAAGTGCAACAATACTATAAAAATGCACAACAAAGGCATGCTGCTCAAAGTGAGGAGAGAACAAAGAAAAGAGCTGCTGAGATTAAAAGAAAATTTGCAGAGATCATGAAGTAGAAAACTTGGATCTATTCTGGGAAAGATCAAGTTTAGGGGGAGATTGTTGGGCTAAATTCTTCTGTTCTTCAAAAGTTAAATTATTCTAAGTGTTTAAGTCTGTTCAAGGTTAGTGCTGCTGGGTTATGAAGACTTAGTTCTGCTAGTGGAAGTTAGCTCTGTTCATGTATTGAAAACAAAGTTTTCCAGAGTTAGTTCTGCTAGTCTTTCAATTTTTAGTGCTGCTAAGAATTTACAGAGTTAGTGCTGCCAAGTGCCAATGTTTGCAAGAATTAGTTCTGCCAGTTCAAAAAGATAGTTCTGCTCATCTATATGTTAATGCTGCTTAGTGGGTCTGCTTTCTACCAACTCTGCAACACAAGTACACCTACTGCAGACATGCTTTTGAGGAACAGTGCACGCTGCAGACAAGGAATGGTAATGCATTTAATGCAGGCATGTTTCCTAGAAGAACTTGTCTTTGAAAAAGTAGATTTTGTATAGATTTTATACAAGTTGTTTTGTGTATAAGTAAGACTTATGGTTCAATGTTGTAACTGAGTCTAAGTTTTTTTTTGTCAGTTGTAACCAAGCTTCAAGGTTGTCTTTGTAACCCTGATACAATTGTGTATCCGTATTATTCAATAATAATATTGAGGCTTTTGATTATCGAATCACTTGTGTTCTTGTTTTGTTTTACAACTCTACATCAATTACATTACAACTTACATAAATCTTCCACTTGATAAGTGTTATTCCGCAAACTTCTTATCAAGAAATTCTTAGCTTGTGGCAATACATTTGCATAAACAAGTGTTATTGTGGAACCCCACATCGCAAAAAACATGGTTTTGGTTAAGATTGGTTATAAAAATGTAGTTGAAAACCATTACTAAAAACTCAACGTTTGCTATCTATTAAAGGTAGTAATTTAAGACAATGTATTCTTACAATATATAACATTGGTACAAAGTGTTATTAGCCGCAGAGAAGTGGTTGATGATGATAAGTAATGACGTGTGGAGTGCTTGTTTGTATGAAGTTTTATATTTGTTGTAGTCTCTTTTATATAAGATTCTGACTTATTAGTGACTTTCAAGTTCATTTATATAAAATTATTCATGAATGGTGCTGCAAGGTTCGGTGAAAGGTTTACTTGGGTATAAAATTGAAGGATAAAAAATGTATAATATGTAATATCCTTATGAACTGCAATCCTTTTGTAAATTTAAGTGTTTACTTTTGTAACACCTTAATGAAGTGGTTGATGAGGATAAGAAATGACAAATGGTTGTCTTGTTATAGTATGACTTGTTTTTCTCTATTATTTTTGCTTCTTGTGATTCAAATTCGAGTAACGATAATGATTGGATCGACTATGCATGATCAAAACTGGTTATCAAACATGTAGAAAACTCATTACTTAGTTCCGATTTTTGTCCCCAAGTTTTAGCTCATACACACAACAATGAACATTATCTGTTCTAGCTATGAGTCGAGAGATTATATGCATAACATAGTGAAATCAATGTGTACTCCTAACATACATTATTATCATTTACGGAGAAGCCAATAATGTTAAATGACGTAATCAACCAAAAAGTATCATAAATTCCCTATAACATTCGTTCCATTTGTATCTCTTCTCATGTAATATGATATTGCCTTCCTTTGCTTTTCACAAATGCACTTTATCTTTTGGACTAAAAAAGCGAAAAGTGAAATGTATGAATCACCAAGAACAATTCCTGAGATGTTTCGTCGTTACTTGTTAGTATCTTACAGACCACAAGTAGCAGAGAACAAAAAGTTTTGGTGCAACTGATCCTCACAGTATGTGACATGAACAAAGGATTTCAGTCTATACGAAAAGTATCTAATGGTTGCTGCATAAATGTCTCAGGTACCGCATAAAGCGGTACGACCATTGTAGCCATGAACAATGTGAACTGTAACAAACAGAGATAGGTTAAAGAAATGACACTTTCGACCCATTTACTTATGAACGGGTCGAATTATGTTATGTTTTATGTATAACCAGCTAAATGGATAAACTCAAGAAGTTGAAAGCCGCCCGAAATGTATTCTATTCTTAACCATCCAACCTCTCGAATTGCTTTATTTAATTTCAAAGAAAGAAAAAATGCAAGAGGTGAATATTTTTTCAACTATTTACTGTACTGATGATATATGTAGGAATTACTTATTAAGAAAATGGGACAAAGAGGTGTTTCCAGGTCAACCTGCACCGCCCAATTACGAATCCTAGCACAAAGGAAAGCGTAAAAAACAGTGTTGATATGTTGAAACAAAATGATCATGTTCAATGTTCACATACCACAAGAGGAAGAGTCAAGAAACTCCAAATTGGCCACAAAGCAAAACAGAATCTGCAAAGACATCGTACAACTTATAAACGGAATTTTGAAACAGGAAAAACTGAAATGAAAGTTAAATCATACAAACAAAAAGTAACCAGCCCAAGAATCGTGACGAGAGGCAAGGCGTATGCAGTTGATAGCTCCCTTTTCTCACTTGATTTCCCACTACCCAATGCTAACATACTCGTATACAAGAAATAAATAATATTCAAACTAACACCAGAAAGCCCAAGATACATCTGAACTCTGCGTAAAATTTGAACAGTCAGAATGAAGAAAGATTAGTGTTAAATTAAAACTGTCAACTTTCTCCAGTTTATCAATGAAGTCCCTTAATCTTTTCTTTCTTTTTTATTGCTTGTGTAGTTTTAAAAGTTTAATCCATAAACTGTTCACTCAAAACTGTATATAATGAATGGCTATTAAGGACATATATAAAATGGACGTAATCGATAGGATTGATGAAAGTTGGTTGGTTATTTTAAATGATATTAACATAAATTAAGGAAGAAAACATCATAATCATAATAATATGATAACTATTTATACCTTCTTATTCTATTATCATGAAACAAGAGGTAAATCAAATTTGAGTGGGAATCTCCAAAGTATACTATAAAAACTGCTGAAACAATCCAAAGAACATTCTCTAAAACCTCCACCCGTGTTTTGGTTGTCGGAAACATAGGGGATTGAGACCGTCGTTTCGAGCAAGCATCGTCTTCAAGATCATCGCCACTTGAAGCGTAGTCATAGCTGTGTCTCTGTCTCATATACTCACCGGAAGTTGGTGTTTCAACAGACATTTTTGTAAACTTTCACTTATTAACAATAGGATTTAAGACATTGAATGAAACAGGAAACTGGATACATGTGTTTTGGGTTGGTAAACTGCTGAGGGATTTGTGAATAGTGTGTGTGCCAAGTGATGATGAAATAAGTTGGTTTTTATAGTTAAGAAATGCCAGATTCGTTACTTGTATCTTTGGCAATAATATTTCTTCTTTCTTCTTTTTGTTTTTATTTATCAGAACAATAAAATTTTCAGTAAAGAAACAATCATCGGATAAAAGAAAAGAAAAGAAACGAAACGAAACAATGATAGTTTTTATGTTTGTTTATATTTATTTAGATAAGGTTAAAAGGGAAGGAGTGACATGCCGAGTTTGCTGATTTTCAAACAAATTTGTAGGGATTAATAACATTATTGTTAAATTGCAATCAAATTTTTGTATAATCTATAGTGTTGTTGAAATACAAACGTAATGATCTAATCGTAAATTTATCATAAAATGCATCAAATTTGATCACACCTCCTTCCCTTTTGAAACCTTCTTCTCCGATCCTCAGTTTCTCCTAGTTCAGAATAGTGGCAGTCCCACTCATTCTCAAGAATCCATTTTCTAGATAAGGTAAACAAGAATGTTTGGAAGGTAAGCAACTATTGTTCTAAAACTAATGGGTTTTCAAGGTAAAGTGAATTGGGAATAAATAATGAGACAACTTTTTGCCTACACATAAAGATGAAGCAAATAGCATGCTTGCTCCCCACTCTTATCTTCCATCCAAACCCACCACCCAAATAATAGTGGAAGATAAGATGCCTAAAACAAGCAAAGCCTACACCCATAAACAACTTGGAATGATATACTTTTTATAGGATTTTTGAGACCGACAAAGTTCAAATTAAGTTCTATAAAGAAACTGTCAAAGGCTTCCACCATTGTTGCACACTGTAACTAGATCCAACAATGTTGCATACAACACATCTAGAGATAAATGACCTAAAAGTCTCTTTGTATCACCGTCCGAATCCTCTTTTTGAAGCCTGTATTCCTCTGTTATTCCGTTGCCCACCACCAACCACCACGATATGCCACCTTCACTGTCTTCTGGATCAACATGTGCCACCAGACCTACCGCTTCACCCTGCTCCAACTCAAATGACAAACTTAAGAAGTCCCGGCTTGCTTTCATTCCCACAGTTAGGGCTTCTTCATGCAGCCAACGAATAATCTGACTTGCAACCTGTTGTAAAGCATAGCATGAAAATAAATGCCATATGAAAGTAGTAAAAATAGCGTATTTAAGATAGTACAAAATTGCAGTCTCTAAAAGGCTAAAACTGTAAGCTGTTATTCAAGGAAATTGGTTTCAGGTACCACATAAGGAAAAAGTCAACATGGTCCAAGTTACCAACACATTAGTAGCCACATCATCAATTCGACCGCGCAACAGAGTCAGAATCATATTATGTTAGGTAAAAGAATTTCAAAGTTGGTTCCCTTTTTATGAGTGAAAACAAGGACCGCTATGCAAAACAGCAATCATGCCAAAGTTTGTTACCTATATACACAATTTTCTATTTAAGAAACATGAACGATGTTACTTAAAGATGGGTCATTTAAAGGCATACCTGCTGTAGAAGTATGACATGCAGATCTGCCAAATTGCATTCATATCTGTTCAAAGATGAGCTGTTTTCAGACTTCCCCTTAAAGAGGCCAACTACATTTGGAGCACCTTCGCCTTCTACGTTGATGCAATCATCATTTACCACCACTTTAGTTCGGAACTGTGACCTCACACTCTTCTCTATTGTCCCAGTATAAAGAATGGACTGAGGAACATCTACCACCAGTGTCCATGAAGATGTACGAGAATGCCACGTGGGATGAGACATCAAACGAACATATGATACATTGCTAGCCTAAATTCATCATAAAACAATAATAGAACTAGATTCAATTTGGAAGTTGAAAGAAGAAAAATAAAGGATTGGCCCATAACAAGATAAGCAACTTCAATCAATGCCCCAAAGCAGACATCAGACTAAAGTTGGTTAACATTTTATGTAATAACCCCGAAAAGGAAAAGAAAAAAAAGGCTAATACCAGCTCTTCTAGTTCCATTAGAACTTTATAGGAAAACATTTGGTGAGCGAGAGACATGCAGAAATGACCCAGAAGGTTTGATACGTCTTTTGGGGGTTGACGAAACAGTTGGCTTCTGTTAGAAGAAGCTGACCTATTCTTTGCTCTTACAAACACATGTTCATGAAAAAGCTGTTTCAGAAGAATTTCGGAACTGACTCTATTAGGAAGAAATGATCGCTTCTGATTTTCTTCACCATCAATCATTGGTATGACTGCAGTTCCGTCTTCACATTCTTCACCATCATCCTGAGTGGATGATGATGGCACAAGTGAAATGAAGACAGAGGCTTCTTGATCTACGTTTAACTGCAAATGGTTATCTCGAATACCAGTGACATTGACGCCCAGAGATGGGACAAATGCTTCTTGATTTATCAAATTAAAAACCTAGGGATTAACCAGAAAAATGTATAAACAAATAAGTAAAAGAAATTACTTCCCTCATCCCAAGAGGAACTGTAACATATCAGAATAGAAGTTGTAAGATTAGAATGAGAATAGATGATTCATTTTGGTAACAATACATAATTCAATATGCAGGTTCAATTATTGCAATTTTTATTGAACAGAGAAAACACTTGTAAACCATAAGAGGCATGGCAATTGCAACACGTTTATAATAAAAACAGATCACGTATACAAATTTAGCTAAGATGAAACAGGTCAAACAGGCCAAAAGTTGCCTAATGTCTATTCAATTGTTAACATTATCCTAAATCAGTGTTTAAAAGAAACTAGTAATTATTACAATTTAACATGCACATACAACTACAACTTTTGACATGTTACTTAAGCCCCCTGACCCACCTGTTATGCCACATATAAGTACAGTAACAAAGAGAGCTACCTGCTCATCAAAAACAGCTCTATGAACTTCACGAAGATCAGAATGCCTTCTCTTTACACTGCCATCATCACTTTCATCTTCTTTCTTGGTTTCTCTAGACAATTCTATATTGGATTCGCGTGATCCTTTTGAGATATTATCAGAATTTCCATTAACAAACCCAAATTGAAGAGTATGGCATGCTTTCGAAGAAAAATTCAATGCAAGCATTCCAGCACTGTCATGCTCTACACGAACCGTAGACGTCGAAGATGGACGAAATACAGATGTTGGATCATATAATGTATTGTCAAACAGATCAATGTAGAAACCTTCATTGCCAGCAGCAGAAGCCACCATGCGGTGCCTCTTAACTTTCCAGTTCTGCTGCAGTCTATTAGCTGGTCAGGATATCAGCTAACAAATTTTCATTCAAGCTCCTAAAGTATTTGGAATTATAGTTCTGGTCAATTAAAATTTATTACCTTTTTGGAACTGAACATGACCGTCAAATACTTAGAAATGTTATCTCTAGCAAAATAAATTATATAACTTCCGAGGAAGTACTCAAAATGCCCCCAAATCATTTTAAATTTGGCCATTAGTACGCTCATTTGAACTTCTAAAGATTGCCATTCAAGGCTGAACACAGACATGTAAGGCAAAGACAGCTGACCTTATAAGAGCTCCATAGAATCTTGCTTCTCTAGCTACTTGCTTCTCCAATGCTTTGGCAGATTGCTTAAAATATTTCCCAAGGTGCTGAAATGGAGAATCCCTGTTAATTCTCAGCTCTTTTTTTTTACTGAAAATGATAATTAACCTTAACAAGTTACCAAGAGTTAGTTTCCCTACAGGATAACATGCTGTATTCAATTGATTAGGAATCCGATTGTCAAAGCTAAAGTTATGGGTAATTAGAAAATCAAAGTCTGTGAGGGTAATTTAGTCTACTTCAATCATAAACTAACATCCAAAAAATCCAATGATGTAGTGATAGGGTAATTTATATAGACTAAATACCCGGAAACATTGGAGTTTTGTTGCTGTAGATACTGCAAGGTCAGACAGAAGTTCGTTAGGTAACGGCTTTGGTCTGGTCATGCCAGCCACTGTCACAGCATCATTAGCTTCGACCTACACACAAAATTTATATACTTAAACTCCACCATCATTACTAGATTGCCTGAAACTCTAACTTGGGATCATTAAGGGATAAAAAAGCATTTAATTAGGGTTTAAATTAAGGTAATTGTAAGTTAAGATAACTATGTGACGTACGGTGTTAATAAGATCGATGATAACAGAAAGCTCCTGGTGAGCCAACTGTAGATTCTCAACCATGTTCTGCCATGGCCATGGCGGTGAAGATGCATCTTTAGAAGCGGTAGCAGACGTATCATCTTTCTTCTGCTTCTTGTTTGGATCTTCTCTCTCCACCGCCCAAGCAAAGTCTATTCGCCGAATTAGGTTCACTCTGTTATCGTCATAGCTCAAATCGCTGCAAACATCACACCGGGGGAAAAGAAAAAAGAAATCCAATCAGTTGGAGAGCTGTATATAGTCAGTTTAGGAAAAATTGAAGGTGGTGTTGTTCATACGGAGGGAATCTTTCAGCTCCATTTTCTTCGATGACTTCCAAACGTTTAACTGGTAATTTGTCAAGAGATATACTCAGGTTCCCATCCATTTCCTCAGTATACTCTTCAGGATATTTCAAGTGAATGCATTAGAAAAAATTAATATTTAAAATAAAATAATTGGTACAAAAACTTAAACATATAACTCTACAAATTATTACACAGGAGACATGTTCAGCATTTATCACACGCCGCATAAAATATATGATGATCAGATACAAGAAATTTTGGAGCGATATCAACTCTAGACAATATATAATACTGTGTCAGGAACACGAATGGGTGAACAATATAAGGTGTACAAAGTAACTAACACACATAAAACTGATATCATAATTCATAAGCGACTGCGACAACGATTTGTCATGTATTACAAGAATTATGAATAAATGAGTATCACTGTAAACCACTGAACGTATAACATCCTTGAACCCTAATTTCATGTCAACATTTCAAATTCTGAAATCTCAATACATTTTCTATATTAGGGTTTAAAATTTACAAAACTTAGGGCAATGATTTCTAACTTTAACATTCCGCTATCAAAATAACCATCACAACTAACAAGCATCATAGCATTAACCTTGAAATCATAAAGTAACAAACATCCACAGATTCAAAATTAAAACTTTAAAGCTATACTAGAGATATAGCGAAGTTAAATTTACTCTTTCAAACCAAAAATTGAAGTAGATAGAACCTAGATAAGTAATTAGACCTTACGTAATGAGAAAACGTTGACCGGGGACGGAAGAACAACCGGAGCGGCCACCGAAGGTCTATACGTCGATCAGATATGCGATGTTTCTGCTTTTCTGGAAACACGAATGTTCTTAAGTTATAGCCCTAAGTTTTTAATATTTATAAAATCTACACTGCTACGTTTAAAACATTTTGAATATCACACATACTAAAAAAGTTTTGTTAACTAAGACTAATTTAATTAACTTAGTGCAAATGTAAAGTTGTAAACATGTTTAACTTTCTCGCTAAACATTACAGGAAAAATATTGAGAAAATAATTTGTAATGTTGAACCGTACGATTTGAGAGATAAGGGTCGTTCATATAAATATAAAAACGTTGAAGGATCAAAAATATAAAATATTTATTTTGTGATCTATCTATCTTATATCTTATTTATTAAAAGAAAAATCATGAAAGAATAATGACCATAGGATGGAGATCAACAAATAAAATCTAACCCTTAATATATTTCGTGACATCATTAATCTCATTGTTATGTGATTAAAATACTAATTTACCCTTCTATATTTACAATTTACACTCTTCAATATCTACGATATAAATCCTCTCTTTTTTTCCCTTTAATTGTTGATAATTCTCCAAATATATTATAATTGATAATTTCTTCTACAATTCAAACTCTTCCTGTAATCTTCTATAATTTCTCCAAATATATTTATTTTATCTTTTGATGAAAAAAACTCAGTAGGCAATTTTCAATTCCAAAAAAGTTCATAACTTCATTCCATCGTCCACTAATTTAAATTTTTATACGATCTACTATTTGAATCCTTTTATCAATTTCTAATTTACAATATTCTGGATCATGGATGCCAACGGGTCGGGTTCTGATGGATTTTAGTGTATATATACCCATACTACCCGTCTTTTTTAAATTCTTTTTTAAATTTCTAATTTACAATGTTTGGATTATGAATGTCAATGTGTCAGTTTCCAGTGGGTTTAAGTGTATCTATACATATATCAATTTCGAATACTCGTACTGATACCCGACCAAATATCCGTTGAGTACCCAATTATTATTACCCATCGGTTTTTCATATTTATTCGTGGGTTTCAGTTATCCTCATATATGTAACTTTGATGAAACAAAAAAAATTTACTTATTGAAAATACGATGCAAATTATAAACATTTAAAAAACGATACCAGATTACAAGATTTGAAATCTTAAAGCTAACGATTTAACTTTTTAATCAACTAATTCAAAGTTTCAACACATAATAAGGTATTCGTATTAAAGAACAACAAGAATACAAAAAAAGAAATGGTATATATCTCGATTAATAAATGTACTCGATTAATACAAATGCAAAATATTATCAATAACTGATTAATAAATTTACTCTTTTATAAATAATTTCTATCTATCTCGATTTACATCCCTAAAATAATTTACTATTTAATCTTCTAAGGCCGTGTTAACGTCATTTGGGTCATTAGAGCATGTATTTGAGTTGTCATGTTTTATCATCTGTCGTCAAAGTTCAAAAGACAAAGTAATTTATCATAGGTTGTTGATTTAAATTCCAGAGAGTAACTTACGGGGATGAAAACCACCAATAAACTGCAAAGAGCGTTACTTTTTAAGTACAAATTGGTATTTTCCTGCTGAACCGGTAAATTTGTTTATTTGGAAAAACAAATCCGTACAATTTTAAATAATATAGTATTATTAAATATCAGTACAAATAACAAAGTGATATCACAATACGAAATCTATCACAATTCAAATCCTTAATACATTTTTAATTTAAATTTATAACAATACAAACCACAATACAAACCGATGTACCGTACACCAATACCAAAATATTTATTAAATCCATATAACACATCTATATAAAACATATCATAAAGTCAATCCGTAAATTTTACGAGTCTTAGTCAATATTACAAGTGATATCTCAAAAAAATTTATGCGAAACAAGCTGCACCGCTAAAATCATGTGATAGTGTATTTAAATTTTTGAGACACTAAACATATATATTTCACATAGTCAAAGGACTTAAAAAATTATTTTCACCTCTGTTGCACATAAGTTATATGCATGTATATATATGTCGTGAAGAAGATTCTATTTCTGTTGTAAAACCAATATAAGTATAAGTATCCTATTACATATTGGGTTTTGTAGTGCACAAATTTATATCAATATCATAAGTAATAAATGTTTGATATTTGGTGAATATAAACAATGAACATAAGAAAATTATAGCATATATTTCTTGAGAGCAGAATGTTATGAAAGTGAAATCTGACCGCCACTGTTGTTCGTCAAATCACGGATGATGTTTCCATTTTCTATCGAAGAGTACGAATACTCGTAGGTTAGTGTTCCGAGATACCATTCATATGATTATACTTGAACATCCCAAAATGAATGACAACGATTCAACCATATGGTGAAACCGAAAACGATGTTAAGCATTTTATTTTCCTGAATCAACGAGTCAATGTTTTTCATGAAATGACAACTTTGAATGTTTTAAAAAAACAACACGCAAACTACATATACATCCCATAAAACCAACACGACGACTCATTCCCATTCTTACTTCTTCGCACCTAAGCCTTGGGTGTTTTTCAAATCCTCAAAAGTCACCATAGTCAACGAGTTTCATTCTTTGGATGAAGCTTACACAGCTAGCCATCTCATTTTCTCGCGATCTCTTCTTCATATTGACGAGTATTTCAATGGGTTTTATTAATCTAAAAGAAACCTCAACCAAAGGATCATTGTCATGTTTGATGATGTTGGACCGTTGGTTTGACAATCAAAATGAATAAGCAAGCAACAAAGCCAATTCTGTTTGTTTTTTTCCTTTTTCCAACTATTTAAAGTTTAAATACACTAGCTCGTATTTTGATATAATACGATGTATTTCTTGTATATCTTATTCATCTAATGATGAATAATGATTTTCTAGATTAGATTATTTGTTGTCTAAGGTATTTCTTCATTAGCATTTATGCTAGATAGTAATGGTAATATGTGGTGTTATTTGTTGTGTTCTAGTTCAATTTACAATTTTTTAGACAATATACATAATTTTCTTATGGGAGATGATATTTACATCATCAAATTTGATAGATCCATCAAAAGTTTGCCGTCATTGGTTGTACAGTATAATTAGTTAATGCATATGTTTGATGGATTTATCAAATTGGATGATGGACATATCAACACCCTTTTATCATCATCTGCAGTATCTGATGTCAACTATGAAGATTTATTTCTAAATTTTGTGTATTTGATTTACCTTGCGAAATTTTAGTATTATGTATGTAACACCCACTTTTGTGACATGAGGGTAATTCAGTAATTTTTTTTACTTATATATTATTATTTGTTATAATTACATATTGTGTTTTATATGTTTTGGATTATAACTTAGAAAATTCGGTTAAAAGATTAATTGTGACTAGTAAAATATTAACCGTTTTAAATAGTTATAGTTCACAGTAAAATAATATAGTTTTCCTGCAAATAGTATTTAGGTTCCAGACAATAAATTTAAAACGGGTATAGTAATTATACTGTGATATAGAAATGGTATTGGGTCGATTTATGTTTTTCCCCAATTCTTTCAATCCCTTTTTGTTAGCTCCTGAGTTCTTCATGAAACTTCAAATCAAATTAATAAGCTGAAAGTTGCAAATCCTTTGAATTAAGATCAAGACTAGTGTGTTATTGATTATCATCATCTTCTTCCTCTAAGTTGTAAGTATTTTGAAGTTTTCATTTGATATATCTATGGATTGATTTAATTATATTAGGTTAATGTGTAAATTGCTATAAATCTAGTACTTGAAGTTGTTGTTGATGATGGGTTGATGTTATATGACTTAATTATAGCTTTAGAATGATTAAAACCTGAGTTTGAAGCTGTGTTAGTATGTAATTCGTAGTTAGGGTTCGTGCAGTAGCTAGTTGCAGGTTGCTGGGTTCTGTGTTTAGGTTCCCTAGCCGAACGGCTAGACTAACTGAGCCGATCGGGTATGTATAATATAGCCGAACGGGTAAGATTAGATGAACGACTAGTTTAGTGCAAAATGATTACAGAACTTGACGTTTGAACGAAGGTCTCAAAATTTAGTTGTGTTAGCCGATCGGGTCAATGTGAGCCGATCGGGTAAAGCCTTGTAGCCGATCGGCTAAGGCTATGTAGCTGATCGGGTATGGAACTAAAACAGGAATAAAATCAATGTAAATGTTGATTGTGCTTTTGTGTGTATGTATAAATGTATATGTATATATACTAAGTAAGTTGTAATAAGTTGAATTGAGTTATTAACTTAAGTGTTTTGTTGTATTGACAGATAACTCGAAGACTCAGTGATTTAGTCAGCTGAGTATTTGGAGCAAAGTTGACAGGTGAATAGACTTGGAACTTCGGTTCGGGTTAGTTGTAACATATTGGTTACAACGAAATAAATATAGTGATTATTGATTGATTGTTGATATATAATTGTGATGTATTGTTTAGATGAATTGGAGGTCAACGACTGTTGGACTGATTGTTACAGGTTAGTCAATGTGAGATTTGTGATCATGTGTTGAGAATGGAACACATATTGACTAAAGGTAACAATCAGTTATCGGTAAATCACTGTATTGGCATGCAGTGATCGTAAGTGTCGCTTGGTGGGCCACCGCGGACTGAGGGCGCCACAAGGACCACCGATCCTCTTGATGATGTTGTGTATATGTGTTATTTGTTGCTAATTAATATCGTTGAGCTAAGTCAAACTGTTAGTAACAGGTTTATTCACTTAGCTTCGTGCTAATCCCGTTAATTACTCCTTACAGGTTTTGAGATGATTTGGGCCGGGCAAGGAATGACTGAAGAATGTTTGACCATAGTCATACTCTGATGTTCTTCAAACTTTGATATATGTTTTGATATATAATGGCCAGGGTACAATTAGTGTTTTGTAAACATTAATAACTGGTACATATAACTTATGTAAATTTTGTAGATGACGACATGTTATCTATGTTTATAATGTAAATGGGATTTCGCTTCCGACCTTTTAAAATAAAAAATATGGATGAAATTTTGGTGTGTTATAAATTGGTATCAGAGCATAGGTTTGGGTGAATTGAGCAATAGTAAAGTGTTCAATCCCAAACCTAGTGGTATTGGTCAAATATTCCAGGTTGGGGATTAGTGGTAAATGAGATTGGTTAGTATGTTAGTACTAACAATTAACGAATTGTGAGATGTGTTGTGATTATAGGAATGACTGAGAATGAGCAACCTGACCCTACCCTTAATAATGCCTCAGAGACGAATGTACCTCCAGATTATCAGGAATTTCAGGGTGCATTAAATTCGGTCAGTGGAGAAACGGATCGAGAGTATATGATGAGATTAGAGGCCGAAGTGATAGATCAACGGAAACAATTGGCCGAGCTTTCTCAACGTCATGTTTTGAGTCAACCACATGTTGAGAGTGCTACTACATCTACTTTTCGGATTCCGACATCAGTTCCGTATGTTCATCAACAACAACCTCATGGTTATAATTTTCAGACTTCTGCACCAATTTCTACGTCTGGATCTTCTGGTTTTCAGATACCTACATTCTCACCATTTCAGCAGTCAAAGAAAGGTTGTTCTCTTAAAACTTTTATGTCTAGTAATCCTTCTGTGTATATTCTGGGAGTTCTGATCCTATAGTTACCCTGGATTGGTTACATGATGTTGAGAGAAAACTGGATGCTTGTCATTGTGAGGAGGAAGGTAAAGTTCAATATGCAGTTCAGTTGCTAAAGGGTCAAGCTATGTTTTGGTGGGATTCTATAACTGCACCATTGACTCCACAGCAGCTGAGTGCTATCAGATGGCCAGATTTTCATGCTGAAGTTTGTAAGCAGTTTTGTTCTGAGTATAATCTTTCGCGTATCAGACAAGAATTTCTTGATCTACAGAAGACTGATCAGATGTCTATTGATGAGCTTATTAGACAGTTTTTTGAGAAATTGCGATTTGCACAGCAGTGGGTCCCAACGGATAGAACTAAAATTGATCAGTTTGTTAGGACTTTACCTCCTGATTATCGTACCACAGTGAGGTTAGCAGGTACGCTTTCTCAAGCTTTCGATTTAGCTCGATCCGTGGATAGTGATATTCGGGATAAGAAACAACAAAATAAAGAAAAGTTTCAACAAAATCAAAGGGTGATTCGTCGAGTAAGGGTAAACAGAAATGGCAGGGTACTCAGTCGAATAGGAGAGTTAGTTTTGGTGGCTTATCCTCTGACAGTTCATATTGCACTAGATGTAGATCTAGGCATACTGGGCCTTGTACTGTTTAAACTTCTAGGTGCATCAAATGTGGGGTATTGGGACATTCAGCCAAGGATTGTACTTATCCTAATCATGTATGCTGGAATTGTCATAAGGAAGGTCATAGAGCTGGGGATTGTACTGAGGCTAGGAGGCAGGGAATGGGTATGGGTGGTGGTTCCTCTTCTTCGAACCAAAAGTGAAAAAATCTGCCATCCGCTACTGGCCATGCATTTCAGATGATAGTTGATGAGGCTGTCATCACTGAGGACGTCATTACTGTTACTTTTCTTGTTAATTCTGTACCAGCGCATGTGCTTTTTGATTCTGGTGCAAATTGTTCATTTATATCTATAAATTTCTGTGAAAAGTTGAAGTTGACCCCCTCGTTGATTATAAACCCTATTAAAGTAGAAGTGGCTAATGGCAAATTGGTTCCTGTTACCACCTCAGCAACTGGGGCTAATATTACTATAGAGGGTCATAATTTTCCTGTTACTTTTCTACTATTACCTATTCCGAGTTTCGATGTGGTGTTAGGCATGAATTGGCTGAGTCAAAACAAAGATAATATTGAGTGTCATAAAAAGTTGATAAAAATCCCAATTTCAGAAGAGTCATACGTAATGGCTCGAGGAGAACGGGAAAAGGGTAGTATTCCATTGATATCCGTGATGAAAGCTAGAAAATATCTAGCTAAAGGGTGTGAGTTTTATTTGGCTTATGTTGTAAATACCAAATTAGAAAAGAAATTTGTGAATGATGTCCGGGTGGTTTCTGAATACCCGGAAGTCTTTCTCGATGAGTTGCCCGGTTTACCCCCTGTTAGGGAAGTTGAGTATCAAATTGACTTGATTCCTGGTTCCTTCCCTGTAGCCAAGTCTCCTTATAGATTAGCGCCTTCAGAAATTCGTGAAATGATGACTCAGATTCAGGAACTGTTAGATAAGGGTTTCGTACGACCTAGTTCTTCTCCTTGGGGTGCTCCTGTTTTGTTTGTGAAGAAGAAGGATGGTACTCTTCGTATGTGTATTGATTACAGGGAGTTGAATAAAAGAACCATCAAGAATAAATATCCTTTGCCCAAAATTGATGAGTTATTTGATCAGTTGCAGGGATCTTCTTATTTTTCTAAAATAGATTTGAGATCCGGTTATCATCAGGTGCGAGTTCGTGAAGAAGATATTCATAAAACTGCTTTTCGCACCAGGTATGGTCATTATGAGTTTCTAGTTATGTCATTTGGGTTAACTAATGCCCCTGCCGTGTTTATGGATTTAATGAATCGAGTTTGTCGACCGTTTCTCGATAAATTTGTAATTGTATTTATTGATGATATTCTGATTTATTCTAAGTCTAAGTCTGAACATGAACAACATTTGAGATTGGTTTTGGAAACTTTAAAAAGGGAACATCTTTATGCTAAGTTTTTGAAATGTGAATTATGGTTGCGGGAGGTACAGTTTTTGGGGCATATTATTTGTAATGATGGAATAAAGGTTGATCCGTCTAAAGTTGAGGCTGTAATGTATTGAAATATACCTAAATCTCCATCTGAAATTAAGAGTTTTCTGGGGTTGGCGGGTTATTACAGAAAGTTTATCAAAGATTTTTCTAGAATTGCGAGTCCGTTGACCAAATTAACACGTAAGAATGTTAGATTTCAGTGGGATGATCAGCAAGAAACAGCTTTTCAGACTCTGAAACAATTATTATGCCAGGCTCCAGTTTTAGCTTTACCGAATGGTTCTGATGATTTTATTGTTTATTGTGATGCCTCTCATGCTGGGTTGGGATGTGTTTTAATGCAAAGAGATCGAGTAATTGCTTACGCTTCCCATCAATTAAAAACTCATGAAAAGAATTACCCTACTCATGATCTAGATATTGCGGCTGTATATTTACGTTAAAGATTTAGAGGCATTACTTATACGGTACTAAGTGTGTTATTTGTACTGACCATAAGAGTTTGCAGTATATGTTTACACAGAAAGATTTGAATATGCGACAGAGACGTTGGTTAGAGCTAATTAAGGATTATGATTGTGAAATTCGATATCACACGGGTAAAGCCAATGTGGTGGCGGACGCGTTGAGCAGAAAGTTGTCTCTTAATCGGGTATGTTTTATGCGTTTGGAAATTTCTTCTGATTTGATTTCTCAATTAAAAACTGCCCAATTGGAAGCCTTATTGGATGTTAATTTGAAATCTGAAATTTATGTTGAGACGAAAGGATTTATTAGTTAATGATTCTCGGGGTTTGAAAACTTTCCAGTCTCGAGTTTGGGTTCCATTGATTGGGGGACTTAGGGATTTGATACTATCTGAAGTACATAAATCTAGATTGTCTATACATCCCGGGAGTACAAAAATGTATAATGATCTGAAACATTTATATTGGTGGCCTACAATGAAAATCGATGTTGCACGTGTCGTGGAATCTTGTCATATATGTTCTCAAGTTAAAGCAGAGCATCAAAAACCGTATGGTTCATTGAAACAGCTTGATATTCCCGAGTGGAAATGAGAACATATTACTATGGATTTCGTCACCAAGCTTCCCAAAACACAGAAAGGTAATGATATGATTTGGGTAATTGTTGATAGATTGACGAAAAGTGCTCATTTTCTGGCTACTAGTGAGACTGCATCTTTGACCCGATTAGCTCAGTTGTATATTCATGAGATAGTTTCGAGACACGGGATTCCATTATCGATTGTGTCAGACAGGGATTCTAGGTTTATTTATGGGTTTTGGCAGAGCTTACAACGGGAATTGGGTACCAGAGTTAATCTCAGTACGGCTTATCACCCACAGACAGACGGTCAGACAGAGCGTACCATTCAAACTCTAGAAGATATGTTGAGAGCTTGTATATTAGAGTATGGTGGTTCTTAGGATTTTCATTTGCCTTTGGTAGAGTTTGCTTATAATAACTCTTATCATTCCAGTATCGGTATGCCACCGTACGAGATGCTATATGGGCGTCGTTGCAGAACACCTACTTGTTGGTTAGAGGCTGGAGAAAAGCAATTTGCAGGTCCTGATATCGTTCAGATTACAGCCGATAAAGTTGCTATAGCTCGTGAGAAACTGAAAGCTGCCAGAGATAGACAGAAACAGTATGCTGACCCACTCCGTCGACCTGTTATTTTTGTTGAGGGTGAACTAGTGTATTTAAAAGTTTCCCCATAGAAAGGTGTAATCAGATTTGGAAAATGTGGTAAACTCGGCCCGATGTATATTGGCCCATTCAGAATCCGACAGGTGGTGAATGATCAGACAATTGCCTTGGATCTTCCTTCTGAGTTATCTGGCATTCACGATACCCTTAATGTTTGTTATCTTAGAAAATGTAATGTGGAGGATCAATCCCAAATCCTTCCATTACAGGACCTTAGAGTTGATTCCAGTCAGAAGTTAGTCGAGGAACCCGTTGAGCTAGTTGATAGGAAGGTGACTAAGTTACGTAAGAAAGAAATTCTGATGGTTCTAGTAAAGTGGAAATATAGCTTAGGGACAAACCTTATATGGGAGACGGAGTCGAATATGTGTTCACGATACCCTCATTTGTTTGAATCTAGCGAGATTTCGGGGACGAAATCTTCCTAAGGAGGGAAGATTTGTAACACCCACTTTTGTGACCTGAGGGTAATTCAGTAATTTTTTTTACTTATACAATATTATTTGTTATAATTACATATTGTGTTTTATATGTTTTGGATTATAACTTAGAAAATTCGGTTAAAAGATTAATTGTGACTAGTAAAATATAACCGTTTTAAATAGTTATAGTTCACAGTAAAATAAAATAGTTTTCCTGCAAATAGTATTTAGGTTCCAGACAATAGATTTAAAACGGGTATAGTAATTATACTGTGATATAGAAATGGTATTGGGTCAATTTATGTTTTTCCCCAATTCTTTCAATCCCTTTATATGTTAGCTCCAGAGTTCTTCATGAAACTTCAAATCAAATTAATAAGCTGAAAGTTGCAAATCCTTTGAATTAAGATCAAGACTAGTGTATTATTGATTATCATCATCTTCTTCCTCTAAGTTGTAAGTATTTTGAAGTTTTCATTTGATATATCTATGGATTGATTTAATTATATTAGGTTAATGTGTAAATTGCTATAAATCTAGTACTTGAAGTTGTTGTTGATGATGGGTTGATGTTATATGACTTAATTATAGCTTTAGAATGATTAAAACCTGAGTTTGAAGCTGTGTTAGTATGAAATTCGTAGTTAGGGTTCGTGCAGTAGCTAGTTGCAGGTTGTTGGGTTCTGTGTTTAGGTTCCCTAGCCGAACGGCTAGACTAACTGAGTCGATCGGGTATGTATAATATAGCTGAACGGGTAAGATTAGATGAACGGCTAGTTTAGTGCAAAATGATTACAGAACTTGGCGTTTGAACGAAGGTCTCAAAATTTAGTTGTGTTAACCGACTGGGTCAATGTGAGCCGATCGGGTAAAGCCTTGTAGCCGATCGGCTAAGGCTATGTAGCCGATCGGGTATGGAACTAAAACAGGAATAAAATCAATGTAAATGTTGATTGTGCTTTTGTGTGTATGTATAAATGTATATGTATATATACTAAGTAAGTTGTAATAAGTTGAATTGAGTTATTAACTTAAGTGTTTTGTTGTATTGACAGATAACTCGAAGACTCAGTGATTTAGTCAGCTGAGTATTTGGAGCAAAGTTGACAGGTGAATAGACTTGGAACTTCGGTTCGGGTTAGTTGTAACATATTGGTTACAACGAAATAAATATAGTGATTATTGATTGATTGTTGATATATAATTGTGATGTATTGTTTAGATGAATTGGAGGTCAACGACTGTTGGACTGATTGTTACAGGTTAGTCAATGTGAGATTTGTGATCATGTGTTGAGAATGGAACACATATTGACTAAAGGTAACAATCAGTTATCGGTAAATCACTGTATTGGCATGCAGTGATCGTAAGTGTCGCTTGGTGGGCCACCGCGGACTGAGGGCGCCACAAGGACCACCGATCCTCTTGATGATGTTGTGTATATGTGTTATTTGTTGCTAATTAATATCGTTGAGCTAAGTCAAACTGTTAGTAACAGGTTTATTCACTTAGCTTCGTGCTAATCCCGTTAATTACTCCTTACAGGTTTTGAGATGATTTGGGCCGGGCAAGGAATGACTGAATAATGTTTGACCATAGTCATACTCTGATGTTCTTCAAAACTTTGATATATGTTTTGATATATAATGGCCAGGGTACAATTAGTGTTTTGTAAACATTAATAACTGGTACATATAACTTATGTAAATTTTGTAGATGACGACATGTTATCTATGTTTATAATATAAATGGGATTTCGCTTCCGACCTTTTAAAAAAAATATGGATGAAATTTTGGTGTGTTATAATGTATGGCATATTATATATGTATACTCACAAATATGTACCTAAAAAATGCTACCGAAATTTAGACAAAAATACACCAAAAAATACAAGATAGTCAATCTATAATCTATAAATCTATCTATAAATAAAATATAATATAAGCAAAATAGCTTGGGTCAATCTTAACCCTTAATTGCTTTTTTTTCATTTTAATCCAACGATTAAGATTAATTTAATAATTGTTACACTTAACACCCTTTTATATTAAAATAATGTATTTTATTTAATAAAACGATTTTTGGTACAAAACATTCGAACTCCCAATCATGAATATATTAAATATATATATGGATTAAATCTCAAAAGAATTCAATCCAAGTTTGGTTACTATAGAACCGCCTGATCTCTCCAACCTATAAATTCTTCCTATGTGTTTAACTCTTCATTCATCTATAAACCTTTTTATGGAGAGAAAAAAACCAGCAGCTTCAATTCTTAAAAAAAATCCTAGCAGCTTCAATTCATAAAAAAAAATCAGCAGTTTAAATTAAGATCACAAACTTCTCTTCCATGGCTTCAAGCGTTATATTCACATGTATTAGAGACATCAATGGTGACTCTGATAATTCAACCATCAAAGTGCAAGTTTTCAACATGTGGAAGCAATATTTTAGAAAAACACCACAGTTGTGGCTTCCATCGACATAGTATTTAAATTGCGTTTAACTTTTATGTATTTAAGTATATTCAAATTGTCATCTTCCTTAATTAAATAAAATAAAAACCCTACAAAAATAAATTTCATTTAGACTTGATAGATAACCAAAAAACTTAAACAAAGCTTGCGTTGCCGCGGGTCTTTTATCTGGTATTATTATTATTTATTATTATATTATTATTATATTATATACTTAAAGCAAAATAGTTTGACTAAATCCAAACCCTTAATTAGTTTTTTCCTAAAGACGATCCGACGATCTAGATTAATTTGGTGATTATTACCATTGACTACCTATCATATTTATATTCATTTTTTATTATATAAAATTAAATATATTTAATATACGCTATGTTGGGTGAAATATCAATAATATACGGATGAACAAAACACGATAAGGTTGAGAAGCCTAAAAAATTGTGTAATAATTTTGGTAAAAATATATATATTTTTTTAACATAGAACGTATATTAAAATATAAGACAATAAAATATATTTAATACTTACCCCCTAAACCAATAAGAAAAAGGACACCTAATATTTAACAATATTTTATAAAATTAGATTAGATCGAAAATTAAAAAACACTCACGACATGTTCGCAAAATTCTTATCTATATCTATAGTAACAATATACTCCATATTTAGTTCAAATATTTTCTAATTGTAATTCTTGTCATAATTTACGTAGTATTATTGGAATGAATGCGTGGTGTTTTGTGGGCTTATTTTTGAAAGCTTATTTGCTTATCTCAATAAATAACTTAGCATTTTAGTGTTTGAAAGAGCTTATTTGCTTGAGCTTATATGCTTATTGTGAGGAGAGTTTTAAAAGCTCAAAATAAGCTCTACCAAAACACTCAAAACACCCAAAACACGGCTTTACCACCCATAATAAAATTGCTTTCATTACATGATTTAATTTATTCTCTTGTGCGGACCTTTTATGACATGATTTTGTGAGTGGTCGTACCGTGAAGACTATAGGCTACTCAAGGCTGTTATCCTTATCAAACTCGACATCCATTTGGGGCATAATATGTTGTACACTCTTATGAAGAAGTCAATTTGATACATTTATGTCTCAAACGATTTTCTTCACTTATATGGGATATGAAATTAAAGTATTCGTTATCTAATTCTCTAATGTCTATTTTATATTTATTAGTCATATTATACTTTATATATTATATATATTATAATGTAAATCTTATAACTTATATATTAACCATGACCATTTTAAATATATAATCTATTTGATAACAATATTTATTTATTTTTTAATACCTATTAATAATGAAATGCTATTGTTTTGAGTTCTCTGAAAAAATAATACGGAGTATTTAATTGGGCGTCCATCCAATTACTAATAACAGAACATTACATTAGCCTTAAACGAAATTTTAGACATCCCATATTATACCACTCTTAAAGAAGAGGAAAACTAAAAACATCATTAATGATACTACAACACTAACATCTTATAAAAAAAATTTAAAAGTACATAAAAAAAATTAGAATCATCCGCGTTGCCGCGAGTCTTGTATCTAGTTATCATTTATCATTATATTAAATGATAAAGTAGCAAATCCTTAAAAGATATAAACATAACATCAATTTTCACGTAAATTACTTTACAGTCTTCTTTACTTTTGTTTTAAAAACTAAAATATACAATTTTTCCATGGAAAAATAAAGAAAACACCCGGTTGCATGGGTTACAAATGACCCAAAATTTGAGCCCACAATGCAATGCCAGGCCGGCCCATATACCTTGTCAAATTCCTGCCCAAAACAAAAGTAATTTTATTAAATATAAAATATTACCATACCTAAAACATACAAGTACAAGAAACACTTAGAAAAGGAAAAGAAACAAAAAGAAAAAAGAAAAAAAGTACAGCAAACCAAAATTAAATATAAATTGTTTCCTTAATATTGTACTAATTTAAGGTCATTGGTTTTGTGGTATTGAATTCACCCTTCTAACTATGAATTTGGGAGTTGAAATCTTGACAACAGAATTGTATATATTCTTAAATCAATGTATATATTCGTGCTAACAAAGTGTAAGCGGTTGATTTTCTAAAAAATATAAGTAAATACAAATTTATTCGATTTTGAACACACATGGGGTGGTCAAAATGCAAAGTTTGACCATGCACATGAGTAGTTGGTGACCCATGACATGTATATTATAAAATTACGAAATTTATTAAATTGGAATCATTTCACTATTATAATGAAATTAAAAGTATATAAAATGTATACTATCACATCAAACTAATTTGTAATTTCTTCAATTTAGGGAGGTGTCAGGTTTTTAAATTAAATAATATATAAATACAACTTATCAAAATGATGAAACTATAAAATAGTCCGTAACATTTAAAGACCTTCACTACTTGTTAGATAGGGGACCGAAAGCGAACGCAAAGCGTCACTAAAGCCAAATCTAAAGCACATGGGACTTTAGTGACAGTACGTTGATAGTGTTTGCTCCATGAAGAACAAGATCCAAATCATATTAAATGTGTTTGTTGCACATATATAATTATGTTGAGTGAGATGTATTTTGAGGAAGGAAACATATATAAATTTTCTGTCACTATCATTATCATTTACCCCATTATTTGTGACCATGTCATAATATGACACAAAAAGTTATGACACAAAATACAAGTTTCACCTGTATATCTCAGATAAGCGTTCACTTTCATATAAGAACCATTCGAAATAGTTTTAAAAGTTACTTCTATATCAGACGAATTGAACCGAAGAAAATCTAATGATCTGATCTTCATATACCATCAATCTAGCATAAAGTTAAAATAAATTACCGAGAAATAAACAAGAACATACCTTTTTTAAGTTAAGAGCAATTTGTTTAGCACTAAATTTCTCTAAACTATCAAATGTCCGTCTAGCAGACCGAAATGCATGAATCTGCATGAACGCCGGCATGTCCGTTACCAACACCTTAATCTGCAACAACTCCGCCACGGGCGCCACATTCCCTAGCCCCATCTCCGCCGCACTCCCCACCGATCTCCTCCCTGCGAACTCCATCAATGATACCGAGTTCCTCCCCCCTCCTTCCATCACAGAAACCGACTTTCTTGCGGATTCTTGAACCATTTCCTTCTTCTCTTCTTTTTCATAATGTTGTGGATCAAAATCGGTTTCTCTGTAGGTTTTGGATCTTTTAAGTAGCCCCCAACTCCGGGAAACGACTTTCTTGGTGGTTGAATGTGGTGGTGTTGGTGGCGGATGGTGACGGCCTCCGGTGTCTAGTTTGTAAACATACGTTACTCCTTTTTTTTGCTTCTCATTTGTTGTTGCCATTTTTTTTTTAAATAAACGTTACAATGAGTCGAAGCTGACGAGTATCAGATATACGACAGCTTCAACTTTGTTGTTGAATATTTAGTGGCTATATAAAAAAAATTGTTTATGAGAAAATGGTGGTGGCGGCGGTTGCGAAGTGGGCGGCGGTGATGGTGGTGGTGGTGATGGAAGAAGAAGATGGTAGTAAGAAGTGAACCATGTGAGGGTGCATGGGATAATATATAGAATAGTGAAGAAGTTATTGTATTTTAGTGGTATACTTAAATTTGTTACTATAGTTTATTTATCAAATACAAATAATAAAATGATCATGCGAGTTGTCGAATCTTACACTTGTCCATTTCTCATTGGATGCGTTTAATAGCTAGACGTCTCCATATTGGGAAGAAAAAACATAAGTTAGAAGTTAGATACAGGGGGCATTAAACACGAAACTAGCGGTGTTCTAATGGTCGAGTTTTGAGTTAATAGAGTTATTCGGTTTTTGGTTAACTTTTAATCCACCCAAAACCCAATTTAAAGTATATGTCACTCAACTAAAACCAACCAAATAAGAGTTCGAACTTTTCGGTTGTGTTTCAGTTACTCAAATAAAAAGTCTTAATTAAATACCAAATAATTGTTTTTTAATTAAAGTTGTACGTCGATTTGGATTATCAATGATACGTATTGATGCTTATTCGATTTTTCATGTGAACCCCATTTAAAAATATACAAAGTAAAAACCGAACCATTAAATTGGTTATTTGTTCGGTTTCTCCCAAAAATCATACCAAATCCAAATATCGTGTTTCACAAAATAGACATAATTATACGGACTTATTATCATGCAGGAAGCTTCCAAATTCGCAAAAACACACACACACACACACACACACATATATATATATATATATATAGTTTGGATCAAATGAGAACACTTCAAAAATAAAAACGGTGAGAATACCTCATAAATGCACAATTAACCAACAAAAATCATTAGATTCACAGTCATACATCTCAAATATGCAAAGAAAAATAAATGCACAATTCTAAAAATATACAAAAATCGAAAAAACGATTGATGCACGATTATCTCCATAATTGTGCATCAATCGTATTTTTTGATTTTTGTGTATTTCTGAAAGTTTGCATTTATTCTAATCAATTTTTCTACACATATTTGAGATGTATGAGTGTGAATCTAATGATTTTGTTGGCTAATTGTGCATTTATGAAGTGTTCTTACTGTTCTTATTTTTGAAGTGTTCTCATTGGAACCTTATATGTATATATATAGAGAGAGAGAGAGAGGGAGAGAGAGAGAGAGGGAGAGAGAGAGAGTTTGGATCCAATGAGAACACTTCAAAAATAAGAACGGTGAGAACACCTCATAAATACACAACTAGCCAACAAAAATCATTAGATTCACAGTCATACATCTCAAATATGCAAAAAAAAAAACAAATGTACACTTCTAAAAATGCACAAAAATCGAAAAAAATGATTGATGCACGATTATCTCTATAATTGTGCATCACTCGTTTTTTCGATTTTTGTGTATTTCCGAAAGTCCGCATCTATTCTAATCAATTTTTCAACACATATTTGAGATGTATGATTGTGAATCTAATGATTTTGTTGGCTAATTGTACATTTTTGAAGTGTTCTTACCGTTTTTATTTTTGAAGTGTTCTCATTGGAACCTTACCCTATATATATATATATATATATATATATATATATATATATATATATATATATATGTTTTTGCATCCTTTCGGGAAGAAAAGATATTGGTCATCCCATTTTTTTTTTTCAGTTTTAGTAAATATTTAGAATTTCGTTCAATAACTTCTTTCAAGTCTCAACCAAATTTTGTTTATCTTTTGTTTTTAGCTTCAAACAAGAGTTTTAAAACTTTAAATCATATATTACTAATAACTAATTACCAGTTGAACGTTTTAAAGTTAATACATGTGGTCAAGCCAAACGAAAAAACAATTTAAATAATATATCATATTAGTGTACTGTTCGTTGGTCCATTGATAAAGTAAAGCTAGTACTAACGTACATGTCTTTTTAATAATAAGGAAATTATTCGAGTTCTCATGAGGGGCGGATCTATAAAGGGCGAACGCGACAATCATGTCTTTCATGTCCCTCAGAAAAAATCTAGAATTACGAAAAAATAATTTCGTTAGTTATATGTTGGTGACGGGTTTAGGAATTTTAACCTTTCAAAATGATAGACTGAAATTTTTTCTTCGTTCCTTTGATTTCGCACATCCCCATCATATAAATTATCTCCTAACTCCGTCTCTAACTGTGACACAACGTAAGCTCGGAACGAAGTAAGGCATGAATGTTTCATCAACGATTCTGGTTTCACTAGAATCTATAAAGGTATTAATTAGTTGTTTTAAATATTAACTATTTAACTATTATTACTGTTATACCTCTAAGAGATCCCCATGTGCTACCCCATTTTAAAATTATTACGTGTAACTTTTTGAAGAATAAATCAGATGGAGTATATACTTAAGACAAAAGTTGGATTTAAATCTTAAGAAAATAGAACTGGACAAACTAAATCTTATCATCATTAAGTGCATGCATATATATTTTTTATTAAAATCGTGACATGTAACTTTGACTAGTATTAAGATTTTTAATGAGTCTATATTTAAATATAAGCCGGACGTCAAAATCAATTCATCCAAAGAATTTATTAATTTACCCAAACACATAATATATAATGAACACAATAAAAGAGTTAAACACAACAAGAGAGATGCATATGTTGTTGTTTTACATATTGAGCACAAGTGAACCATCAACTAAGTTTGAAAAAGGAAAATTAAGAATAGAGGAAAGCAAAGATAAAGGTAACGGGTTAAATATTTAAATGAAATGAGCTTCAACGTATTTACCTATGAACATAAAATTAGACAGGAAAACGGCACCAATTCTGTCCAATAAAAGCAAGCATAATAAAAAAGTTGGAGACAAAAAATATAAATTATGAAAAAGTTGAAGGATTAAAAAATAAAATATGTTGTAAGTTTATTTGAATGTTGATTTGTCAATGGACAATGGTATCATTGTATTCTATCGTCACTAACATAGTTGCTGTCAATGTTTCGAAAACCAGTTTAGTCGGTCCCGTCTTACCGGTTGAACCGAAAAAATCAACGTTACCGGTTCATTGTTAATCAATTTATTTTTTGTTTTTAATTTGTTTGTTGGGTTTTTTCCTTTCTTATTGTTTATTTACTTATTAATTATAAAAAACTATCGGTAACAGACATCATAAATTGCATATGCAACCAAAAAGTTCAAAATCAAATAAAAACTTAGTTTTTTATTTATTTTTTTTGTATTTAATACATCAAATTTGTTGAATCAACGGTCAAAACATCACCCTGTTCAATTAAGAAACCGGTTTTTAGAACATTGGTTGCTATACCCTATTTATATATGTTTTTAATTGAACATAACGAAAACTACAACTAAGCATGTCCTGAATCCAAATCGATAGTTACTACTTACTACCTAGCTAGCTAATACTTTGGCCCCTAGTTCATGAGCTAACCTCTTGTTTGCCCCCATCTTTTTGTACCCATAATTTATGTCAATATTAATACAATGGTCTATTTGAGTATTGCAGATTGAGTGTTGAGTGTTGACCCATAGTTTATGAGACAAAGCTCATATAGTATATAATGGCCTTAATTGGTACCCACCATTATTTCTACCCCACCACCAATCCAAAAGAGGAAAGGTAAGTTGTGTAGGTTGGTATGACTCTTTATAAACTTGTCCAATTTAAAGAGAAGGACATATTGTGGGGTAACAGTGTTTTGTGAAAGAGATGTATGATGCCCATTTGTTGGATTTCATTGTTCAATTTAAGACACATTAACATCAAATGTCTGGTGTATTATTTGGAAGTGGGGTATGAAAGTCTTTATATCATTTATTTTCAGAGGTGGATACTTCTTCTAATTAACCAGAGTCTTTATCGACTGCTTTCACGATTAACATGAGATATATGAATCACGTAACCAGTGGCGAATCTAGGTTCCAAGCTAAGGTGGGTCCATGAGAACTTAACTTCTCCAAAGTAACATTATAAATGTTCATATATGCCGATCGGGTCGGGTCATTAATACAAAAACACAGAATATAAACTTAGTAACAATATTATTTATGTTTTTAAAACTTGAAGACTTCATTAATACCAAAGGAGAAGAGTATATAGACAAGAGCTAACAAAAAAGCATGCTGTAAAAAGCCAACCTACAAGATGCGGGTTTATATAACAAGCAACCAGAACATCCACATGACAAAAACTACAACAAACTCATAACACTTTCTAGCACGGACACAGACTCTTTACAATAGTGTTATAGAGTTTCACCTAATACAAATCTCCCCGGCGAGGTTTCATGCCTTGAAAATAGTTCATAAGAGATTCGTTACTAATACCATCTAAAACATCCTTTTCAATATACGATACTAAACAATCATTCATATATTCATCAGTCATTTTGTTTCGCAAATCACTCTTTATCAACTTAATTGCTGAAAATGCACGCTCCACTGTTGATGTAGCAACATGCAAGATTAAAGCTAGTTTCAAGAGAAGATATACCTTTGAATAAACCATATCCCTTTTTGTTTTGACCTTCATCTTGGCAAGGTCTCCAATTCCCTTTAAATTGCTGAACTTTGCATCTCCATGAACATCATCTATATAATCTTGAAGTTCTAGTTCAAGTAGTTGAAGATCATATTCTGTTGGAAACTCATTCGGATAAAACACGGCCAGTTTTAAAAGTTCCTCAACTTTAAATGCTTTGAACGATTGACTTGGGCACAAACAAGCAATACAAAGAAATAATCTCGTATTAACTTCATTAAAACGATGATTGAGCTCTTGAAGTTGAATATCAATGACTGCATAAAATACATCAACTTTATAATGGTGCAAGTTGGTAACCTGACATTAAAATTGATCAACTTGTTAGTAGTTAGTTTGTGCAAGTTACATATTTGTACTTTTCTTGAAACGATATATAAAGTTGGTATCAGTAGTGCAATTCGCTAACCTGTGAACCCCTGCGGCGACTTTTTCCATTATAATAAGGATCTTCCATATTCACCATATCAGCATCATTTTTGTCATAAAATGAAGTAATCTTTCCTAAAAGTGGTTCCCATCCTACATTCCCGATTTCTTGCAATCTTTCCTTTGAGACTTTCACTTGACGCATAGCATTTACAATATCTTGGTCTTTCCTTTGCAATGTTGTGTTCAAATGATTTGTCACGCCTAAGATATCAACCATTAAGTGTAGATAGAATATAAAGTCGAATGATTTTATTGAATTAAGAGTGCGTAGTGCTTCTGCTTTATGATCCTGATCACTACCATCATTGCCAAGGTCTTCGAGAACTTCACAAAGTGATGAATATATGTTCTTGATATTTAATATTTAAGCAAAATGAGAACCCCATCGAGTATCACATGGTCGTTTAATACCAACTTCTTGATTTTGACCAGTCCCTGTTTAAAGGTCACCTAAAATTAACATAAAACAAATATATTTTAGCACAATACAACTTACTTAAGGTTAAAACAAACTAACATAGAATGGCAAACATGCTGCTGACGCTAACATGACTTTAGTTGCTTGTTTGACCCTTAGATTATCTGTTCGCTTATAAGAAGATCCGATCATGTTTAAGAAACGAGAAACCACATCAAAATAATCATTAATTTCAGTTTGAGTATTCGCAACAAACACGAGTGCCAATTGTAATTGGTGAGCAAAACAATGAACATAGTATGCAGATTCTGTATCTCTCATAATCAATGTCTTCAAACCGTTAAATGCACCACTCATGTTACTAGCTCCATCATAACCTTGTCCTCGAATCCTATTATAACTTAATTCACAATCTAATAACATCTTGTAAACAGTCTTCTTTAAAGATAAAGCGGAAGTGTCATCAACATGTGCAATACCAATAAACCTTTCTACAACAGCCCCTTTCTTGTTCACAAATCATAAAACCAACGCCATTTGCTCTTTACAAGACACACCATGTGACTCATCCACTAAAACTGCAAAGAACTCATCACCCATATCTTCCATGATAACTTTGATAGTTACAGTGCACACGAATGCACAATGTCCTTTTGAATAGAGCTACATTTCAATTGCCAATTTTTTAGAGCCTTCTTTAAAGCAGCACGAGTTACAACATCACATCGATCAGCTAACTAGTTTAGGAGTTCAAGAAAGTTTCCTTTGTTAAATGATTCTTCACTTTCATCATGGCCACGAAAGGGTAATCCTTGTCGCAATAGGAATCTGACAACATCAATGGAAGCATTCAAACGGATACGATATTCCCGTATTTGAGTAGTAGTTTGCTTTTCAAAAGCATTTGAGATAGATTGGTTGTGATTCATCAAATTTAGACACCTTTGAACAACTGTCTTGTGTGGAAGTCCTAGATAATGATCATCTAAGCTATCTTTCTTATTCCAAGCTTTTAAATCCATCTTTTACAAAACTATCAGCTCCACCTTGATTTTTGATTTCATTTTTGAATAGATAACAACATAGACAGAAAGCAGCTTCCTTTTGGATGCTATACTCCAACCAATATCTATAAATGTCAAACCAAAAACGATTGAATCCACGAAGTCTACCTCCTATTTCTCGTTGTTGAAAGTAATGATTTTGAGGTTGACAAGGTCCTTTTTGCAAATATGTTCTTCTTATTTCATCGCGTTGACTTGGATGATAAAGATCCATACTAAGTCGTTGTCCCGGATCAGCACTAAGTGCATTTAAATCAACTTTTACATACTTGGACGAATTAGTTGGTTGGTTCCTGTCTCTCGATATTGTTTCTTGAACATGTGGTTGTTCATTTTCTACATTTGTTGTATTGGAGACAGCAAAATTATTCCCTACAGCCTTTGGAAAGAACGATTCTATTATACCTGAAATGGACATAATTGTTAATATCGATAACTTAATCTTTTAAACCAAAGGCATATAATAAATTAGTCATCCAAACTTATAATAAATTACTAATTCTAAATGAACTTTACAAGTGTACAACTATAATATTCTTTTATATAATCAACACACTTTAATTACAATTTAAAGTTTCCTGTCAATAACCTAACCCTAGACTACAAGATTGTATATATTGGGCATTAACCTACTTCAATGTACTTCTGCAATTCTATTGACAATTAGAATTATCTCCACTCTCACAAATAAAACATATCAGTTTAATAATTAGTAATTATCTCTTTACACATATTAACAAAGGTAATCAGATAAGAACCTAAAACTTTATCACAGTACACAATTTCACAAAATAACAACAAATACCTTGCTTCCCTTACTAGGAGGAACGTTGGCGATTGGCATCGCAAACAACAGTTGGAGATCGTTTTTTTAAGTCTACGATGAATGGATGATTGCGTAATTTTAGTTCGAGTCTTTGAGGAATAAAAGTTTATTGCAAATCGGTAATAAAAGATCGGACGGAATTAAAACTTAGTTACAAGCTGAAAGAAGAAGACTTAAAGTAAATGGATGAACTTGTTATACTAATTAAAATATGTAAAGTCCAGGTAGGTCCAATAACAATCCCAAGAGTGGTCCATCAAAAATTTTAGTGGGCTCTGTAACAATTTTTTCCCCATCCATTGACCCACCCTAGGAAGCTGTAGGTTCGCCCCTGCAGGTAACCCTGAGTAAAGAGACATGGAAATGTGAATTGATAGACTTGCAGCTTGAATTTGGTGACTCGGGTGGACAACAAAAACAAGGCCTTTTAAATAATTTTTTATTCGTATAACATACAAAATGTTGATCACTACTAGAAAATGTAAAAATATGAAACTGGAAATATAATATTAATCGAATCTTAATTATTGACTCGAAACAACTGTTATGAATTTAGCTTATTTACTATTTAGGGCAACAAACAACCCAATAATCCAAAAAAACCAATATATATATATATATAGGGTCGGGTTTTGGTGAGAACAAAAGGATTCCATGAGATTGGTGAGAATATATCTTAACCATCCATTTTTTGATCAAAAAACCTGATTTTGAAAATGGTAAAAATGTAAATACTTTGAAGTTTGATTTTAGAGAGTTCACATCACTTTTGCTCATGTGAAGCTTTTTTTTCTAGTTTCACATCATTTTACTCATGTGAAGTTTTTTTTTATAGCTTTACATCGTTTTGCTCATGTGAAACTTTTCTTTTTTAGCTTCACATCATTTTGCTTATGTGAAGCTTTTTTTTTTTTTTAGTTTCACATCATTTTGCTCATGTGAAGCTTCCTTTTTTAGCTTCACATCATTTTGGTGAGGTTAAGTTTAATATTTTTTTTTAACATAAGGTTACGATGCTATAATTTTTTTATTTTTATCAGTTCACATAGTTTTAATGAGATTAAGTAAATATTTTTTTGTTAACATTAGTTTTTGAAGAGATTAATGTCTATACATGATATTAATTCACTACTTCAAACATGTTGTTAACAAAAGTTAAATAATACTTCACCATGTTAAAACTATTGTGAAGCAGCAAATATTAAACTTCACCTATCAATCCTTATGTGAACTCTTCAAAATCAAACTTCAAAGTATTTACAAAAATGTCACCTCCAAAATTATGTTTTTTGATCAAAAAATGGATGGCTAAGATGTATTCTCACGTAATCTCCTTATTCTCACAGGATCTCAAGTATATATATATATATATATATACACACATATATATATATATATACATACACACACACACATATATATATATATATATATCATACTGATTTTACCTGAGAAAAGGGGGTTGTCCTTGCGCGGCAAATTTGAAAGTACTAATTATACCCACAACAATAAACGGAACAAATAGATAAAGAAGAATAAACATATACAAGATCACAAGAACAATATACAAACACAAGACCAAGTCAAAAACTGAAAAACTTGGCCGACAATATTTTGTGCTGCTAATCAAGGATGGAATACGCACCGCTGCCCAAACTTCCCGTGGGTATCTTTTTGTAACGCCCCAAATTCTGTAAGTTTAAAACTTTAAAATATATTATTTTAACTGTTTTTGTTAGTAGGACTAACTGTGAAAGACATTTTATGCCACATGACTTGTTAGTTAATGAATTAGTTAGTAGAGGGACTAATGTTGTCAAGTGTAATAAGTTGAGGGTTTAAATGAAATTAACAGTATAAAAACACAGATTCTGTATCCTTCTATTTTAATTCTCCAATACTGAAAATAAGAAAATTACGTACAGAGGTTTTGTGTAAGTCGGTTCTTGAAGGAAACAAGGAAATTCACTAAATTGAAGCTAAGGTTTGAGTGATTAGAGGTTATAACTACAAATTATTCATCCTAAAGGTATTACTAACCTTCCTTTGTGTTTAATTTGATGATTACATGATTTAGGTTAAACCTTAACTTTGGGGTTTTGATAAATTATTGAGTTATTAGCTTAATTGATGTTTCATACACTTCAATGAACTAAATGATATGCTTAAATGATATTAGTTTGATTAGAATGCTCATAATCATATGTTATGGGTAAATTGATGATCTTTGTTTTGATATAAAGGAATTGATAATTACATATAAAATGGGTAGTTCATGATGATAAAGATATTGGTATATGTGATTATAAACTAAGGTATAGTGACCTTAGTGTAAGTTAATGATTATGGTTATTGATAATACTAAACTACCCATTTGTATATAATTAGTGGTAAGGTGTATGAAACAATCTATGAAATCATGAATATTGTGAAACTTACACTTATTGAATACGATTAGTGAAAATGCTTATATGATTGATACTTGGATACATGATTATATGATTAGGTGATAAACGTATTGAAAGTGTTTCAAGTGATGATAATCGTGGGCTATCGCGAGGTAAGTTAATGGATGATGCTATCTTTCTTCAAGTAATGCCTATTCCATTTACTTGGAAGGACCGGTAATGGATATGTCATTTACTTGATGAGTTATGATTATTTACCGGGGGTAGGCCCGAAGATGTTAATTCTTGCGGGAATTAGCATATGATATTATGGATCCTTAATATACGTATGTTGAATTGATATTGATTATTATTGATAGCCCATTACTTACTAAGCTTTATGCTTACTCTATCATGTTTATGTATTTTTATAGGTGAGCCAAGTGGGACCCAAAGGGATTCGGGAAAGAGGCCCGAGTAACGCTAGTGGTGGAGCTTGTTAAGTTGTTGGTAACAAGCTATTTCCTTTAATCATGCTCTTGATATGTATATGTTCACCCCTTTTTGGTCAAGAAACATGGTTTTGTCATATAAAGTTGAAAGTCAAAGTTTAGTTATGCTTATGGTCAAGGTCAATGTAGTCAACGAGTTATGTATGGCCGTTGACAATTTTGGAAAGTCTGTATGGACATTTATAGTACTTGATATATAAATCATAGTTTTATGTGAAAATGATACGATATGGTTATGATATAATTCTGATAGTAAAAGTGACTTGGTTTGACTTAGAAAAGTCAATGATATGTAAAATGGGTGTGGGAATGATAATTATATAGGCTTGGACTCAAACGGGTCATAAAAGAGCCTAAACGGGTCACTTAAAGGTTAAACGGGTAAAATGAGTTGTAGTTCGGGTATGAAGGATGTTAAAGTGGCTTTAGGTCTTAATTGTAGTAGTGGACAAGTGGTAAAAATATTGTGACCTGAAGTCTTATGATTTGAAAGTTGATGTGTCAATGGATTGAGTTAAAAATGGTCATTTTCGAGTTAATGGTTCAAATCCTAATAAAACGCGAATTTGAGAAAAGTGGAAATTGAGAATTGTTTCAAATGTCATTTTACACGTGTCTGTAAAGTTTCATATTCTCATGTTATGTAGATTAGAAGTTATGCGCATTCAAAATTAGTATTTTGGGTCAAAAATGTGCAGATCTGAGCATCTGATGAAGTACCCGGCGGGTAGGTTAAGTACCCGGTGGGTACTTAGTTTCAAATGGTACCAGAAGCAATTCAGAGTTGAGTACCCGGTGGGTACTAAAGTAGTACCCAGGGGGTACTAAGAGTACCCAGGGGGTACTCCCTCAGCATCTTGAACAATTGACTTTTAAGGTTCTAAACATATATTAGGATGTGTAAACATATATATATATATATATATATAAAAGGTATAAAAGATTTCGGGGTGTTTCACTTTTGACTTCTGCCGCTACCTATTGTTCATCAAAACTTGTTTTACCTTCATTAATCTTCACACGCAACAACAACATGAATTTGAAATCATTTAGCATCTTGTTTAGTCAGGCCTGTATGTCGTCCGACTGAGCTAGAAATAAGGACAATCTAAAACTATCTGAGAAATTAACTCAAAGAGAAAATTGTATGGAGAAACTCTCCCTTATCTAAAGGTAACTACGTCGAATCAAGGTCTTTGTCGGGACATAATAATATTTGAATACGTCCATAACTTGGTCCCAATTAATCATTGCCCAAAGTCATGTTAATATTGTTGCATCAAATCAAGATCTTTGTTGTTGTTGTTCTTAAATACTACTTCCTCCGTCCCAAAATAAGTGTCCTGAATTAAATTTTGAAGTCTTTCTTTTTAACGTTGCCCTTAAATATTTTTGTTTGTGTTATATACTACTTTATGAAAATTATACCAATGATAATACATTTAAAACCCAATCCATGCATATTTTTTTGCATCAAGTATTATATAACACAAACAAAAATATTTAAGGTCAAAATTGAAAAAGAAAGACTCGGAAAGTCAAAATAGGACACTTAATTTTAGACGGAGGAAAGTATATTCTTTATAAATAACAAGAAGTGACAAGAGGTGAGAATGGTTCGGTTATGACCCAAACTGAATCATAAACCGACATTGCTATTAACAAATTTTTAAACCGAGGACTTGGTTAAAGGATGGGTTGGGTCCTACTATCTACATTCATAGGGTGGGTCGGTTATGATATTCGGTTGAAACGATTAACCATTGGAATGTTGAGCTTATGGTTAAGCCCAAAATGTGTCTAACATTGACCCAAAACACATAATTATATCAGTCCCAAGAAACAGGGATGACAATGGTAACACGATCCAGTGGATATCCACCCGATCTATTCACTTCATGATGGATATGAACGATCTAATTGTAAGGTGCCCTAGGTCTGGATCGATAACAAGGTTATCTAAGGTATTAAGGCGCAGAATTCCTCAATACGTGTATTATATCATATAACGAGTTTAATCGCATTTAGATCACGATAATATTAACTAATATGCTTTGTATTGATTATAACGAATGTTAAACGATCAATACCTAGCCTTTAATACTAGAGAATCTCTTGAACGACTTAGCAATTCGTACGGGTATTATGGCAAAAGTGTTAGGTTTTCCAAACCTAAATTCCAATACATAACGTCTCGGGTCGCAGGTTCTGGGCTCTACGGACTGACTCAGTTCGCAGCCCAGGTTGGCCCAGCGAACTGACTTAGTTCGCTTCGCCACCTGCCTTACGAACTAACTCAGTTCGCATCGCAGTACCAGGATACAAAACTTTAGTTCACGTTCTATATTTGTCAAATACTTTAACATATCAATATATATCACAAATATTTACCACAAACTAATATTTTTATTACAATTAAAAACTAATGTACAAACTTGATTACAATGTCCAAAGTAATTCATCAAGTAGGAATAAATTTATATAAATATATTAATATAGACTTCAAAAATCAATTTTTTATTTACTAATTTGGTTTCAAAATCCTGCAACTTTTTAATTTCTTCTTATATAAATCCATATACATATATACATATATATATATATATATATATATATATATATATATATATATATATAAAATGTATTATTATTATGAAACCAACTAAATGCTTAATATAAATATCAACTTACACACTTCATTTTTTTTTTTTTTTACTAATTTAGTTTCAAAATCTTTTGATTTTTTTTATCTCTACTTATATAAATTTATATACATAAAGTATTATTATCATGAAACCAACTAAAAACTTAATATACATATTAACTTAAACACTTTAGTTATTTGAAATACATTACTAAATACGAAATTTCATATGAAAAAATAGTGGCCCGTGTTTATACGCAGGGTTAAAATCTAGTCTCCTAATATAGCATATCTAACCTATATACTAATTGATAATATCCATGTCCATTCCATATATACATTCACAATAACTCATCTATATATCTATAAATATCTATATCTATAATCTATAATATATATAATGCATGTTGGTACTTTATTTTTAGAAACTTATAAGATTTAAGACTCAACACTTCCTTATTTAGTTGAGCTAATTTCATTTTACACCAAAACTTTATAAATATCACATTTTTTCACTTTTAACCAATTAATTTCTTAAATCTTGAACACTACATACAAACAAATTACTGCTATTAACTCATTATCACGGATAATCATATGATCATCGTTGATTAACTATTTAACAATAAAATAGTATACTCTGTTGCATAGCGCGGGTATTACGCTAGTACTACATATAATGTATGTTGGTTATTTATTTTTAAAAACTTTTAAGATATAAAACTCAACACTTCCTTATTTAGTTGATCTAAATTTCATTTTACATAAAAACTTTATCAATATCACATTTTCCCACTTTTTACCAATTGTTTTATTAAAGCTTGAACTCTACATACAAACAAAATACTGATGTCAACTCATTATCATGAATAATCATACGATTATCATTGATTAACTAATTAATCATAAAATTATATATACCGTTATATAGCGTGGGTATTACGCTAGTATGGTATTACAAATCTACAATTAGGACAAAATCTACAAACGTCAATCATGGGTTCAAACTTAGATTCGTGTGTTTATTGGGTTTCATTGTATCAGCCCATAGGTGTGTATTTGTAAATGGGCCATAAGAAATAGAAGCCCGCTACCTCAATTTTAGACTTTAGTCATGCTCATGCTGAAGCCGAACAAATATACAGTTTTTGATTATTCATTAATTTCAATTTATACTATTATAATGCCATTGTTATAAAAAATTATTTTATTTTATGAATATTTTCTTGAGTAGATTGCATAAACAAAAACATGAATGTGGGCACACACATAATACTAATCAAGTCATATTTGAAACTTTTATTTATTTATTTATTCAAACTGAGCAGTTTTAAACTATCTTAAAAGTTAAAACTAATAATTCAGATAAAAAGTGATAAAATGATTTAATCAAAAGAGGATGTTGTATGAAAACATCTGTTGGGGGTCAAAGTATGTGGGCTTGAACACGTATTTGTTTATTACTTTTGCTGGCAGGTATGACCGTTAGTTAATTTTATATCAAATAATAATGATATTGTTGTTTTAGTTTCAAAGGCTTATTTTATTCATAATAATATAACAATTTTTTTATATTATATACGTGTATATTTTTTTATATATTTTTGCAATGATTGGCTAATGATAGTCGAATTTATTGTTGAAGACAACTTTTCATTCTTATTCTTATATATTTTCTTTCTTCTTGTCTATTAATTTGAACATTTTGCATATGATTACATTTTATCAAAGTTTATAAAAACACGAGCAAGAAATCCTTGAATTTGAAATAAGTATTTACTAACCCTAAAAATACAATAAGAATAATTATATGGTTTATTGTATTTTTATTGTATTTCATTTACCTCATTTCACAAAAATGCATTTTAAACATGCGTATAATCTTTAAAAATAGAATAATGTCAGTTAAATAATTATATATGGAGAAAGTAAAGGGAATTATTTGTCTTGTTGTGTTTGGTTACCAGATTTAAACCTATACCAGTTGTTCATTAGAAATTAATTTATACGCATTTTATTTCAATTTTTTTTTTAATAATAAATAAACCCGAATTGTCATGTTGTACCCTTTTTACAATTCTTTAGTACTTTTATTAAATATTTTTAGAGTAAATTCTATAGATGGTCCCTGTGATTTACACTGATTTACGAACATGTCCCTAAACTTATTTTTTCAGGTTTTCAGTTCAATAAGCCAACATTTTGCTTGCAAACGGTCTCTGTTTACATAAAATGACTAAATTACCCTTACATCTTTATTTTATTCATTTTTTATTGATTATAAATTAATTTATGTTACTATTTAATATTAGTAATATTAATTATTCATTTAAAATATTAATGTTTCTGAACCTGTAACACCTACCTACACACTCTAACCCTAAACCAATCTTTCCGTGATTCGCTTCCCCACTCTTGTTCCCGGCCACCCGCAGATGCCGGCGAATATCAAAGTCTCTGACAAACATTTATTCCCTAATCATAATATGTATCACACCGCCACAATTAGCCCATCACCACCATTAACTCAGATCTAATTCGCAAACGTCAACATTTGCGTTGTCATCGTTCTTTCCGATTCTCATGGATATATCTGTTGGGTTTTCTATTCCCTAACTAGATTAATATATGCAACAGAATTATAACAAAATTAATCTAAGGCAATTAAAAAACTAAACCCTAAGGGATCTTAACTTGAATAAATAAAAGCAATAAAATAACCAAGATAAATAAGGAAAACACTGACCTTTGAGAAAACAAATTTCTCACGCGTAGACGATCTTGCGGAACCTTCTTATTTGGAGGCGAGTGCCCAAACTAGAACACCTCTAATGGCTCACACCCAAAAGAACTAAGAGAATGCCCTAGTCTCCTATGGTCACGACTCTAGGTCGTAAAACTCTTACAAGGAGCATGAGTAAGAAAGAGAGAAGAAGAATTGAAAACTATTCAATTCAAAGGTGCATGGAAAGCTAAGGGGTAGGCCTCTATTTATAGAGGAGGAGGATACCAAAAGATTGGTCCTCAAGCCGATGTGGGACAACAACAATTTTCATCCAACCGGCGGTTGGATTGGATTCCAGAACTTTCTTACTTCGCGTTCCACGCCTTTACCCTTATACACTCCAACCGCCGGTTAAACCCTCCAACCGGCGGTTGGATCCATTTTCTAGAATTTTTATTTTCTTTTAGTTTCTAATTAATATTCAATTAATAAAGTAATCATAATATTAATTCCAATTAATATTATCTCTCATTGAGGGCGACCCAAAAAGGACTCTACTCTTAATGATATACTTACCAATTAGTTATGAATTTGGACACTATTCCAACAGTCTCCCACTTGGACAATTCATCAACTATTATTTGTCTAAGCCTATCCATTAACTAAGTAGAGAGTACCATCCAACGCAACTGCCAAACTCTGAATCTTATCTTAGAGTTAGCCCTTTAGATAAGTGATCTACTATTCCTTTGTTCTACTAAATATCGTATGAATCGAGACATGGATTTTAATTAATCTCAAGATTCATAATTAGTTTTCTGATTTCTGATTATTTTGTCTATAGGAGACTATTGAACCATCAAATTAGTCCCGACCAGGCCTAGCACTTTCGAGTCAATCTTTAATCATCAGAGGGCCCAAGATATCGCTTTTCCCATTAGGCGAAAAGGAACAAATAAATTTCGACTACATAGTACTAGTCAACTCATCATGTCATACCTAGCATACCCTTTATGACTGGCATTTACGCACAGCGTTTCAATAGGCTAAAGTATAACAGACTTGAAAAACTAGGAACTCAATGTATCTCAATTTCAAGAATAGAGGATATTATCATCTTAAAAATAACTCGTGATTTAATCCATGTAGTGATCTCTTTAAGTACGGGTCTCTCCTATACTTAAATCCCGATTAAGTACCCATGAGTGTTGCAGAATTCTCCATGCCATGTCTAATCTTCATAGATAATCTACTAACACTCCATGACAGTCTTGATTCACCACTTACTTCCAGGAGTGTGAACGACTGAGGAGGTTTGAGTAAAATTGTTTTACTCGGGAAGTGGTGTCTAAACATGCAAAACAGAAACACAATGACAAACAATAGTAAATTGTAGAACTCCTTCCAATAAATAAATCTTCATTATTTAATCACCAAGTCTATAGCAATTTATCATTGTTTACAACGTTTAAAAATAAATAAATTAACAACTAAAACTTTACATTATCTCTTAAGCCTATGCTCCTAGCATGCTCATCATGTTTGGACTTTCCAAGTGGCTTTGTGAATGGATCAGCCGGATTATCCTCTAATCTTATACTCTTCACAATCACGTGTCCTTCTTCTACTTTTCTCCGAACAAAATGGTATTTTCTTTCAATATTCTTTGACTTTCCGTGATCCTTGAATTCTCTACTCAAGGCGACCGCACTTTCGTTATCACAGAATATTTCAATGGGGTCTTGAACCGTTGGAACAACTCCAAGATCTCCAATGAAATTCTTAATCCAGATGGCTTCCTTTAAAGCCTCGCAAGCCGCTATGTACTCAGACTTGCACATTGAGTCTGCCACCGTATCTTGCTTGGAACTTTTCTATGTCACTGCTCCCTCATTCAGTAAGTATACCCAACCAGACTGTGAACGGATATCATCTTTATCTGTTTGGAAATTTGCATCATTGTAACCCGTTACTCTGAGTTCTTCTTCTCTACCATAAACCAATAACCTGTCCTTAGTATTTCTCAATTACTTAAGAATATTCTTTACAACTGTCCAATAACCTTCCTCGGGATTCTGTTGATGTCGACTCACTAAGCTCAAAGCAAATGAGACATTAGGCCTCGTATACGTCATGACATACATGATCGATCCTATAGCCGAAGCATATGGGACTCGACTCATTATATCCGATTCTTCCTTAGATTTCGCACAAAGATCCTTACTGATCTTAATGCCATGATGTAAGGGTAGATTCTCTTTCTTAGAGTTCTCCATTTTGAATTTTTTGAAAATTTTATCTAAGTATGTGTTAGGCTAAGTCCTATGAGACATCTCGACCTATCTCTATAAATATTTATACCAAAAATATATACTGCATCTTCCAAGTCTTTCATAGCAAAACATTTTCCCAACCAATCATTTACACCTTGTAATGTTGAGATATCGTTTCCTATAAGTAGTATATCATCCACATATAATACTAGGAAGACTATAACACTCCCACTGAACTTGACATATATACAGGACTCATCTTCGCTTCTAGAAAATCCAAACTCTGTGACTTTCTCATGGAAGCAGAGATTCCAGCTACGAGAGGCTCGTTTAAGTCCATAAATAGCCTTTTGAAGATTACACACTCCATTAGGATACTTTTCATTTTCAAAACCCTCCGGTTGTGCCATGAACACATCCTCTGTCAGTTTCCCATTAAGGAAAGCGGTTTTGACATCCATCTGCCAAATTTCATAATCATGAAACGCAGTTATGGATAGCATTATCCTAATTGACTTTATCTTAGCAACTGGTGATAAGGTTTCCTCATAATCAATCCCATGGGTTTGAGTATAGCCCTTCGCTACCAACCTAGCTTTATAATTGTGTACTTTCCTATCCATGTCTATCTTTTTCTTGAAGATCCACTTACAACCCACCGTCTTAAGACCGGATGTAGTGTCAACCAAATCACAAACTTGATTTTCATACATAGACTGAATTTCGCTTTTCATAGCTTCCTTCCACTTAGCAGCCTTAGGGCCTGCCATCGTTTCCCTGTAGTTAGCAGGCTCATCTAAGTCATTTAGTGTACTGTCACTAATTTTATCCTCTTCTATGTGGAAACTATAATAGAACTGAGGAGGCTTGCTAACTCTACTACTTGTTCTGCTAGCGAGTAAGAATATGTCTTCAGGTTCAACATGTGTTTCTACTTCTTGTTGAACATCAATGTTTACTATAGGTTCTTCATCGGTTGTCTCTTGAATTTCTTCAAGATCAATTTTACTCACACTGTCCTCTTTAGATATCATTTCTCTCTCAAGGAACACTCCTCCTCGAGCTATAAAGATCACATTATATGTCGGTCTGTAGAATAGATATTCAAATGACTCTTGTGGATAACCGACGAAAAGACACTTTTCAGATCTAGAGTCTAGTTTGTCCTGAGTTTTTCGTCTAACGAAAACTTCACAACCCCAGATTTTGATGTGACCAAGAGAAGGACGTTTTCCCTTCCACATCTCATAAGGTGTCTTTAAAACCTTCTTGGTCGGTAAAAGATTTAAGATGCGAGCGGCTGTTTCTAATGCATAACCCTAAAATCTTATCGGAAGTGTAGCCCGACTCATCATAGACCGAACCATGTCCAACAAGGTTCTATTTCTCCTCTCAGCAACACCATTAAGTTGTGGCGTTCTAGGAGGAATTAATTGTGAAACTATTCCACAATCTCTAAGATGATCGAGAAACTCGATACTAAGGTATTCTCCTCCCCTATCGGATCGGAGTATCTTTATCTTTCTACCCAATTGATTCTCTACTTCGCTCTGATATCTTTTGAATATCTCAAAAAATCTGACTTATGCTTAATCAGATAAACATGTCCAAATCTACTGTAGTCATCAGTAAATGTAACATAGTAACGATTTCCATCTTTTGTGGCACATCGGAATGGCCCACATACATCTGTGTGTAGCAAGTACAATAGTCCTTCACCTCTTTCACAAGATCTGGTGAATGGTGATTTAGTCATCTTGCCCAATAAGCAAGATTCATATACATCATCCAATTTGAGGTCGAATGATTCCAACACTCCATCTTTTTTGGAGTTGGCCGATGCGTTTCTTGTTTACGTGCCCAAGACGATAATACTACAACTTGGATTTATCAAGCTCATTAGAGGAATCAACATTTAAAATCAAATTGCTAACACATTCAATATTTTCATATATGCCATTGTAAGGAGAAGCTCTAAAAATAAAATAACCATTTAAATAAACCAAAAATATCACCATTCTCATTATCAAATGAAAATCGATAACCATCCTTAAACAAAGCATTAAATGAAATAATGTTTCTAGTCATTTCTGACGAATAACAGCAATTATTCAAATCTATCCTAACTCCAGACTTCAGCACGATCTCATACTTTCCAATCTCGGTAACATGCATGATTCCTTTGTTTCCCATGACTTGATTAAGCTCTCCATGCTTCAACTTCCTACTTTCCTTTAGACCTTGCAATACAGTGCAAATGTGAGTACCACACCCTGTATCCAGAACCCATGAATTAGAAGTTGTAGTATTATGGAGTTCGATCATGAACATACCTGAGTGAACACTCATTTCGACCTTACCATCCTCAAGGTCTTTCAGGTATTTCGGGCAGCTACGCTTCTAGTGCCCCTTTGTGTTGCAGTAAAAGCAGATTGCTTCCTTTGGATCACTTGCTGGTGCAATATCAGAATCGGTCTTTCTTTTGGACCCACGATTGGACTTTTCATTCGTAGATTTTGCATTCCAATTTGACATCTTTTTTTATTTTGACCAATTGCCAACACAGGAGTTGCTGAGCTAGAGGATACATCATCCTTTTTGATTCCTTGCTCAGCGGTTTGCAATAAATTATGGATTTGCATTAGTGAGCCTTCTATCTCATTCATATTCATTTGATAAAATATTACAAACTGATTGTAGACAGCTGACAGACATGACAAAATTATGGCAATGGAAAACTCTGTGTCAAACATCATATTCAATGATTCCATCCTATCAAAGTACCCTTTCATCTCCAAGACGAAAGCACGGATAGATGCTCCAGGTTTGGGTTTGCAAGCCATGAGTGACTTAACCACATCAAGGCGTTATTTTCTTGCCTTTTCCTAGAACATTTCCTTAAGCTGTTGGTTCATTTCATAAGTCCAAGTATTCTCAAAAGTCTTTTGTAATTCAGGGCTCATGGACGATGCCATGATACAAAACACTTTATTCACATCATCATAATGTTTCCAGTGTGCCTCAATCTCTTGTTGGGTTGAATCTTCATCAATAGTGGGAATCTGCTCATCGAGAACATACTCCTTGTTCTCGTACCTTAAGGTAAACCTTAGATTACGCATCCAGTCCATATAGTTTGGACCGGTCAGTCTTTCCCTCCCAAGAACTGAGAATAGTGAGAAGTTCGAGTTGTGTGCGGGATTGGGGACGGGAGGATTATTACCATTTGTAGAAGACATCTATAAGATAAACAGTTTTAGTTAGTTTGAACATTCCTTAATTAATTACCCAATTAAAAAAATTAAGGATAAGATCCATATTTTAGATTAGTTTTATGAAAAGGTTTGCCGTAATCATATTGCGAATTTATTTTAGGTAGACAATGTCTTTGTCAATTTCATTCTCTATGAAACTCCTAGTTCTTTTGAGATTCATTGATTCTTATCAACGACCATGTTAATCTCGGATATGCTCATCTACCATTCATGACTGGTATGTCGAGGATCATGAACAAGACGGTGAACTTAACCATGCAAAACCCGCGTGGTCCCCGACCCGAGTACGCTTGAGAATCGCGAGTCCCACATCACCTCTTAGTATGTTATCATATTATTGTGCCGGTAAACCACACACGCTCCGTTAACAGACCATACGAAAGATGTGCGATTTTTATGTGTTAGCATACTATTCACATTTTAGTATCTAGAACGAGATTTTATTTTAGTACTTTTAGGCCATACTTTTGATCTTGACATCATCCTATCATAAGTCCTCGGTAACTCCATTGAACGCACAAAGAAGCGGAGAAGCAGGTCAGCGCGAGGCCTTTTAAAAAAACCTGACTTCTTTAGGGAAGCCGAGTTACCCGCCTTATACCTCTTTTATAGTTTGTTCACTATGGGTGAGCCGATTTATCAATTGATTGACGATGTATTTAACTTTAATGATACATATACCTATAGCTCATAATATATGTAAGGTCTCTCTTTAAACTCTTAAAGTCAACGGTTCTATATTAAAACATTTTAAAATTTAGGGTTATATTTTAAACATTTCAAAATACAGGGTCTAAAGTGTAAATTATTTTTACCACTTTAGATGATCCATTTCTAATTTATCTTTACCTACATACTATTGCAGATAATTAAATGCTAGTATTTATCAAGCTAAGGCTCTGATACCACTGTTGAGTTTTTATTCCCTAACTAGATTAATATAAGTAGCGGAATTATAACAAAATTAATCTATGGTAATTAGGAAACTAAACCCTAAGGGATCTTAACTTGAATAAATAAAAGCAATAAAATAACCAAGATAAATAAGGAAAACACTAACCTTTGAGAAAACAAATTTCTCACGCGTAGACGATCTTGCAGAACCTTCTTATTTGGAGGCGAGTACCCAAACTAGAACAACTCTAATGGCTCACACCCAAAAGAACTAAGAAAATTCCCTAGTCTCTTATGGTCACGAATCTAGGTCGTAAAACTCTTACAAGGAGCAGGATTAAGAAAGAAAGAAGAAGAATTGAAAACTATTCAATTCAAAGGTGCGTGGAAAGCTAAGGGGTATTCCCCTATTTATAGGGGAGGTGGAGACCAAAAGATTGGTCCTCCAGCCGATGTGGGATGATTTGACGCAAAAAGTCACATTTTTGTGCACCTTTTCAAGCCCATTTTGGTTCAAATCTTTAAATAAATATCAGATAATTAAGGTTTTATGCTAAAAATATAAAATGAACCAAAACTTAGACTTCATTTCGAAAAATCACTTAAAATGCTCAAATAATGAACAAATTAGAGCTAAAACGACCCACTTGCGATTCTGACATATAATTAAGCTAAACTGGCCTAATTTGTGTCATGTTGATCTTCAGGAAAATACAAAACCGTGGGCGCAAGAATCATTCGAATCTGACAAGTAACGAAGAAGTTAGAGCCAATCGAAGATCACAAGAACTACGACCAGTGCACAAGACTTACGATCCAGCACACAAGAACAAGACCCAGGGTACACCACCCCCATAGGGGCCGTATACCACCCCTAGAGGGCCGTATACGCCCCCTTTAGGGCAGTATACCCCCTCTAAGGGGTGGTATACCCCCTTTTTGGGTGGTATACCCCCTCTTTGGTGTTGGATACGCCCTGTTTGCTATCGAATATGCCCTATTTGCTATCGAACACGCCCTATTTGGTGTCGAATACGCCCCTGTAGGTGTCAAATTTCATAGCTCAAGAGTGTATTTCAGTGTATAATACGGGTGAGGGGTGCTGTATGTAAATTTAGTTCTTGAAGCCTATAAATAGAGGCTTAACCTCCTCATTTTAATATCCCTCACCATCCCTCACCATTACTCACCATCCGACAAAATCTCTCATTTACTCTCTCTAGAATAGTATTAGTAGTTAATTAGCTAGTAGGAGTAGAGTAGCAAGCTTACGAGCTTTGTACGGAGTCGTTCCGAGACTACGGTTGCGTAGATTTGTTGTAACGCCTAACAGGTTCTATTATATTATCCTTTCTTGTGATTTTTAAATATGTTGTGCTATTTTCATGATTATTTTAAGAATACATGCTATGATAATTGCTATGTTAGGCTAGACAAATCTGTGTTTGCTATGATAAATGTTATGCTAGGGTAGTTATGCTTTAAACAATGCTGTTATTTTGCTGGTATAAAATTAGGATATATTTGAATTTATGAATTAATTCTCTAATGTTTTATTTATCCAACTTATGCCGTGATTTGAAACTTATTGATATAATCCGGCCAATTGTAGAAATAGGTCCCTCAACTATTCTGTGTCTGAATGATTCGATGAACTCGGCATGGCCGCTGTTCTCCTGATTGAAATAAATCAGAGGAGACACGGAGCGTAGGACTAGAGTTAAATTAGAATTAATCCCATATATCGGATGCTTTTGAGAGAACTTTCGGAGCATCCGTGACTTAAACATTTATCCAGAAATTCTACCTGAAATAAACTGATATTTATCCATGTTACACTACTGCATGTTCTTGTTTGATTGTTGCTCTAGGGTTCACATGCTAGTATCTGTTTATCCACTGCGGTTGTTGGGTTTATGATTAGGTTTTCAAACATAGAATAATTACATATGACAGTTTAATATGCTAGAATAATTACAATAATATGTATGAAATAATGTCGAACAATTTAAACGATCGTTAGACAGACTCTCCCAACTTATTCCGCGGGGTCACTCCTGCTCACTTTATTGTTTATTCAAGAATTTGTGCCACGATACGGACGTCTCAGATGACCGAGACTGGGGAATAGGATTCGAGGTTAGTTGTCGGTTAAATTGGTACTACATTTGGGAGAACTTCCGGTGTAGCTTACACTCCATATCTGTTATCCATGTGACATGTTATTTATTTGATTGTGGACAACTCTACGTTAGATAAGTAATATGATAGGAGTTATGGCCCATTAGGACATACACAGTAATGATACGGGATCTCTGGGAGAGGCATCGGAAATACCGTAAAATGGATTAGTACTTGGTATAGCGCTGGAACCACCTCTGGTGAAGTACAAATGTGTGGAAGCCACGAAAAGGCCGTAGGTACAGTACTATATTGAACATCGTTCAGAGACCCCAAATCAGCACTGCTAGGATTCATTATAATTAGAGCCACAATCCTCATAACTACCCCTAAATAGCATATACTGACATCATAGCAAACACTCACGTAATCTATAGATCTCTCAGCGACTACACTCCTCATTTACTTTTCTTTTTTTAGTTTAAGTAGAATAGAAAACAAAACCCCTCAAAAAAAGTTTAAATCTCAGCTAAATTACCAAAGATAATTAATCTTCCTAAGATTCCATGCCCGTTGTGGTTTAAGAACGACACCTGAGTCATACCTACCGCTTATACAAGTAGTGGTGTAACTTAGGCTTCCCAGCAAAATATAAATTTTTAAAACCCTCTGATCTGCAACCCGACTGGACAGTCAGCAACGACAAGGAAGCAATTCCTTGACCGACCGTTGGGAGGCGATCAGGTTTTTAGCGCCACTGCCGGGGAACTACAACGACCGATTTTAGGAATTTAGTTATCTTAGTTATTTAGCGATCTTTTCGGAAGATCAATATCATTCGAAAGTTCCTTTTCTATCCTTAGGTTAATATTACTTTTTCCGTCTTTAGATTAGTTTAAAACTTTCCTTTCCAAAACCCTACTTTCTACCAACAAGCTATGTCGAACCGTATCACTCTCGCCTCATCAATTAAGTGACACGAGGAGGACCGATCGTAGCACCAATCGACGAAACCCTTGAAATTAAGCCTCAATACATTAAAATGCTAAAATCTGAGTGTCAGTATCATGGTCTGTCGATTGAAAATCCAAACGCCCATCTCAACATCAATCTTTCCGACTCTTTCACACAAATAGGAACCAATAGAGACCTTCTTCGCCTCCATTTGTTTCCCTATTCTTTATCCTCTCGAGCTTTAACATGGTTTTATGAATTCGAACCCAATTCGATTCATACATGGGAGGAGATGGCTACTAACTTTCTGGCTAAGTACTTCCCTCCTTCCCTGCAAACCAAGCTTAAAAACGATATCACTAACTTCCATCAAGGAGTTAACGAATCATTAAGCACTGCTTGGGAACGATACAAGAAGTTAATTGGAAGATGTCAGAACCATCATTTGGATGAAACGAATCTGGTCTGTACATTCTACAACAGTTTGAATCCCCAACACAAACAAACCCTCGACGCTGCTTCATCCGAAAATTTCATGCTACATACCTCTGACGAAGCTTGGAAATTGATCGAAACGATTGCAACACATCAGCATAACTTGGAGTCAGATGAATCTACTTCAGAAGAAAGGAGTACTTCTAACCAAACCTTAGTCAAATTAAGATCTCAACTCGATTCTATCACTCAAATTGTCAAGGATTTGCAAGAATCTTCAAACCCTAAGCTAAAGAAGATACCTCAAAAGTTCCTCTCAAGCCGAAGGGCCAACGAAGAAATTCTTACAACCAGTGGAAACCCTAATCATTCTCTTCATTCAAAACCTTTTATTCAGCGATTTAGCACTTCTCAATCTTTAATTCTCTCTACTCCTTCCCCATTGACTTCTCCTCTAAACAACGAAAATTTCAAAAACTTCATTGTTGAACAAAATAATGTCAATAGAAAAATTGTTGATTTTCAAAACCAAATTGATTATTTGACTAGAATTTCAAATGATTTAATTAAAAATATGGAGGATAATGTTAAAAAGTTGTTTTTAAAAGTTGAGGAGAAGCAAAGGGAAGAAGCGATCTACAACTCTGTCTATCACTCATCCTATGAGCATGATGACATCCTTGTGGTCACTAGAGGAGGAAAAGAGACTAAGAACGAGAAATCCATAGATATTCCTACAACTGAACCTTCTACTTCTCTGCCTACTGATTCAGTTCAAGATGACACCCCCGTCACTTCTCCTGAACCAGAACCTTCTAAAGCCCCAGAAGATATCAGACCTACGCGTATACCTTTCCCTGGTAGGCTTAAGAAAGAGAAACAAGAAGCTCAATTTGGAAAATATCTAGAAATGTTCAAAAGCTTACACTTAAATGTTAGACTTTTAGATGCTTTAGTTGAAATGCCTAGTTGTGCCAAATTCTTTAAGGAACTCTTATCCAACAAAGAAAAACTTAGACAAATAGTTAACATACCCTTAGATGCAAATTGTTCATTGATTATGCAACAAGGACTACCCCCAAAGCTAAGAGACATTGGCCGTTTCACTATTCCTTGTTATCTTCAGGATGTTCAAATCAGTAACGCCTTAGCTGACTTAGGAGCTAGTGTAAACCTTATGCCATACTCTCTTTTTAGGAAACTAGGATTAAGCGAACTATTACCAACTCGAATGACCATCCAGTTAGCCGATAGATCAGTTAAACTCCCTCTAGGAATTGCTGAAGATATTATGGTCCGTGTTGATAAATTCATCTTTCCTGTTGATTTTGTTGTTATGGATATTGAAGAAGACGCCCATGTTCCACTCATCCTTGGCAGACCTTTCCTAAACACTGCCAAGGTCGTCATTGACATTAATGAAAAATCTTTAAAACTTCGAGTTGGAACTGAGGAAGTCACCTTCAATGTTGATAAACTAATGAAACATCCTATGGGAGAAGATCTTGATCTTGTAGATTCTTTGCAGGAAATAATTGAAGAACATTTGGAGGAAATTCTCACGGTAAGCAGCATCAACCCCAACCCCAACACCATCATCACAACAAGGAAACTGTGTGAAGAAGGCACGGGATTATGCTCTGCTGTGACACCCGTCAAATTAGGACTAGTAATTAGTGCCTAATCAAGTGTAATACATGTAATTAATTCTGTGTTAGGCTAATTAATCTATCAATATATATATTATTGAATATATACAAGTATGCGATTTGATTAAATCGTACAAGTTTCAAATCGAATGCAATTCGATTCAATTAATATGGACGTTGGTGAACGATTTTCATTAAATAATATGACATTATTTAATAACCCGAATGTATTCAAAATATTATTTATGTAATATTTCAACTCAAATTCGTATCGTACAAACAAAAGTTACGCGATTAAAATAATAAACTCGCGAACAAAACGAAACAAGTTAAGTTATATTTTATAACTCAATTATTAAGTATTTGATGAAATACTTCAATTAAAATATCGAATAAATATTCGTATTTCAAAGCCTATAATTAAATGTACGAAAATTTATTTAAACGACCAGGAAAACGAATACCACATGGAGCGCAAACACGGGGGTTAAATTTTGGAGATTTCCTCCCCTATCCCCCCTCCCCTCCTAAAATCTGCCTTACCCCCCCACCCCCCCTCCCCTCCCCTCATTCATTTCCATTTTTCCCATTCTCTCTTCTCTCTCTAAGACACCCACCACCACCACCTATTTCCACCTCTAAACGGCCTCGGATTGTCAAGCACCTTTGGAAGAAAACGTTCCTCACATCACGATCTACATTTCCATCCTTTCGAAATTCTCCGGCGCAAAGTTTGTAAGTTTCTGACAAACCCGAAACACTCCGATTTCCATTATTTTTACTGGTTTAAGGGTTATTCAAGCTTAAAATGTCCAAATATGGGTTGGGTAAAAGTTTCAAGTCAAACGGAGGCCGGAAAACACCTTTTCGGCTCATTTTCCGGCCAACAACGCGTTATTTCGCAGAGGCTCCAGGCCACCTGCGACACAAGCTTTTATGTCGCTAAATCAGGCCTTATGTCGCATATAGCGACATAAGCCACTATGTCGCACAAATCACGGATGTCGCATATAGCGACACAAATGTTTATGTCGCAAACTTATTTCCGTCGCATATAGCGACACAACGCCTTATGCGCATTAAATTGCGGATGTCGCACTTAGCGACACAAGCCCTTATGTCGCAGACATGATCTGCGACACAACAGACTATGTCGCACTTAGCGACACAAAGCCGTATGTCGCACACTATGTCGCATGAAACAGAACCAAGCAAACACAAATTTTACTAAGTGTCGAGACCAAAAATTTTATCACTTGATTTCACCTAAATTCAAGTCCAGATGCGTTTTTCACCAAAGAAATTTAGTAGAAATAAAAAAATTTCAAGCTGACTTGGCATCTCGACCCCAACCAGGGGCCAGCCCCTTGGACCCCGCCAGGGGTTGCCACCCCTGGGACCCTGCTAACCAAGGGCGTTGCCCCCGGACCCCCGTCACTTAAAGTTATAAATACTTTTAAGTATAACACCTTTCAAAAATCAAAATAATAATGTGAGATTATTATTGCAAACAAATCATCAACGGGCCGTACACGCTTTCAAAACCCAATCTAATCAACCAAATGGTAATAACTTGGACAAGTTAATCAATCAAATCGTAGTAATTTGGACATCATAGTTAAACAAACAACTACAAAGGTAGTCTTTTAAGATACCTATGCAATTAATAACCATCACGCGTATTGGACGCCCTCAGGTTATAAGTCTTCGGACATCAATTCGCAGCTAATCAATTCAAGTTTATTTAAATAAACTCTCAAGGCTCAGGTGAGTCTCATAGCCCCTATTTTACGGTTTTCATCTGGGGTGTGATTACATTGCTCGTTTTATTTTACAATATGAACGCAAGTACAATACAAATCAAATACTACATGAGTTGTTTTCACTAATGATTTCAAAGCCCTCCACAATATAGTTTGGTAATACATCTGTAGCGTGAATGTTAGTATATGATATCATATAGGATTGACAATCCTCGTCCGGGTTAGCACGCACTAACTGGTCAAACGGACGTATTAGCATTTGGGAAGACGAGTGTAGATTAGGCACTAGTAGGAGGCAACTCAGTTGGGTTTCCTTAATTGGACCTGACACTCAAGTTAAGCTTAGACTATGTGCTCATGGCTGTATAACTTTTATTTTGCTTAATTGCATTTTAAATTCAATTAAATCTTGCGGTTCGTACAAATATGTGTTGACATACAAACCTGTGAGCTCACCAGCGTTTCGCTGACCCATTTTAGCATGTATCACAGGAACTCAGCAGTAGGTTGGCTGCCCAATCAGGAATCATTAGCTCGAGTCTGCATTCAATCAAATCAGAGATTTAATTGCATTATTACATTTTGTATAAAGTAATTATGTAATGTAAATCTCTTAATTTCAAGAACTGAGCTAATGTAAACAATATTTTGATGTAAACTTTGGTTTTATCAATACTATGTAAAACAATGCATTTAGTGGTCGTTCATTATATCTTTGTGCTTGTGATTATTGATTAGTCGCGCCCCGACCCGATTCGCTTTCGCAACCCGAATTTGGGGGTGCGATAGATTGGTATCAGAGCCTAAGGTTATAGTGAACTAGGTTGCATTTAGTGGGCCTAGACTATGACTGTTAGGTAGTATTCCCTATTAAGTATGATTAGGTTCAGTGACTACACGATATTGGTTTAATTTAACATTGCATGATCAACTATGTACAATTAAAAAAATATGATGTGAGACCTGAAAGGAGTCATGACTGAACAGGATACACTAGTTGACTCTGACCACGAGAGAAACCGGAACTCAAACATGTCCGTGTTAGACACTTTAGGCTATTATGTGATATGTATATATACATAGTTAAGCCTCGCTCTCGCTCAATATCTTAGGCTATATTATATATGTATTATATGAATATAGGCCTCATTCTTTCTAACGCTTTGTCTCAGAATGGCAAACACACCACCCAATTCGTCACGCTCTCATCCATATGGATCGCGAAACCCAAGGGTGGCTAGGAGGAACACCAGGTTGCGTCGAGCTGACCCATACCCTATTCACTTCGCTTTGTCAGATTTAGCCACTAGGCTACACCGACATGAGCAACGACTTGAAACAATGGATATCGAACTACAAGAAACCAATAAAAACTGGAAACTCACATCGCTCGAACGTATCAATCAAGTCTCCCAAGATCACGAAAATACCGTCAACCACATGGACACCCTTGACATCCGTCTGGGTGAAACCATCGAAACTATGGAGGTTGTCCACAACCAAGTGATTGGCAACCGAAACGAAATTTCCGTCCTACAATCAAGGCTGAACTAGTGCGAGACACGTCTAAGGGAAACCGAGGACGCCCTCCGAATGGTTAGCAGACTTGCAGAATCTGTGGACCATCTCACCACACTACTGCCACAACTCAATCTACGTCAGGATTAGCATAGGCTAAATCTGTACTTTATCATGCTTTCATAGGACCTATGTAATTCGACCGGATGTAATAATTCCCGGCACTTTTGTAAAACTCCTAAGTCTGTGACTTTTGAAACTCCTAACTAGAAATTGTCCGTAACCATTCGACTTCGTAATATGAATTGACAGTTTCTCCCGTTATTTCTACACTGCGATTTTACCCTGTGATGTTGTATATTTCCACTTTTATATATATACATATCTATCGTACTTATTATTTCGGTACCACCTCTCATTTACCTTTTATTTCTCTCTTGAAGAATCATGCCGTCAAAGAAGAAAAGTTACAGTGATGCCGAACTTGCTGCTGTCGTATCTCGAACAGTAGCCGATGCTTTGGCTGCTCGGGATTCACCTCGAAACTCTCGAAGCAATGACGAAACCCCGGTCAATACTCCTGTTATCAAACCTTGCTCTTACAAGGATTTTCTTAGCTGCAAATCACTCTACTTCAAAGGCATGGAAGGTGCTATTGGCCTAATCAGATGGATTGAACGTATGGAATCCGTCTTCAATATCTGTAACTGTACGGAGGATAACAAGGTCAAGTTTGCAGCCTACACCTTTCAGGAAGGTGCCCTTACGTGGTGGAACACCCATGCAAACTCTGTGGGTATTGAGATAGAAAACCGACTTCCTTGGGCTGAACTGAAGAAAAAGCTTAGGGGAAAATACTGTCCCGAAGAAGAACTGCACCGCCTAGAGGAAGAATTCTGGCACTTGACAGTGCAGGGAAATGACATTGTTGGACATACCAACAAATTCCAGCAATTTGCTATGCTATGCCCGGGTTTGGTTGATCCGGAGGAAAAATGCATCAAAAGATACATCCGCGGCCTCCCGGAGAATATCCAGGGGAATGTCACCTCATCTAAATCAACCACTGTTGACAGTGCAATCCAATTAGCTCATGAACTCATGGCCATGGTTGTCAGCCGTGAGACATCCAACACATCCTTCTCCAACAACTACAAACGCAAATCGTCTAAACACCACAATAACCACAACAAGAAATCCAATGCCATCCAAGTTTACAACATAAATTCTGAACTAAAGCGTGGATACACTGGGGACAGGCTATACTGCTCCAAGTGTAACTACCACCACGATGGTCCATGCAGTACTCTCTGCAACAACTGCAGGAGGTACGGGCACTTGACCAAGGATTGCCGAGCCCCCAAATCCAACAACAACACCCCTCACAACAATTCCAACCAACCCAAATCCTGCTATGGGTGTGGAGAAACGGGACACTGCAGAAACGAATGTCCTAAAAACGAGAACAAGAGCAACAACAATAACAACACAAAGGGAAGAGCGTTTGTACTCAACTCCGGGGATGCCCGTCAGGACCCGAATGTGGTCACGGGTATGTTCCTTCTCAACAACTTATCTGTTTCTATTCTGTTTGATACTGGTTCTGATAGAAGCTTTATTTCTGATGAGCTTTGCCCTCTACTTGATATCGCACCTATTGCTCTAGATATTAAGTACACCGTAGAACTTTCAAATGGTAAACTCATAGAAACCGATAGTATGATACCTAATTGAACCTTAAACCTAGCCGACGATATTTTCTCAATCGATCTCATGCCTGTTGAAATTGGAAGTTTCAACGTCATCATTGGTATGGACTGGTTGTCCAAGCATCGTGCCGAAATCATTTGTTACGATAAAATCGTTCGTATTCCTCCCGCCGTTGGTAGAACCTTGGTCATACAGGGGGAGACCGGTGGGACAAGACTAAACATCCTATCCTGCTTGAAAACCCGGAAATATCTGAGAAAGGGTTATCCAGCAATCCTCGCAACATAATGGAGAAAAATTCAGAGGAGAAGCGACTTGAGGATGTGTCCATCGTTCGAGACTTCCCAGAAGTCTTTTCCGAAGAACTACCTGGTCTACCACCACCAAGACAGGTTGAGTTCTCAATCGACCTCGTGCCAGGTGCCGCACCTGTGGCCCGAGCGCCATACCGCTTAGCCCCATCCGAACTTCAGGAGTTGTCCAACCAATTACATGAACTCCTGTAAAGAGGATTCATTAGGCCGAGTTCTTCACCTTGGGGAGCTCCGGTCCTATTTGTCAAAAAGAAAGACGGTTCTTTCCGAATGTGTATCGACTATCGAGAGTTGAACAAGCTAACCGTCAAGAACCGTTATCCACTTCCTCGTATTGATGACCTGTTTGACCAACTACAAGGGTCGAGTTTTTATTCAAAGTTCGATCTCCGGTCAGGTTATCACCAATTACGTGTTCGCGACACCGACATCCCAAAAACTGCTTTCAGAACCAGTTATAGGCATTACGAATTTCAGGTGATGCCAATCGGTCTAACCAACGCACCAGCTGTATTCATGGATCTTATGAATCGGGTGTGCAAGCCATATCTCGACCAGCTTGTCATTGTCTTCATTGATGACATTCTCATATACTCACGAAATGAACAAGAACACGCACATCATCTCAAAACCATCATAGAGCTACTTAGACACGAAGAGCTATATGCTAAATTTTCTAAGTGTGAGTTCTGGATGCAAACTATTCAATTCCTTGGACATGTCATCGATAGTCAAGGAATCCATGTCGATCCATCAAAAATCAAAGCCATCAAAGACTGGCAGTCTCCAACCACTCCGACCGAGGTACGCCAATTCTTGGGATTGGCGGGGTATTATCGTCGGTTCATCGAAAATTTCTCTAAAATAGCTCAACCACTCACGACGCTGACTCAAAAGGATAAAAAGTTCGACTGGACCGACAAACAAGAGTCAGCATTTCAACTTCTAAAATAAAAGCTTTGCAGTGCTCCTATTCTATCACTACCCGAAGGCACCGATGACTTCGTGGTATACTGCGATGCTTCTCACCAAGGTCTCGGTTGCGTGTTGATGCAACGGGACAAAGTAATTGCTTACGCTTCGCGACAGCTCAAAATTCATGAAAAGAACTACACCACCCATGATCTCAAGCTAGGAGCTGTCGTCTTTGCCCTTAAAATCTGGAGACATTATCTCTACGGCACTAAGTGCACAATCTTTACCGACCACAAAAGTCTCCAACATATATTCGATCAGAAGGATCTCAACATGAGACAACGTCGGTGGGTCAAATTGCTTACCGACTACGATTGCGAGATCAAATATGATCCCGGTAAGGCAAATGTTGTTGCCGATGCCCTCAGTCAAAAGAAACGAACGAAACCCCTTCTAGTCCGAGCCCTCAGCATGACTATTCACAATGATCTAAACATTCAGATTCTCACTGCTCAACTCGAAGCTCTGAAACCCGATAACAACAAAAACGAAGCCTTGCGAGGCATGGACAAACAATTCGAAATCAAGCCTAACGGGATTAGGTATTTCTCAAACCGAATCTGGCCACCCAGTTTTGGGAACCTGCGAGACATGGTAATGGATGAAGCCCATAAGTCCAAATATTCTATACATCCTGGATCCGACAAAATGTATCACGGCATCAAGGAATTTTATTGGTGTCTGAATATGAAAGCTGAAATCGCTATATACGTCAGCAAGTGTCTTACTTGCTCGAAAGTTAAAGCTGAATATCAAAAACCTTCTGGTTTACTCCAACAACCCAACATTTCTGAATGGAAATGGGAACAAATTGCCATGGATTTCATAACCAAACTACCAAAGTCATCGAGCGGTTGCGATACCATTTGGGTGATCGTCGATCGTCTCACAAAATCTGCTCATTTCCTGGCAATCAAGGAAACTGACAAAATGGAACGCCTCACACGAGTCTACATCAAAGAGGTTGTTTCTCGACACGGTGTCCCAATCTCTATTATCTCCGATAGGGATAGTCGTTTCACATCTCACTTTTGGCAGTCACTTCAAAAATCATTGGATACCCATCTCGATATGAGTACCGCATATCACCCTCAGACCGACGGCCAAAGTGAACGAACGATTCAAACACTAGAAGACATGCTACGAGCCTGCGTAGTTGACTTCGGTGTAAATTGGGAAAAATATCTACCGTTGTGCGAGTTTTCGTACAACAACAGCTATCACACCAGCATTAAAGTTGCACCTTTCGAGGCACTGTACGATCGTAAGTGTCGATTACCATATTGTTGGACCGAAGTGGGAGACAGTCAACTCACTGGTCTTGATATCGTTCACGAAACTACTGAAAAGATCTTCGAGATCCAAAACAAACTCAAAGCCGCACGTGATCGTCAGAAAAGTTATGCTGACGTGAGACGCAAACCACTCGAGTTTCAGGTTGGGGATCGAGTGCTACTCAAAGTTTCACCTTGGAAAGGTGTTATCCGATTCGGTAAACGCGGGAAGTTAAATCCCCGATACATTGGGCCATTCGAGATCCTCGAAAGGATTAGTTCAGTAGCATATAGGTTGCAGCTGCCATCCGAACTCAGCAATGTGCATCCCACTTTTCACATTTCAAATTTGAAAAAGTGTCTGTCTGATGAGACACTTATCATTCCACTAGATGAAATCCGAGTGGACGACAAGCTTCACTTCGTTGAAGAACCCGCTGAAATCATGGACCGTGAGGTCAAACAACTCAAACAAAGTCGTATTCCCATTGTCAAAATCAGGTAGAATTCGCGGCGTGGGCCGGAATTCACCTGAGAACGGGAGGACCAAATGCGGCTCAAGTATCCTCAGCTATTCGCTGATACTACTTCAAACATGAATTCGAACTAAATTTCGGGACAAAATTCTCCTAACAGGGGGAGAATGTGACACCCGTCAAATTAGGACTAGTAATTATCGCCTAATCAAGTATAATACATGTAATTAGTTCTGTGTTAGGCTAATTAATGTATTAATATATATATTATTGAATAGATACAAGTATGCAATTTGATTAAATCGTACAAGTTTAAATCGAATGCAATTCGATTCAATTAATACGGACGTTGATGAACGATTTTTATTAAATAATATGACATTATTTATTAACCCGAATGTATTCAAAATATTATTTATGTAATATTTCAACTCGAATTCGTATCGTACAAACAACAGTTACGTGATTAAAATAATAAACTCGCGAACAAAACGAAACAAGTTAAGTTATATTTTATAACTCAATTATTAAGTATTTGATGAAATACTTCAATTAAAATATCGAATAAATATTCGTATTTCAAAGCCTATAATTAAATGTACGAAAAATTATTTAAACGACCGGGAAAACGAACACCACACGGAGCGCAAACGCGGGGGTTAAAATTTGGAGATTTCCTCCCCTATCCCCCCCCCCCCCCCCTAAAATCTGCCTCCCCCCCCCCCCCCCTCATTCATCTCCATTTTTCCCTCTCTCTCTTCTCTTTTTTCTCTCTAAGACACCCACCACCACCACCACCTAAAACCACCTATTTCCACCACTAAACGGCCTCGGATCATCAAGCACCTTTGGAGGAAAACGTTCCTCACATCACGATCTACATTTCCATCCTTTCGAAATTCTCCGGCGCATAGTTTGTAAGCTTCCGACAAAACCCGAAACACTCTGATTTCCATTATTTTTACTGGTTTAAGGGTTATTCAAGCTAAATGTCCAAATATGGGTTGGGTAAAAGTTTCAAGCCAAACGGAGGCCGGAAAACACCTTTTCGGCTCATTTTCCGGCCAACAACGCGTTATTTCGCAGAGGCTCCAGGCCACCTGCGACACAAGCTTTTAAGTCGCTAAATCAGGCCTTATGTCGCATATAGAGACATAAGCCACTATGTCGCACAAATCACGGATGTCGCATATAGCGACACAAATTGTTATGTCGCAAACTTATTTCCGTCGCATATAGCGACACAACGCCTTATGTCGCATTAAATTGCGGATGTCTCACTTAGCGACACAAGCCCTTATGTCGCAAACATGATCTGCGACACAACAGACTATGTCGCACTTAGCGACACAAAGCCGTATGTCGCAGCATGAAACAGAACCAAGAAAACACAAATTTTACTAAGTGTCGAGACCAAAAATTTTATCACCTGATTTCACCTAAATTCAAGTCCAGATGCGTTTTTTACCAAAGCAATTTAGTAGAAATATAAAATTTTCAAGCTGACTTGGCATCTCGACCCCAACCAGGGGCCAGCCCCTTGGACCCCGCCAGGGGTTGCCACCCCTGGGACCCCGCTAACCAGGGGCGCTGCCCCCGGACCCCCGTCACTTAAAGTTATAAATACTTTTAAGTATAACACCTTTCAAAAATCAAAATAATAATGTGAGATTATTATTGCAAACAAATCATCAACGGGCCGTACACGTTTACAAAACCCAATCGAATCAACCAAGTGGTAATAACTTGGACAAGTTAATCAACCAAATCGTAGTAATTTGGACATCATAGTTGAACAAACAACTACAAATGTAGTCTTTTAAGATACCTATGCAATTAGTAACCATCACGCGTATTGGACGCCCTCAGGTTACAACTCTTCGGACATCAATTTGCAGCTAATCAATTCAAGTTTATTTAAATAAACGCTCAAGGCTCAAGTGAGTCTCATAGCCCCTATTTTACGGTTTTCATCTGGGGTGTGATTACATTGCTCGTTTTATTTTACAATATGAACGCAAGTACAATACAAATCAAATACTACATGAGTTGTTTTCACTAATCATTTCAAAGCCCTCCACAACATAGTTTGGTAATACATCTATAGCGTGAATGTTAGTATATGATATCATATAGGATTGACAATCCTCGTCCGGGTTAGCACGCACTAACTGGTCAAACGGACATATTAGCATTTGGGAAGACGAGTGTAGATTAGGCACTCATAGGAAGCAACTCATTTGGGTTTCCTTAATTGGACCTGACACTCAAGTTAAGCTTAGACTATGTGCTCATGGCTGTATAACTTTTATTTTGCTTAATTGCATTTTAAATTCAATTAAATCTTGCGGTTCGTACAAATATGTGTTGACATACAAACCTGTGAGCTCACCAGCGTTTCGCTGACCCATTTTAGCATGTATAATAGGTACTCAGCAGTAGGTTGGTTGCCCAATCAGGAATCATTAGCTCGAATCTGCATTTAATCAAATCAGAGATTTAATTGCATTATTACATTTTGTATAAAGTAATTATGTAATGTAAATCTCTCAATTTCAAGAACTGAGCTAATGTAAACAATATTTTGATGTAAACTTTGGTTTTATCAATACTATGCAAAACTACGCATTTAGTGGTCGTTCATTATATCTTTGTGCTTGTGATTATTGATTAGTCGCGCCCCGACCCGATTCGCTTTCGCAACCTGAATTTGGGGGTGCGACATCTGCTCTCTCAGATTCTTCCATTGCATCAAGAGAAGTTCTATGTCCTTTAAAGAATTATAGCCCGCAGTTCAAAACTATTATGACTGCTCCGCTTGGGCAAGGCACACCAGTCACTCTTCTAAGAAGGAACCCGACTCCTGAAGTACATGATTCATCTTTCTCAAGGGAAGAAGTTCAAGGGATGCTCAAGGAAATGGAATCAATGTTTTCACCACCTGAACCACAAAGATCAAATCCAGAAATCACCACAAGCATTTCTTCATCAGCTCAATCTAAGAAGTTTGCACTCACTGAAGACAACGATATCATCACTGGAAAAACTGCAACTTCCACATCATCAACTGTCAAATACGAGCTGAGGAAGGATGCATTCTCTGATAAAATAGAATGGGTTGAAATAGCTTCAGCCAACACATCAGATTCACCTCTTGAAGAATCAGACTTCCAAACAGAGTTTGATGAACTTAAGAGAGATGAAATTGCAAGAATGAAGCCTTCCACTGAAGAACCGCCAGAATTGGACTGAAGGAACTTCCCTCTCATCTAGAATATGCTTTTCTCGACGGAACTTCACGCTTACCAGTTATCATATCCAAAGATCTGAAGCCTGAGGAAAAAGCCAAGCTCATCCAAGTGCTTAAGTCACATAAAAAGGCAATTGCTTGGAAAATCACTGACATACAAGGGATCCATCCAAACTACTGCACACACAAGATTTTAATGGAGAACGACTTTAAGCCATCAGTTCATAGACAGAGGAGAGTCAACCCGAAGATTCAAGATGTGGTCAAAAAGGAGGTTATCAAACTTGTTGATGCTGGCCTGATATACCCAATTTCTGATTCTCCATGGGTCAGCCCCGTGCAGGTTGTTCAAAAGAAAGGAGGTATGACGGTGATTACAAACGAACATAATGAACTTATCCCAACAAGGACCATCACTGGTTGGAGGGTCTGCATTGACTATCGCAAACTGAACAAAGCCACCCGCAAAGATCATTTCCCTCTTCCGTTTATTGATCAGATGCTTGAGAGATTGTCAGGAAATGAGTTCTATTGTTTCCTCGATGTATTCTCTGGCTATTTTCAAATACCTCTCGATCCGAAGGACCAAGAAAAGATAACATCACATGTCCCTATGGAATATTCGCCTACCGAAGTATGCCTTTTGGGCTATGCAATGCACCTGCAACTTTCCAGAGACACATGGTGGCGATTTTCCATGACATGATTGAACAGTGTATGGAGGTATTCATGGATGATTTCTCGGTCTTTGGAGACTCCTTCACATCTTGTCTTTCCAACCTAGACAGGATGCTAGCTCGATGTGAAGAATCAAACCTCGTTCTGAATTGGGAAAAATGTCACTTCATGGTGAAGGAAAGAATAGTGTTAGGACATCGGATATCTAAAGCAGGAATTGAAGTCGATAAAGCTAAAGTTGATACTATCTCGAAACTTCCAGAACCTACTTCTGTGAAAGCCATCCGAAGTTTCTTGGACACGCCGGATTCTACCGTCACTTTATTAAGGATTTCTATAAGATTTCTCGACCTATGACTCATCTTCTCGAAAAAGATACTCCGTTTGACTTTACAGATGACTGTCTTAAAGCTTTTAACTACTTGAAGGAACAGCTCGTGCATGCACCGATCATGGTTGCCCTCGATTGGAGTTTGCCATTTGAAATCATGTGCGATGCCAGTGATTTCGCAGTTGGAGTTGTACTAGGACAACGGAAGGAGAGACACTTTCAACCTATTTACTACGCTAGCAAAACTCTCACAGACGCTCAAGAAAACTATACAACCACTGAGAAGGAGCTGCTAGCGGTAGTATTTGCTTTTGATAAATTTCGTTCCTATCTTATTTTGTCCAAAACTATTGTCTATACAGATCATTCAGCTCTTAAATATCTCTTCAAAAAGCAAGACGCTAAGCCAAGATTGATGTGCTGGATTCTGCTTCTACAAGAATTAAACATAGAAATCAGAGATAAAAAGGGAGCAGAAAACGTTGCAGCAGATCACCTCAGCCGATTAGAAAATTCAGCATTGGAGAAACTTGAAGAAAGAGATATTCAAGACCAGTTTCCAGATGAACAACTCATCAACATCGGAAAGCACCACCAGGGACCTCGATCATCATACGATCCCTGGTATGCTGATATTGCCAACTTCCTAGTGGGAGGAATTATCCAGAAAGGAATGTCAACTTCTCGAAGATGAAAGTTCTTCCGCGACTCAAAGAATTATTTTTGGGACGATCCTTTCCTCTTTAAGGTTTGTCCTGATCACATCATCAGAAGATGCGTCGACGGGAAAGAAGCCGAACATATCCTCTACAAGAGCCACCATGGACCAACTGGAGGCCACCACGGAGCTAACAAGACCGCACGGAAAGTATACGATGCCGGCTTTTATTGGCCAACCATTTTTCAAGATTCTTACAACTTGGTGAGACGCTGCGATGCTTGCCAACGATTTGGTAATGTGTCCGCACGCAATGAAATGCCACTTACCAACATCCAAGCTTGTGAAGTCTTCGACATTTGGGGATTAGATTATATGGGACTCTTTCCTAAATCTAACGGTAAAGAGTACATTCTGGTTGCTGTTGATTACGTTTCTAGGTGGTCCGAAGCACAAGCTCTCCCAACAAACAACGCCAAGGTCGTCACTAAGTTTCTCAAACAACTATTTTGTCGATTTGGAGCTCCAAGAGCCATAATCAGTGATCGCGGCAAACATTTCTGCAATATTCACCTAATGAAAACATTGCAACAGTACGGCGTCACTCACAAAACTTCAACAGCTTATCACCCACAAACCAATGGGCAAGCTGAAGTGACAAATAGGGCTTTGAAACGAATCTTAGAACGAACGGTGCTCAGTCATGGAGAAAAATGGTCCGATAAATTAGATGATGCATTGTGGGCATTTAGAACAGCATATAAAACACCATTAGGAACCACGCCATATCGTCTGGTTTATGGTAAAACATGTCATCTACCGATAGAGTTGGAATATAAAGCATTCTGGGCGCTGAAGAAATGTAATTTAAACATTCCCACCATAAGATCCCATAGGAGAATGCAGCTTAATGAACTGGCTGAGCTAAGAGATACGGCGTACGATAGCTCCCTAAAATACAAAGAAAGAACCAAGATGCTCCATGATGCAAGACTCAAGCTATCAAAGTTTAAACTAGGGGATAAAGTACTTCTCTTTAACTCAAGCTTCAGGAAGTTCTCTGGAAAATTCAAAGTCAGGTGGAGCGGGCCATTTATAGTCTCAAAGGTATTTTCCTTCGGAGCAGTTGAACTCGAAGCCCCGGAAGGTAACTTTAAAGTTAATGGTCAACGCTTAAAACATTACATTGAGGACTTCCCCATTAATGAGGAAATCTACATTTTTGAGCCACCTTGAATCATTCCCAGGTATCAAGAGTCAAGCTAGTGACTCTCTCTTAAACAAGCGCTCTTGGGAGGCACCCCAAGCTTATCTTAGAATAATTTTTCTTTTATTTTTGATTTTTTAAATTTTATCTAGTATTATCATTCCTAACTAAATAATGCAGGATAGCTACTTATTTGACAGCCTTTGAAATTTACAAATCTGAGATATGTCTTCATTATTAAATATTCAAATGCAGAAACCCTGATGACACTTACAAAATTAAAATCTTTACGAACAATCATCAGTTCTTTTCGCATTTGTATATTCTTATAAACTTGAATGTTACCTGTTTTGTTTATGTTTTTCAGATGAATCCAGCAGAAACCAGTAAGGAGAGCAAGAAGCGAAAGAAAACCCGCAGAGGCAAGAAGAAGAAGAAGACTGATGTTCAGGATGAGAGTATGATTGATGTGCTGACTACTCCGGGGGAGCATTTGAGTCATGCTGCACCACAAGTCTGCCCCTGCAACTGGGATGATCCCGACCTTGGATTATGGGATCACTACTGTTGACCAAGCAGCTGCTTGGGCGCTCTTTCAGACATTGTCCATTCATCATGATTCAATGGCTGAGATCCGAGAGGCAGTCGGTCTACCGAGACTTCCGGACATCCCTTACAGGCTAGGGTATGGTCCGAGAGCTTCTCGTCCACCATGGTCATTCTTCCCTCCTGCACCTAGCACTACTGATGCTCCAGCACAGGATCCGGGTCCTTCGAGTTCACACGTTGATCCTGCTAAGATGCTCGTAGCTGCTAGCAGACTTGATGTACCATCACCTTCTTCTATCCTCCAGGATGCTGCCCTTGCTGCCCTTTACCATGTTGTTGTTGCTGAGTTTGATCCTGATATGGATGATCTTCTAGATGATTAGTTTATCTTTACTTTATTATGTTTACAACTTATCTAATTTAATTATGTCTATCATACTACTATTCTGTGAGACCTGGTGATTATGACTCTATTTTATGGCTATTTGCAGAACTCGGTATTCGTAGGAATGGATGATCTTAAAAGAAGTGTGGTCCAACCAAACTCCAGCAAATCACTCGCACCACTCCTCCACGAATCTGGTCTTACATCCAGTACCCACAAATCGTAGGGAAGTACCTGTCTAGTTCTTATGATCTTTATTATGATAAATTTATGCTCACGCCCACTTAAAACTCTAAGTGTGGGAGTAACACCCCATAATTAGAAAACTTGAAATTTATAATTGACTTAATGCAAAACCCTAAGTGTGGGATTCTCCCTACTTAGTGTAGAAACTTGAGGACAATGTTTATTTTTAAGTGTGGGATAGCAGTATACTCTTCGCTCACATGTTTAGATCAAAAAATTTCGAAAATAGTCCTCAGTAAATAAATAGACCCTTACTTTGTCCAAAAATTTTAAAAATTTTCGCTATAAAAACATTCTTGCTTCGACAGTAGTCGAACTACTCATTCAGCAGACTGACTTTTTCAAAGGTTTTTGAGTCAATAAGTTAAGAAAGAAGTACAGATTTTTTTTGCAAGTATTCAAAAGTCGGTAAAAAGAGATCGGAACATGTCAGACTCTAACTAATTCTAAAATGAAAGTCTAAGAGGGCATCGCGTGACTGGGCACATACAACCTATATTTGCGGTGAGGTAACTTGAGCCTAATATAAACATTCGTTTTTAATGCTTCACTTTCATTTGTTGTGTGTAATCGGTGCATGCATTCGGAATTAGAACTTGCTCCTGGTATGCATTTCGAGACCATATTGACAGGTGCCATACGTGGCATAGGTGCAATTAAATGACCTAGACATTTACTTAGGATAAAACCCATTTTTGTCATATCTCTTCAAGCCTAACCCTATCGATACTCACTTTTAGTATCGATGATCCGCCTAGAAAACCCTATTGAGCCTTAACCTTTTCGTTTCTTATAAACCCAAATTTTTAAACCCACTCACTTCCGTACCCACCAAAACCTTATCTTAGAATTTTTAAATTTATTGAAAAATGCTATTTAAATATTCTTTTTGCTTTCTCTCAAAATTTACTAAATTCGTGTTTACTTAAAACTTCTCACGTGCGTTCCATAATCAATATTCAAAAATCGAGAGTTGTATGGTGCGAAAAATTGGCACCAAGTAAATTCGAAATTGTCAAAAGGATTGAAAAATGAAAGGATCTCAAAATGGGTAGAAAGAATATAAAAATCTCTTAGAAATTCCTTGGCAAAGAAGTTCTAAGCTAAAAATATATAAAAAAATAAATAAATAAAAATGTGTATGTGAAATAAAGCTAAGTGCTTCAAATCTCTCAAAAACTCCAATTCCTGAAAATAAATCTTCATTGCGTTCTTGAGGACAGAAGTCCATATAGCTATCTTCTTCCCTTATTGATTATCCGTTTCCGTTTTCATTAAAAAAGTGTGTCTAAATAAAAAATTTCAAAAAGTTTAAAGATCCTAAGATAAACAATAACCCCTTAAAACCTACAAAAAATCCAATGTCCATACCTTTTCAAACCCCACTTCACAGCCCTCTCAAATGTCTGGTGATAATTAGTGTCATCCATGTCTAAGTGGTGGAGATTTGATTCTCGATCAAACATATGACGATGAATGTTGCATGACTGGTATATGAGCGATTTCGTTTGTTTAGAATGATAGGAAACCTGATACACTTTGAGTGAATTGAGTGACCACCTGGTGAAATCGCCCAGTCATGTATATTCCAAGATCGCGAGAATTGAAAGCATGCCAAAGATAATCATTTTATAAATTCTTTAGACACGTCATGGGAACATCTCTCTTTTCTGTGCCGGAACAATACTTGTTTCAAATCCGTGCCCTTTTTCTTTTCTTAAAGACTCACCCATAAAATGATTTTTCTCAAAAGTTAAAGTTTTTGGCAAATGACGATTTGGAGTTTGCTTGAGGACAAGCAAAAGTCTAAGTGTGGAATACATGATTTGACGCAAAAAGTCACGTTTTTGTGCACCTTTTCAAGCCCATTTAGGTTCAAATCTTTTAATAAACATCAGATAATTAATGTTTTATGCTAAAAAAATAAAATGAACCAAAACTTAGACTTCTTTTCGAAAAATCACTTAAAATGCTCAAATAACGAACAAATCAGAGCTAAAATGATCCACTTGCGATTCTAACGTATAATTAAGCTAAAATGGCCTAATTTGTGTCATATTGATCTTCAGGAAAATACAAAACCGTGGGAGCAAAAATCGTTCGAATCTGACAAGTAACAAAGAAGTTAGAGCCAACCGAAGATCACAAGAACTACGACCAGTGCACAAAACTTACGATCCAGCACATAAGAACAAGACCCAGGGTACACCACCCCCATAGGGGCCGTATACCGCCCCTAGAGGGCCGTATACGCCCCCTTTAGGGCCGTATACCCCCTCTAAGGGGTGGTATACCCCCCCTTTTTGGGTGGTATACCCCCCTTTTTGGGTGGTATACCCCCTCTTTGGTGTTGGATACGCCCTGTTTGCTATCGAATACGCCCTATTTGCTACCGAATATGCCATATTTGCTACCGAATACGCCCTATTTGGTGTCGAATACACCCCTGTAGGTGTCGAATTTCATAGCTCGAGGGTGTATTTCAGTGTAAAATACAGGTGAGGGGTGTTGTATGTAAATTTAGTTCTTCAAGCCTATAAATAGAGGCTTAACCTCCTCATTTCAATATCCCTCACCATTACTCACCATCCATCAAAATCTCTCATTTACTCTCTATAGAATAGTATTAGTAGTTAATTAGCTAGTAGGAGTAGAGTAGCAAGCTTACGAGCTTTGTACGGAGTTCTTCAAGCGTAGATTTGTTGTAATGCCTAACAGGTTCTATTATATTATCCTTTCTTATTATTTTTAAATATGTTGTGCTATTGTTATGATTATTTAAGAATGCATGCTATGATAATTGCTATGTTAGGCTAGACAAATCTGTGTTTGCTATGATAAATGTTATGCTAGGGTAGTTATGCTTTAAACAATGTTGTTACTCTGCTAGTATGAAATTAGGATATATTTGAATTTATGAATTAATTCTCTAATATTTTATTTATTTAACTTATGTTGTGGTTTGAAACCTATTGATATAATCCGGCCAATTATAGAATTAGGTCCCTCAACTATTCTGTGTCTGAATGATTCGATGAACTCGGCATGGCCGCTGTTCTCCTGATTGAAATAAATCAGAGGAGACACGGAGCATAGGATTAGAGTTAAATTAGAACTAATCCCATATATCGGATGCTTTTGAGAGAACTTTCGGAGCATCCATGACTTAAACATATATCCAGAAACTCTGCCTGAAATAAACTGATATTTATCCATGTTACACTATTGCATGTTCTTGTTTGATTGTTGTTCTAGGGTTCACATGCTAGTATCTGTTTATCCACTGCGGTTGTTGGGTTTATGATTAGGTTTTCAAACATAGAATAATTACATACGACAGTTTAATATGCTAGAATAATTACAATGATCTGTATGAAATAATGTCGAACAATTTAAACGATCGTTAGACAGACTCTCCCAACTTATTCCGCGGGGTCACTCCTGTTCACCTTATTGTTTATTCAACAATTTGTGCCACGATACGGACGTCTCAGACGACCGAGACTGGGGAATAGGATTCGAGGTTAGTTGTCGGTTAAATTGGTACTACATTTGGGAGAACTTCCGATGTAGCTTACACTCCATATCTGTTATCCATGTGACATGTTATTTATTTGATTGTGGACAACTCTACGTTAGATAAGTAATAGGATAGGAGTTATGGCCCATTAGGACATATACAGTAATGATACGGGATCTCCGGGCGAAGCATCGGAAATACCGTAAAACGGCTCAGTACTTGGTATAGCGCTGGAACCACCTCTGGTGAAGTACAAATGCGTGGAAGCCACGAAAAGGCCGTAGGTACAGTACTATATTGAACATCGTTCAGAGACCCCAAATCAGCACTGCTAGGATTCATTATAATTAGAGCCACAATCCTCATAACTACCCCTAAATAGCATATACTAACATCATAGCAAACACTCACGTAATCTATAGATCTCTCAGCGACTTCACTCCTCATTTACTTTTCTGTTTTTAGTTTAAGTAGAATAGAAACAAAACCCCTCAAAAAAAGTTTTAATCTCAGCTAAATTATCAAAGATAATTAATCCTCCTAAGATCACATGCCCGTTGTGGTTTAAGAACGACACCTGAGTCATACCTACCGCTTATACAAGTAGTGGTGTAACTTAGGCTTCCCAACAAAATATAAATTTTTAAAATCCTCTGATCTGCAACCCGATTGGACACTCAGCAACGACAAGGAAGCAATTCATTGACCGACCGTTGGGAGACGATCATGGGACAACATCATTTTTCATCCAACCGGTGGTTGGACCTTCCAACCGACGGTTGGATTTGATTCCAGAACTTTCTGACTTCGCGTTCCACCGCCTTTACCCTAATACACTCCAACCGCCGGTTAAACCTTTCAACCTGCGGTTGGATCCATTTTCTAGAATTTTTATTTTCTTTTAGTTTCTAATTAATATCCAATTAATAAACTAATCGTAATATTAATTCCAAATAATATTATTTCTCTATGTATTTCTCTTACTGTTCGTTGAGGACGACCCAAAAAGGACTCTACTCTTAATAATATACTTACCAATTAGTTATGAATTTGGACACTATTCCAACAATATCTCCACTACAATCATTATCTTCTGATACTATAACCGAGACGATGATGACGGTGATTATGTCAAAACTGATGGTGGTATGCAAATCTGCATAAAACGTAACTCGAAAAATGTGTAGATCGATGACAGCTGGGCGGCTTGGTTCTTGTCGGCGTCTAGGTTGTGGTATGTAGATCTTGAATTTGCAGCGAGAATTTGTTGTGGTTTGAACCGAAATCTACTGTTGTTGTCGGTGTCTTGCCGGAGAAGATGGTGGTGGGGTGTTTGTTGAGGTGGGTTAGGGAAGGGAAAGATCAAAATTAGATTTTCTTTGATCTAATAAGTTAATAGGAAATACTGTTTTAGATACATTCGATGCATCGTCGTGCATAACTAGAGGGGTTTGCATTTTGTGTTGGTGAGATCCAACTGACGATAATGACTGTGACTATATTAGACTATTGGTATGATGACTCTGGAAATGTAAAATATTAAATATTATAAATATTTAATTTAAAATTGAGGTAAGGATAATTTAGTCATTTTATGTGAACGAAGACCGTTTTCGAGCAAAACGTAAACTTATTGGAATGAAAACCTGAAAAAATAAATTTAGGGACGATTTTCGTAAATCAGTATAAACCATATGGACCATCTATGGAATTTACTCTTATTTTATTTTTATCATGTTATCATACACGCCTTTTTATTGTAGTTGTCAAAGCGTTAGGTAATCATGAAAGCGACCAAAAATAGAAAAAACAAGCAAATGTTTGGCATATTTACAAACTACCAACATTATCACATAAAGTTACGACTTAATATAAAACAAAATAAATGTTAAATATGTATTACAAGTATCATTATTTACGCTTCGTTTGATTCGTATAACTTCATTGAATATGATGAAATTGGAATCTCGATTACACAGGGTGTTTGTTTTAAGAATTTATTGAACTCGAAGTCAACAAATTTGTTCATCCAAATGTATCGTTATTATTTAGAAAGTAATAACCATTATACACGATTAAATATATATTGCAAAGAACAGATGTTACGGTTTAGTTAATTACGGTTCTAAAATCAGAATATAATTCAGCGATTATTTGATATGTTTCAAATGGAACCTTGTTAATTACGTCCTTTTCCAGTTTTTAAATTATTTTAAAGGGAAAAAAATTAACAAGTGGGTTTGTCCAAAATTTGTTTATACGCTAGTGATTACTCTTCAATTTATTAATCTTGTGACGTTTATATAAATTTGCAATTTGCTTGCAACTATTACACGAAAGGCTATATATAGTAGAAGAATTTACGTGTTAGTTTTGTTTAAAAGTCATCATAAAAGCGAATTCCATAAAAGTGAGATCAGTTGAACTTATGTGAATTTGAGTTTGTATGGTTATTTATAGAAATGCTCAGTTATACACTAGACAAGTAAATATTAAAGATTGGTATTGTTTTAGATTAATCATTAATATGATACAACTATATTTAGAAAAAAAAAATACAAAACCTTAATCTAATACAGAGCCGAGCCCAATCTATATAGGTTAGCAAGGGCGGAGCTAGAAATTATCCATGGAGGGGGCAAAATCAAAATTATTTTGTGTTTCTTTATAGTTTTGAGGGGGCAAAATTTTAAAATTGTCATTAATACCTTATAAAAATTTATCTTTTATGTAATTTCAAAACTTTTATGGGGGCAACTGCCCCCGTTGCTCCCATTCTAACTCCGCCACTGTAGGTTAGTATATCTATCTACTAACATCCTCACAGTTGTAGGCTTGTGCGAGAGATTTTCAAATGTTCGAACTGGATCTATATTCACCGAACAAGGACAAAGAAAGTCATTTGGCGATGATATATGCATACTGATAACGCGATGAGACATGAAGAATGTGAACATGTGATGTGGCTATGCTGTTGTGATCGAAGAAAATGTCAGGCTCAAGTGTTTCATGCGTTGATATTGCACGGATTAGAATACGTATTAGCGTATTCAGGAGGAATTTGTACACAAATAACATTATACTATATATAATTAACTTTTAAGTAAATTACATTCTCGCTCTATGTTCCTATATTACATTCCATTATTCCAAGATCCCGGGTCGATATTGTGGAGGTCCAATTCTTTGATCCGAATTTTTATTTTATCGAAAGTCCGTAGTAATAACTACCCTTGACCTTTATTACATAATAATTGACTTTGTAAATGCAACTTCACTACTTAAACAAACAAACAATTAATTCCGGGAACGATGATCACATTAGGGTGTTCTTGGTTTGACCGAAACCGTTTAAACCGGTTAAACCGAAGTGATTTGGTCGGTTTGGCCGGTTTTATTGTTCATAATTGGTTTAGTGGTTTAGATTTTTCAAAACCGTCATATATGGTTCGGTTCGCGGTTTCAATTCTCAAACCGGCCGTTTAAGCCGAACCATACCGTCTTTTGTTTCCTTATATTTTTCATTAAGTATGTATATTTAATTTAAAAGAATTATATGTTATTTAACAAACAAACTCTATATTTACTTTTTTAATGGTACCCAAGGGTTCATTTGAAAAGTTGTCAACTTAAACAACTAAATAAATTTAAAATTAGCGATCGTAAAAGAAAACTTTCAATTATGTAACAATGTTATGAAAGTCAGTTATTATTAAATAATATTGTTAAAAATATTTTTGACCAATACTAGATTTATGTATTTATATCTTTAAAGAATTTTCTAAGGTAATCATAGTTGTATTACCGATTATATCATCTAACTTATATGTTAGTTGACAAAAATTTTATTAAAAAGATATATAAAACAAAATTGGTTCAAACCGGCCGAACCAAACCGGTTTCAATTGTTTAGGTTGGTTTGGTTTGACACATTAACTTGAGCGGTTTGGTTTGAGAAAATGTCAAACCATAATCATCGATTTGGTTTATAAATATTAGACTCAAATCGGTCAAACCGGATCATGAACACCTCTAGATCACATTGTCATATATTGACTATTTCTAGAGTTCGGTTTGGTTTCAATTAAATACTACATAAAGTTTTCTTCAATTTCGACCTTTTCTTCTTTAATTAATTCTTTCTCTAATTTTGCTCTTTTCGCACAACTCATATATCTAACAAGAAGTCGACTTATCTAAAACAAATATACACCTCTTATTCATCATCATCACTCAAATATTAATTATATAAAAAAAATAGGGTACAATTAAATGGAACAATGTGTTGTACCACGTGCTCTATCACTTGTACATTATGGGTATGACGGATGCCACCATATAAATAACCATATGAGCTTGGTGCAATCACGACACATATTATTGTGGCATGATAAAAAAGCAAAATGTTGCACCTACAACATTACACCACACCACCATCACATCACATGGACTTGTCATCATTTAATTATTAAATTGAGCAAAGTAGCCATCTTTTTTGAAAACATTGTTGTCTTTATCAAAATTACAACACATCATCCACATACATACCTAGCCAAAAACATCCATATTATAATGATGATAAAATATAAAATATTAATAGTAATTAGTATCTTATGCAACAAGAGTTGTACCCTAGAGTTTCCACCTTGATTGGGTTTGTCATTGACAAGAAAAATCAAAGATGCTCACCTTGTCATTTGCCTATGATTTCATTACAAGGTACAAACTTTCAAGACGTCAAAGGTCTAATGCATCAAGGTACAAACTTTATAGAAGTTTGAGATTTTACATAGACGACGGGAAGTGATTCGTATGCTACCTTATTTCCACTAAACATGTTTTACAATACTACACAATACACCACATAAACATGTTTTACAATACTATACAATACATCATCTACACATTATTTATAAGATATTTAATGGCGTATGACTAAAAATAAATGGGGTACAAATTACCCATATTATATCATGTTGGACACACTCATAATTAAACATTGTGAGCATTTATGATCCATTCCAAGGTACAGGTCTTTATACGATTATATTGATAATAATCAAATAATGAAAGACCATAAGCAAACATATATTGATTTATACCTATACTACTGTAGATACTTGTAATTCACTTAAAGGTTCAACCTTTAATGCATAAAGAGAGAAACTAGGGATTCTTTGTACATCAAATCTTTAACACACCCATAAACTAAAGTAACAAAAAGCAAAGATCTTGATGATTTATTCAAAATAAACATAGGATTTGGGAAACACACAAGTAGAAATTCAAGAGCAAACAGCAAATATATTGATATTACCAATGTTTGTGATTCATTCCAAAGTACAACTCTCAATGCATGAAGATGGAAGATACTCAAATTGGGGATTCTTTATACAAGAAATCTTTGACACACTCAGAAATTGGAGAGAAGAAAGAATTGTATACACAAACAATTACATCAACAAAAACACAAAAGAAGTAACTATAATCCCACATAACAAGATTCTCATAAGCCCTAAACTCTAGATATCTATATCCATGTATCATTAAACATAAACATAGATGTATAGAGATATAGATATATATAGAGATGTATCCCACAAAAACTAATCCAAAAGTATGAAAAAAAGGAAAAATAAGATTGACCCACAAACATCAAAGTACCAATATGATGCAATTCAAGAATCTTTACAAGATTATGACTTGTGGGTGGCTTTTGATTTGTGCTTTTGGGTTGTGTTGTTGGTTTTCACTGGCTTCCCAAACATAGCACAACAACCAGAAACTTTAGGTGATGGTGGGTCAATAGTGGATTCAACTTCAACAGATTTATATGGTTTTGGTTCTGATCTTTGTTGCTCTGCTTTCTCCCTTTCTTCATCTGTTTTCACTGGTTTCAATTCTCCTGATAACAATTTATCATCCCAAACAAGCCCTGATGATCCTGATCTTCTAAATGATATCTCTGATCTTGGTAGTGCCTCCATCTTTGATCTTCAATTCTGTATGTAATTTTTCTTGTAATATGTGGTTTTTAGGGAGAGATTTGAGATGGTGTTATATGAACATATAAAAGAAAAGGTAAGGTTATAAAATGGATTCCAGTGGGTAATGGGTTTTGGGTTGTTGTGAAATGACAATATTGGGCCTGATGTTTTTTTAATGATTTTTTCATAAAGTTTGAAACTTTTATTTAAAAAATAAAAATGGGGTCGGTTAAATAATGTTAATTGGTGAGGAGTAGATTGAGTCAAAGAAAAATGGGTATGAAATTCAACACGAATAGTTTTGATACTAGATGGAGGGTAATTTGGACTATTTGTTGAATGATTGCACAGATCTCTATGCATGAGAATGTGGGACCATTCAAAAATTAATTCATGTATGTTAAGTCGGAAAATAATACTAGTAATTTTTAAGGAAATTATTGAAGCTTTTAAGTTTCTTGATTTTTTTATTTCAATGTTTGTGTTGACGCGTTAACAGATACGGACATATTGGTTTGTTTAGAATTTGGTTATTAAAAATAGTTTATTTGGTTATTCTAATTTTAATATAGGAAATTATTTCGTTATCATCATCATCATCATATATAACATGTTAAATGGAAATTATTTCATCATCATCATCATATATAACATGTTAAATAAATTTGGATAAAAATATGTTTATGAATTTCGATAAAGATATATTATATACAAAAATATACATTCATGCATGCAATTAAAAAGTTGAAATTAAAATAGAGAAAATTGTTAAGTAAAAGGTAGAGTTCTCAAGGGAATGTAAAGATATATGGACATACGATTTTAGCCGTTGAATTTTTGTAATCAGTGTAAGCTTATACATGGTTCAGAATCGGACCAAACCGGCTTGGGACACATTCAGAAAGATCAAACTTGTACAAGACCATTTTAGACACATTCAGTAAGAACTTGATCATAAGGGAAAGTCCAATAGATCAAATACACATCATGTTAAGATTTAAGAAGCAAACAGTAAAGGATTAATTTGCATGTCACATCTGCACACAGATACGAGTGTATAATCCACATAAAAACTAATTATACTCATATTAAATAATTATAATAGTAATCCAAATGCAAATATAAAATCAGTATAGGAATTATAGATCTGTGTTATATGACTGTTGGGTGAAAAGAAAAAATGTGTTAATATATTTTTGGTTAGATTTTTCCCGCGTATGGTCCGGACTGGAAAAATTTGGACCATGGGCCGAACCAGGTATGCTTGGGTATTTTGGTTTCGGTTTGGTTCCTCCTCAGTCCTCGGGGTTTATTTGTTCTTCCCAAAAATGCACAACTCTAGATCAACGGTTAAGAATCGTTGCATCTTAACAATAATACGTACAATTTATGTGTAAAATGTACTCTTCACATAAAAGTAGTGTTGTGAATCTCATCAAAGCAATTAAAAACTGAATTTATTTGTTAGATACTTGGGTCACTTTACTACGTTAGTATTATTTTTTATAAGATAAGATAGCACGACTTTTGCATTATAAATGCTTTGACGATGTTGTAAACTTTGGGGGCTTGACCACTCTTTCAAACAATTATTAAATCAATTAATGGTCATATATGTTCTTCAAAGTTCAATGGTTCTTCTTCAAAGTTCAATAGTATTTGTGGTGGCTATTCAAGAAAGGATTCTTGCATTTTCGAATAATATTAACAAAACGTGAATAAAAACTTGAAAAAGTATAATATGGATCGAGAGTGAAACTTTTTCTAATAATGGCACAATAATTTACCTAAAGTGTCAAAACTATGTTTTGAACTCGCAATCTTCAATGATATCCAACCATATGGAAAGTCCTAAGGGGTTTAAACACGTCCATTTGAGTTTCTGGTACACCACTATTATTTTTATTTCCATACACCACTGACGAAACATATTATAAGGAGACTCCATATTATAAGGAGACTCCGTGATGCACTCCATGTCAAAAAGGGTATTAGAGTTCTATATGAGGGATCCACTGTTTTTACGTGCCACATGCTAATTGGTTATGTTAATCTCAACTTGAGAGGATCATAATTCTACCAAGTATGAGATTAGGTCTATGCGCGTTAACTTTAAAACAATGTAACACTTAGAAAAGGCAAGCAAACCTCGAACTTTAACCATGCACTGTACAAACATAACATAACGAGGCGAAAAAAGCTATAAAACAGGAAACCGATCGACTTTTGAACTTGTCTACTAAACGGAACTATAAAACGTAGAAGAAGATACATATTTTTGTAGCTAGTTTGTCAAGGTAATATTTCTGTCACAGAGTTTGTTGGTGTGCAAACATATAATTTCAGTCAGATCATAAGGAGATGGCATGTTGGTGGTGCACATGGGAGGTAGAAACAATGGACCACAGTTTATACATTGTTCATGGTCCTTCATTATTCGCGGGTACCTTTTTAACTGGTGGAAGATAACATGGATAATGACATAACATCATTATTCTGTTTTCTGGTTGGCTGGAGTTAAGGGATAAACGAAGCAAAATCAAAAGTTTTAAGGCTTAATTTGTTGTTGTGTGATATGGCATGTATGCTTAGCAAGGAACTGAGACAGATTTCAGCGATAAGTTGCAGTGTCGGTTTCTAACAGCGAATTGAGTTAAGTTGAAATCCTTTTAAAGGATTGCAGAGTTAGGTTGTTGTATTGGATCACAATACCGCTGAGGAGAGCACCAACCATGAGCTTTTTTTACCGATTTAGGTTCAAGTGCGATCATGCTATCTTCGTTCATGTTTTTTGGTCTTGGATCCACATTTATGTGATGTAGCGGCTAGTTGATGCTCGGATCTAAGCACACAAGTTGTGTATCTTCTACTTCAAGTGTTATACAAGTTACCTACTTACCAAACAAACAAAAAAAGTAAAAAACATATACTCGTAATAAATAATGAAGCAACTTTTCCCAGAGGAACATTGCATCAGCTCACACAGCAATATGAACATCTGACATTGAACTCAACGCGCTATAGAAGGTAAATAAAGTACCAAACTTAGGTCAGACAAGTAATTACATATATGGCAATTACATAGTTCCAAATGAAGAATATCAGACCACCAGCAATTTATAAGTATCTACAACCCACAAATGCATAGCATTTGTATCCCTCGTTCAGAAGAAAAGATTTCAAGATACTGCGGAGCTCTACAAGTATAAAGCCACATATGGACACGGAATAATTCTGCAATATACTTATCGACAACATATTAAGATTGTTACACATTTGCAATTGGCATAAATGGAATGACTAAAAACACAAAATATGTAGAGAACCATTCCTTTTTTCACGAAAATTACTATAAAAATTTGCAGGTGTCGAGTCAACAAAACCACTCAGTCAGTATCACCTTGGAAGGATTTGATGATTAAACCTGGAAGAATCAAGAAAAATGAAATGATTCTTTGTGAAACAACGATCATTACAATCTTGATAAAACACCTTTCTTTTGTGTTTCAATGCCATTTACGCTGACCTGATGGGCCCACGAAGAGATTAGATGATGAGCAATTGCAAATGGTCCAGGGACAAACATGGGTGCGAGTTCTCCACTTTCCACATTGAAATCTGTTGCAAGATTTTGACCTTTTTCAACCCCTTTGCACATTTGATCTACTTTGTATGCTGACGTCTTCTGTGCTTTTTCATATTCGGCAAATGTCAACGCTTTCTTCACTTCTTCTCTACTGTGCCATTTCGCATCTAGAGGATCAATAATAATAGTCAGTGGACATAGCATTTCAAAAAGGTGTTTAATAAGTAGAAGAATATTCGAGATATATTGTAGTTCAAAGATTACCTTCTAATTCACTCTTGTCCACTTTTATTTCGAGTGATGTCGCATATGCTAAAAACCCGATCATTAATTGGCATGGCATACTACTAGGTCCAACTGCAAATGAATTAAAAAAATATAAGCATTCTATTTTTCCAATTTCATTATGAAATGGAAAGCCAAAAAGTGTTCTTATCATTATGAACCAGAATACTAAGCATAGTATGAGCTAAATGTGTTGGAGTTACTTACCGTACACATTCCATATCAGTTGGACTATATATACTTCGATATTACATATGGAAGCCCTAACTAGTCTTGGTAGGGTAGCATATCAGTTAGAATATAAATACAAATATGAACTTAAGGCTTACCGGGCCATGGTTGGGAACTATGATAGACCACTTCCCCAACTTGGATGCCAGTTTCCTCCCATGTTTCTCTCCTCACAGCCTCTTCCAAGCTTTCTCCTGGCTACAGAAAGTATACTAAATCAATAATGAACGTAGTTTGACTTTTAAGGTCAAGCAGACTACTTTTAAATACGAATTCCTTGTACTTTAGAGGAAAGACGATAAGAAACAGATCAATCAATCAATAATATTAGGTATAACAAACCAATAATTGCAAAAGTTTTTTAAATATGTAATGTAAGGAATTTAGAATGTAATAGTATTACTTAAAACATTAACCCATACCTCTAGAAAGCCCGCAAGGCAACTCCACATTCTAGGCACAAATCTCGACTGTTTACTTAGAAGTGCTCGATCATTTTCTTTATCAATGACCAACATAATGACAACCTGTTGTAGAAATAAATTCATCCAGAAATGGCAGTTAAATATTTATATCATTAACAATCAACCTCGAGCTACTAATTAACGGAAATATATGAAAGATCAATCAGCATACTGGGTCAACTCGAGGATAGATTCTTTTCTTGCAAGAATCTTTTGTACATTGCTTTCTTGTCCCCGCCTCTGCAGGAACCAACATTTCACCACAAGATCCACAAAATCGAGATGTATTATGCCATTCCAATAGAGCTCTGGCCTACACATACGTCCCAACAACTGGTAATTGTGAAGTTAAGGGTGTTGCATATTATCGTTTCAACAAAGTAAAGTAAATAAGGCGTGAGGATCTTGGTACATGGCCATCAAGGCATCTATCTTTCACAGTCCATAAGAATGGTAGATGTGTTCTGATAAGATTATTCATTATTCTGTTTTATTAAACATGTTTAGATGATAATTCTACCAATTCCGAATCCTTATCAACAAATGTTATCTCATGCAGCTCTAAATCAAACAGAAAGTTAAAATAGTAATTTTCAGCTATTCAGATTTAAAACACAAATCAAACTACCATTTTTCAATCATGATCAAATCAAGACGTAGCCTTCAAATCATTTGAGCATTAATTCATTCAACACCATTTCAAATTCTACAATACATGCCCTGAAGTTAGTTCGTGAATTTCGAACGACTTAGTCCGCAAGTGTAAGTGTGTAACAAATTTTGATATAGTTAATCATATGGGGTTATCCCGTGTGTTCTTTTGATGGATAGAGATAAATAAAAATATGCTATTGAATAGAAAGATGCAAGCCGTCAGATCTAGCATTTGTTAATCACTAACTGGTTGTTTATGGATATAAAAAAAAAATGTCCATTTTAATGCTGACACCATAACCATTTGCATCCTAAAAGTATCAGATTTGCACCTATTCCAAAATCCAGTAAAGAACGATGTTTTTCAACAATAAATAGTCTACAATCACATTCATTCTTAGCTATTTCAAGTAACTCTAACTAGTTATTCATAGCTAATTGGTTTCAGTTGGAGTATTTGGATTCATTAAAATAGTCGGTTTATTTCATGATCATATACTACAAATAATCCCACATCCCATATTTGTTCATACTTCAAACTACTTGGGTACATCAACAGCAATATATAAGCATATATTTTTTATCTATACCATGCAAATTTCACCACAAAAAAAGGAAAATCTGAATAAAATACTTACATGACCAGCTATAGCAAGTTCACCCATAGCAGTGTCATCAGCCCAATCAGTAGCAACCATCAAAGTCCTCAATTCTACAAAACAAAAATGTCTGCTCCCAAATTTCTCAACCAAACTAAACCCATCAGAAACATCAATTGCCCAATATACAACACTATCATCATCTTCTTCAGTTTCTTTATTTTTACAACCCAAATAAACCAACATGTCATCACTCAATTTGACCTCACTACCCTCCAAAACATCCTTAAAATCAACAAAACTCAACCAACCCAGATGCCATTTCTTGACTAAATCACCAGCTGACCCAGCTAAAGGTCTACCCTTTCTAAAAGGTAGCACCTTGAATTTAGGGGATGATGGTTCTTGGATATGGGTTTCACCCGAAAGAAGAGTCTTTAGGGTTTGAAAAGCTGAAGTTGGTGAATTCGGGTCGGTTGGTTTTGGGGTTTTGGATCTTATTGGGTTACCTGCAAAAACTGGTGATTTCAGGTTTATTGACATGGTAGAGATATAGCAGGGGTTTCTTGAAATTAAGGATCTTAGAGACAAAATGGATTTAGAAAGATGATTTATTTTTGAAGACATAAGAGGGGGCATGTCTCTATATTTCTTCCCATTTTTACAAGAAAATAATTCAAGGGAGAGTGATGAGAATCACCACATTTCAAAGTGACACGTGGAGCTTGCTACCACCTTTACATAAAAAACAAACTTTTTTTTTTTTTGCTTAAATACCTATATTAATTCTCTTTTGCTGAAAAGAACACAAAGTACAAGTCAAAAGCCACTCTCAGCTCATGATTCTGGAAATATGTTTATCCCAAAAAGTCCCATATGGTTTGGGTGGTCAAATTTGGTGATAGAATTAGTAGTGAAATGAGCAAAGAACCAAAGAGTAACACATACATAACACATCCATTCATGCATACAAAACAAAGTTATTCAAAGAAACCAACTTCCAGATTCATATTAATTGAAATGTCTAGTTGGCAAAGGGCATGTATATGATTTCCATCCCACTATGGGATAAACAAGTTACTAAGTAAAATAAATGGCAGCAAAAAGAAGAAAAAAGAAGAATCCTAAATTTTTCCATCTTAAAAGAAAATACCAAAAAAAAACAACTAAGAGTTCGAATATCTAACGCCATCACTTGGTTGTCATTTCAATGGTTTTCGGGCTCTTAGTTCATCTCATCCTCTTCAGCATCAATCCAGTCTCCATAGATGCCTTTCACTTTCTTCCCTTCTAATTTCATGAAACCCCTTCCTAAGCCCCGTTGTACAGGAACAGCAATAGAGGGATCAGTAACCAGTGTTTCTGTGATGGGACCATGTACAACATTGGCTGCAACCGAACTGCCGGCATAAGGGTGCGCAATACCATCCGCACGTGCAACTGGGGTGTTTAGCTCTGAAAAATATAGACAACGACAGCTCAGACCAATAAAAGAATTTGGCAATTACAAGTGCATGACGTTAAAGGTGCATCAATGATAGTTCGTTGTACAAATCCATGATACAGTTTCAAGATTTTGGCACACATGTCGTATATTCTTGCATGCACAAGGAATAAAAATACACATATAGGAACCGAATAATGAAACTTACTAACAATTTGAATTCTACTTACCATTTTAGCGGTTCTTATTTTGTTGGTCCCTCTCATTCAAGTAAATTAAAATTTTGCCTATGAAAAGTTTATTTCTCTCAATTAAATAGGACCCACTAAAATGAAATTCATAAAGCTATCACTTTGAGCTCATTAACGCCTTACTTGTATATATTGATCTACTAAAAAACACAGAACAAGAATCTAAGAGGATTGACTAATTTAAAGATAAGATGACAACCCCAAAAGCTCCCATCTTTATATGCAAAAAGACCAAAAGCTCCTACCTTTATATACAAAATAAGCTTTTCTGTGAATCCTAAACTAAAGGCAAGTTAAATACCAAAATTCCCATCTTTATATATGTGTATTTTGTCAGAATTCTACAAAGCGTCTCATTTTTCACATTTGTCGTAATATATCGCATTTATGCATAGACTAAAAACTAGGTGAAAGTGAATGTATACCTGCACCCCCATGAGCAAAGTGACACTTGCCAGTAGTTTCCCATTTGCCACAGAGTCGAGTTTTCCAAAAGTTAGTCTTCACAGATGCTCGTGAAGCATCTTGATCAGTGTTCACAACACTAACTGAATCTTGCCGAACCTCCGTTTTAGTTTGACCACGGTCAACCATAGGCTGAATGTTAATCACAGAACTTTCTCTTGCTCTTCCAGTGTCCATGGTGACTTCATTCTTGAACTTCGCTGGGCTTTCATGGAGAAAATTACACTTATCTCCATAGGGGCATTCATCCCCATTATAAAACTTCCTACAAATACGCATTCGATGAATGATTTTCTGATCATCATTCCAACTACCACTTCCATTTCCTCCTCTATTATCCTTCACATATTCTTGCCAATTTGGTGGCGGCTCACGTAAATCATTAGGCCCGTGAGCAAAAGTACAACTATCACCATTACGACAGGTTCCATCTATAAACTTTTGACACATTCGAGTCTTGTAAAAAATGTGGGTGGTTCCTCTATTCACAGGGATGTTTGGGGGGTTGGGTCGTTGACCTGGAAAGGTCAAAGGTGCTGACTTTTGAGGGTTTGCGTTGACTTCTGGATTTCCTGGTCTCTTGTTTAAGTTTTCAAACTGGGAGTTTGACTCATTTTGTTGAGGAAAGAATTCACCTCCACCGTTGCTGCCACCATTGTTTCCACCATGAAAAGGGTGTTGAAACATAGTGAGAGATTGGTCTGTAACTACAAAATTTCAGTCAAAATTTTATACATTGAGTGAATATTAATGATCAAGAAATAAAACTAGGAAAAACATGTAAGAATGTGATTTAATGACATGCTATAAACTGGCAAAACAAGGGGGGGGAAAAAGCAAACATTTACAATCCAAATCATGACTTTTAGGGCTAAAAATAATCTCCTTAGGGGTATTTTAGTTATGATCAGTATAGATGAGACACGCAGAGAATTAAAAAGACAAGAGACAAGAATAACATCAACACACAAATAATAAAGAAAAATAAACAGAGTAACATCACAAGCCAAAAAACAATAGTACAAGAAACAGGGTAACATTTAAAAAAGTGCACATTCTTATAAACCATAAACTTTTCAGATTCACAACATTCTATGTTTTCACATTTATTTCAAGAGAGTTAAATCTTAATATCCATCAATTATTTATACCTACATTTACCATTATGACCAACCTGAGATAAATAATGATTATCAATGCATCCTCAGAGTTTTTTGATGCTTGTATTAATTGATTTAAAATCAATTTCTTTTACTAAGGCTACAAGTTTACATGTAAAAAAAATATTTTTTTTAAAAAAAATCCCCCAAAACTAACCTGGTAATGATGGTGACAATTCATTCATTCATCATGGGTTAATAAATAAAAAACTTTTCACATTCAAGGTTTAATTTTTAGGGACAAAAATAAAATAAAAAATAAAAATAATAAGAATTTATTATTATATACATGTACACAAAATAATAATCAGAATCTAACCTGCAAAAATGCTGATGATCGGAGAACTTTCTTGAGGGGGATTCAAGAACAGCAGCAACAAGAATAAAAATTGAGTAAACCCTAGAGGGATTGGAGAAGGGGATTAAGAAGAAGTTTGTATATATATACAGATACAATCCTAATTGAATTATATAAAAACAAATGTAATTAAGAATTAATTCAATGATTTCCATATATATACGCAATAATGTTTTTACATAAATGGGAGGTGGAATTCATGTGTGTTTGAATATAGAGAGCAAAGCAAAGAGGGGTTTTAGGGGTGGACTAAACCCTAAAACCTTCATCTTAAACGGCTAACCTTCTTCTAATCATTATCAAACTAGGATATTCATTAATTAAATATTATCTTTATTATTTAAATTTTATAATTTAAAGCTTAAGATAAGGATTACATTATTTAGTGCATTAATTTTACTTTATTGTAAAAATTCTTAATTATTTGATTCTAGAAGGACAAGTCGAATTCGAACAAAATTATAAGGTAAAATGTAACGTTGTTGAAATACTATAAAGTTTTATAAGTGTAAAATACAGTGTTATTAAAATGCAGTGTTTCATTGATAAGTTGTAATGAATCCGGATGACAGTTTATTCTAAAATACAATAAATTTAGCATACCCCTATTTCCTCTCATTTAAGTTATTACCCTTCTTCCTTTCATTCGAGACCTTCCGAACCTTACCTTTAATTATATTCTATAATTTATAATAATTGAAAGTTAGATAAAGGTGGCAATCTTTGATTTTTATGTGAAGTGATTCTTACGGTTTTAAAATTTTCCTTGATAGTTTTTTTATTATAACTTTTTGGTGTTCAATTTAATTTTTTCTTTTGTATGACTTCACTTTATTTAGAAAAGTTAAGATAGTATACCCAGTGTCATTTTGAAAATGAGGTGGAAATTTAAACATTAATCGCTTCCATTATTTAACATTCTTTCATTAATCAAAAAATCTTATATTATATTACTAGATTATAGACTCGTGTATACACACGGACTTTTGATACGAAAATATGTCAAAATATGTCGATAAGATGAATTTCCATATTAAGCAATGACACTTGTATCTTGTGTATAAAGATGATGATACAACACATTAAACCGAAAGAATAGTTAAATTTTGTAAACATGATATGTTTAATACGTATAAATGAAACTTGGATGGTAGGCTAACATTGGACTAACGTGTCACAGTTAATGGTATCAGTTAATGGTATCTGTTAGTAGCAAAAGAAGTTTTGGTTACCTTTCAATTATTTGAATGTTAAAATCAAGGTTGTCAGGATCGGGATCCTACGTAGGATCGTTTTTACCTTTGTAAGATCGGGATCGGAATTGTATATCCTACCAAAATATTATTTTTTTAACAAAGATATCTAAATTCTTATAGAAAACTATTATTATAGAAATTAATCTGGCATCCAAACTTTTATATTACAAAAGTGATGAAATATGTCAACATATATTTCTCGAATAATAAACGTACTAAAACAAAAGATAGCGGCATAGTACAATTACACTAAAGTTGGAGAGTATATTACAAATGAAAGTTATTAATCGTCGTTTTAGAGGTTCTATATTTTTTTTAGGTTAATTTGATAATAAATTGGGAAATTGAACGTGAAAACAAATGTATGGTAAATTTTGAGATAGAATTTGGACTACTTATGAGCCTTACAAACCCAATTGTAAAACAAAATAATAAAAAAAAACCCTATTTGTAGGATCGGATCTCTCAACGATCCTACGATCTTACGATCGATCCTCCGATCCTACCTCCTGATTGATCCTACTCCGATCCTGCACGTTTTCCCTTGGTAGGATAGTAAGATTGTACGATCCTACGATCAGGATCGCGATCTTGACAACCTTAGTTAAAATGTATATATACGAATATTCTATCAAACGGTCGTATGTAAAACTTATATTGTTGATAATGCCATAATTGCTAAAATACTAAAAAGAAAATTTAGACCCTTGAGTTTTCTTCAAAGATAATTTTTACTGGAGAAGAAATTTAGCTACCTTTCAATTATTTGAACTTTAAAATGTATATGTATGTAGAGTAAGGTTCTGAAAGGAATGCCTCAAATGAGTAAAATGAGAGGCATACTGAATTTACTTCATTTTAAGACAAAATTGTAGCTCAGGTTAACATTTTACCAAAGGAACACTATATTTATAAAATATGGCATTTTTGCACCTATAAAATTATATTGCATTTCAGTGACACTCTGTAGTTTAGACCTACAAATTTGTTCCTAAAATACAGTAAATTCGGTCCGCTCCTTCTTCCCCTCATTTGAGGCTTTCTCATCTGATCCTTCACCTATACGAATGTCAAATAAATAAATAATTAAAAATATATATATTTTAATGTTAACCCGTGAATACACACGGAATTTGAATGTTAAATTATATACGAATATCGAATCAAACAATATTTTGACCCGTAAATACACACGGACGTCAAATGATACTATTTTCGTTTACTTACCTTTTCTTTTTCTTTATTTGAATGTTAAATTTGTATGTACACACGGATATTGAATCACGATATCTTTCTTTTACGTAAATATTAAACCTTTAAATATACATATATGTCTTTCAGTGTTAAACAAAGCCCGTTGATACATGTATATGTCAAATAAAACTATCTTCATTTATTTAAATGTTAAACCAGTACATATATATAGACGTTGAATAAAACTATAGATCATTTGTTTGAATATTAATTTTTTATTTTCTTCCGCTTGAGTCTATATAAGTCCAATTCTTAATTCTGCTAATGAATGATTGAATTAATCTTTTTTTTATAAATATAATGGTATGTTTGATACATATATTAAAGGAAATCAATGGGATTAGAATTTGAACAACTTGTAGCCTCACCGATTTGTATTTGTATTTGGTTCAAAAACTAAGTTACTATTTACTTAATTTATGAGAAATTCATCTATCATAAAATTTTGTGGAAGAAAAATATTGTTTAGTTAATACTCCCTCCGTCCCATATTTATTGTCCACTATTCCTTTTTGAGATGTCCCAATTTAATTGTCCACTTCCATATATAGAAAAGAATAATGAGATAAAATTCATTTTTACCCCTAATTTATATATGTAAGACAAAAAGGTAGGTAAAAAGTAAAGGGTAAAATTATCTTGTTACCAAAAAGTAAGAGAGATAGTGATGTTTTTCTTAAACTGCGTGTTTTTTGTCGGGGGACAATAAAATTAAAACGGAGGGAGTATATGATTTCCATTGAATAAAAGCATAAGGGACATGATTACTTATGAAATATTATATACGCACAAACAAATAATATTTGTATAAGTAATTCAATAAACTTTTAATTTATTTAAACTCGTTAACACTTGGGTGTAACTAAGAAATACTTTCATAAACAAAATGTGTGCATCGGTATATTATTATTATTATTATTATTATTATTATTATTATTATTATTATTATTTTACTTATGAAAATTAAATTATACTTAGTATTATTATAAAAAAAATATGGGGGTTTTTCTAGAGAGATTTATTAGGTAAATTTTTGCACTTGATTGGTTAATTGAATGTGAAATACTCCATTCTTATTGGTTAATAGAGTTGATTTTGAAACAAAATTGAAGCTAACGGAGTTTTCTTTTATTAATATTTAGATTAGATATATATATTGTATAATTTATATATATTTATATATATTTTTGTTCTATAGCAATAGGATAGGATTATATTTAAAATAATTGAAATGTGAATACATATACAATAAATTGAACGTACGTAATTTATTATATTATAAAGTAATATAATAAATTAAAATGTTATTAATGTATCATATAAAAATATTATTATACTACATTACTAGCATGTATACCCGTGTATTACACGGGTTGTTCGACCTATAAATTTTTATATAAATAAGTTGTTGATGTCATTTTGTATAGTAAGCAATAAAATATTTAAAATTTTACGATTAAGAATATATAATTGTAGACTTTGTTGGTGAAAGATTTTAACAAATATATGTTAAGATCTCGGCCTTGTGATCCATAAGATAATTTAGTTAGTATAAATTAAAAGTATTATTTATTCATTGTGATATGTTAACATACATCTCAGCTATATCTATAATTTGTTTGACATGATGTTTAAGTTATTTTTTCCTTGATAACATAACTTTTGAATACCAAATTTCAAATTGAAAGAAATAAAAAGGCTTAGTTGACAAATTGAAAAATAAAATCATTAAAAGATATTCTATAGTATACCTTTATATAAAGAGTAATGCTAAAGATGCCTAATTACACAGACCTAAAAGTAGGCCTAATTTTCTGATTGGTTGGGTTGTTTCTCTCTCATAATCCCATCCAATCAATATTTTAAACCTACTAATTACATCTTTAGTTCATTATTTAGTCTCACAAATTTAGGTCTCTCAATCATTTTCCTTATATAAAATAAGATGTATGACAAATGAATATCATAATTCAATTTGAATAGATTTTAAGTTGAGCAAGTAAGTGCAATATATGTTATATTTATTGTCGTTATTACTCTGCACATAATATTATCATAATTTAGCAACTGATAAAGTAGCATTAGATGATGATAATAATAATAATAATAATAATAACAACAAATAAATAAATAATTTAATAATATACGATTGTATTCAACTACAATTCATATATAATCTAGATCTAGATATTTCAAACGATAATAACATGAGATTTTATAAAGCTAAATTTGAATGGGTCTTTTAATATATTTAGTGAAATTAAGGGACTAAACTGATTAAATTGAAATTTATAAATTAATGATATCATATAGATGTTTTCTATATATAATTTAAGATATCACTAGACTCTAAACACGTGGGCCGTTAATTTTTAATATAAAATTTCATATTTAATATCTTGTTTCTAATAAAAAGGTGTGCAACTTAATATATATATATATATATATATATATATATATATATATTAAACATTTAATTGGATTTGTGATAATATTATCTCATGTAAATCGACTTATATAAGTAGAAATTAAAAAATTATAAGTTTTTGAAACAAAGTGAAATTTTTTTATTTTAAGTATATATCAACATTTTTAAATTTTATTCCTACTCAGTAAATTGAAAAAAGAAGCATAGCAGATCGATTTGAATAATAGTTTGATTAATGAATTAAACTTCTTTTTATATAAGTGAGTAGTTGATTAGAAAAATTCTTTTTAATAAGTTAAGGATCTTATTTAAAAATTTACAAAAGTTAGAGGACTTTATTGTTAAATTAAAATTTAATTATAATGATGACATCAGGTGTTTCTTATATATATTTACGATTATATTTTATAATATTATATATTACAAACTAATAATAATAATTAATTCAAATGCTATTAATTTATCTTTTGTTTAAATTATATTTCATTACAAGCTAAAATTAATAATAAATTCAAAAATAGAAAAATGAATGTTTTATTTAAGGTTTATTGTTACGTTATGTATTAAACTTTATATTTTTTACTATTGTATGTAACGTACTATCATTTGTTCCATTGTATGTAGGGAATTTATAAATATTCCCTTCGTCCCATTTAAAATGTCTACTTTAACTTTGCACGTAGTTTTAAGATTTTCTATTAACTTCACTTTTCACCAATCAAATATCAAATCTACTCACTAAAGTCTTTTTTGATTGGTTAAATATCAAAGTGGATACTTATAATGGGACATTCTAAAATAGTCATGTGGACATTTCAAATGGCACGGGGGTAGTATGGTTAAGTGTATGTATTATATTCTTTTTGGGTAAGGTCAAAATATAAAACTTTCCTATTTGGGCCTTACCAAAAAAAAAAATTGTACATATAATAGACCATATTTACTATTTCAATAAATATAATAGAGGTTTTCAAAGTTTGCTCATACACTAGTAAAAAGTATAAAGTTTAATACATAACGAAAAAATAAACCCTTTTATTTATGTATCATACTTTAAATTTAAGGATAGACTCCTAAGTAATGTATGTAGGGATCACAATGAATAAGGTGGAGTTATATCTATATCCATTAAATTCACTAATCATCTATCCACATCTATATCTGATGGTTGAAGCGGGTTTATGGTATCCATTGCATATCAAAATATTTGTTAAACACCGTGATAATCCTGACACAAGTTATTACAAATATATATAATGTATAGTGTTTAGACAATTCAAAATACTTATTTGTTGTTTCTTGTTTCGATAGGCATACTTTTATCGTTGATTATCACTAATTTGTGACTTTCAATTGTATAATGGGAACAAAATTCATGTGTATGTTGTTTTATTAGGATAAGGATGTGAGAATTTTGATTTACTGAAAATATATTATGAAAATGAAGAGTGACAAACGAATATTTGTTAGACTCCTCCCAACCGTGACACAAACTGACGCATCAGTTTGTGCCAAATCAACGTCACTTCAACATTTTCAAAACTGATAAAAACTGACACTGCACTACCAACAGTGAACATCACTTCAGTTTAATCCGGACCTACATTTATCATTATACCTTTATTTTTATACACCAAACAACAAATAAAAATAAAAAACAAAAATTTGGTCCCACATAAAAAACTGAAGCTCATCGGGCTTCTAAACTGGTTCTAAAGTGAAGTTTTGGTGCCTACAATGTCACCAAACTAATATTGAAACTGACATTGAAGAGGAGAACTATTTGTAGGAATCTTATGAATTTTGATGTATAAGAATGATCCACTTTATAGTTATAATCATACATAGTTAATATGTTATAGTGTAGGTATATATGTATATGTATAAATGGATTTTGGGTGGTAATGGGTGAATTCGTAGGTGATAATTTGTTATCTACATCCGATCCAGTAATCATCCACATCCATATCCATATCAATATCCGGTATACATCCATTTAGATCGTCTATATCCATTTTTCTGGATTGATCAAATGGATATCCACCGGATTGGATGGCGATTGCCATCCCTAAATGTATGTACATATAGAAATTAAGTACTCCCTTCATCCCAATTTAATGTACACATTACTTTTTATTTATTAAAAAGAATGCCTATTTGCAAAAAATAACTTAAAAAATCATTCAAACTCTCAAATATACTCTCATTTATTAAACTCAATAACTGATTTTCTAAATATTATCAATCAAACTTTTTTTAAATATACAAGAGTAAAATTGACATTTGATTAAACTATCATAAATCAAACTTTTTGTTAGGGACATTGTTTTTGGAACGAATGGAATAAGACCTAAATACAAATGGTATGATATGATATATGATAAGGGATAAAAATGATTACAAATAAATGTTTACCAAAAGAGTTTACAAAATGATTTGTTATAACTACATTGGTCTATATTTTCTCACGACATCATTTTGTAATAACTTTTTTAACTAAAATTCGTAACCAAATCATTTATCCTTCAAGTAAAAAATTATTAAGTCTGTAGACTTCTTCAAGTAAACATTTCTTATAGAATGTATGACCTCATTGAAACTCTACTTTAGGCCATATTACAAATGGAAGCCAACAGAATGAAAACCATTGGTATATGACTGAAACATCTCAAAGTATTGTTGGTCTTCGAAAAATATACTGTATTACAAGGATTTTGTTGTTGAGTACGTATCGAATGGTCCATAGTAACCGAATATAGATTGTGAAATCTTGATCTCATAAAAGGTTATTCTCGCTTTAGCAAGGCAATTGCGCCATAAACTCACGTTAAGTACACATGTATTAACCATTTCTCTCTATGTACGGCGACTTGGACATCAGTCCAAGTGGATACTAGAACGAGAAAATTCAATAATGATATCAACCATGTATCGTGTTATCAACCATGTATCGTGATATTGTTCATAAACAAGAAAAATACTTTTAAATTTTTTATTTGGTCTTCATGGCGGATAAAACAAGTCTTGGTCAGTCTACTGCTTTTATTATATTCAGTAAGATTTTCCAAAAGAACTTGGCATACAAACACACATCTTTCATCAAAACTACATTTAAGAACAGAACTACTATACCATGGAGACCAAAAACACTCTACTTCATTCATTTCATTACAACGCGCGAGTAGTCTACTACTGTCACATGTACACACCATTAGAGCGCCGTCTATGGTGTTACTTGTTAAATTGCCAAAATAACCCTATCGTATCTATTTATCAACACGCTACCAACACCAGTATCCAAGATTTGAAATCTGTCTATCGGAACAGGCATAATACAAACATAGTCGCATATCAATTGATACAATCATGCGAAATTCGTAATACTTATGAACAGAAAATGTGGCAACATTTGACCCAAAAAATTAAGCCAGCAACATAACACGGAGTAACACACTAAACCAACTTAACCTATCACTTAAATCTGAATACCACATGCATAACACTCTAGGAGATGACACTATTATGTTCATTTTTATTGTTGATCATTTCTTAACTTCTTTAGTAGAACGATTGATTCGATACATCCTTAAACAATTAACACAACATAAATTACAAGTTCAAAAAACAGGGGATCCATTACAAAGCCACGTTTTTAGTTACTCATAAAAACATATGATTTATAATAGGAAAGATCTAAACCATAAACTTATAAACCTGAATATTCAAAGCCAATGGCTATTTGCTGCATCACAGACAAGATTTAGATTCGTGAAGCATTATTGAGAAAGAAACGACCACCTTTTTCATCAAAGAATAAAGGTTTTGTTAAAATATATAATAGTTGTTTGAATTCTTGCGTCTGTCAATTTACCTTGTGGATTGTAAAATGTTCACCACCTTTAAAAATTCCTTAAATACTAATTATAATACAATATAAGTTAAATAAATGGCAAATTTACATAACATCATTAAGATTATGACCAAGACTGATACTCATACTTTTAAGCTCAAATTATTTTATCGAGTTCATGTTCAGAAAACAGTCTCGAAATACAGGGTGATAGTCGAATGGGATGATGACAAGAGATAGAGCGACTGTCTGACCGATGGTGACAATGACAAGTAGGTATTAGGTTAGAAGTAAGATTGACTTCATGGGCGGATGTAGAGGGGGCATGGGGCAGTTGCCCCCCTCCCTACAAAATTTCCAAATCATATAAAAATGAATTTTTTTAAAGGGTATTTATGATATTTTATAAATTGTGACCCCTCCCTAATTATTAGTTCCTAGCTCCGACCCTGATAACAGTAACACATTTTTTAATCTATTTTCGGTTACTTTCACCCTTAACTTGTTTAACTTCATGTAAAGTGCCGTGAGCATCATATATTTCAAGTGCAAATTTGTACATGCATATAGAATGGAAAAACAAAAGAAAAAGATGAGATGTTCATCATCACATGCCGATAAAAAACATAAGTTGAAATAAGATACGGAGTATTTATGATCGCAACCTCATCAAGAACCTTTCAACTACAAAACTTAAACAGGGGCACCATCTTCGTTTTTCACCTTTTTTGCGATTCAGACCAAGGTGGCCCATTCACTCGCCAAAATGAGACACAGTGTGCGACTTTGAAAAATCCCACTTCTTCCACGTACATTTAATCCAACTTCATGTGATCATTCAGCTCTTAATAATATACCCCTACAACAAGAAAATTCTGAGAGGTAACTTACCGGGGACGAAGTGAAAATGTTCTCGTTTATGTGGATCACAAGTAGAGTAAGAAAATTATACTTAATTGGTTTGATTGGGTATGTAACCCAAGCTCGGCTTGTTCTATAAGATTGTAATTGTTGTTTTGCCTCTAGCGGCTTGCTAGAGTGCTTCGTTATTAATAAATTATTCTTCCTTGCCATACAAAAAAATAATATACCCCTTCAACTCTAGCAAATCACTCCGTCATAATTACTTATGCGGTTTAATTTGCTTTTTTTCTTTAACTATTTTTATAAGATGTAGTCGTAGCCATGGTTGTCAAGATCATTTAAAGAGGTCTTGCTGTTTGATGTTGAATTAAATAAACAAAGGGACTTCAGCGTTTATGGTGTGACACCTTCAAGTGGTGGAATTTAAAAGTTCCAAATGTTATGAAAATGTCATCACTATCTCATTATGAACCAGACATATATAATGGAATCTCTAATTATCTCTTTTTCTTTCATTATCTTCCTAAATTACTAGCCTTATGGTGATTAATCTTTGTCTTACAAGTATTTTAACCAACTTTGATGTGAAATGACTTCCTTTTGAGTCATATCTCCATCTTTTAATCACGATGAGAGCACATGATGAAAAAGAAGGGAACCCAAATGGCCAAATGCCATAAGTAGTTATTCGATTCTTGCTTATCAAGCCCTTAGTCGACAAACAAGTGTCAAGAATCGACAAAATTAATCCCTTTGACATGCTATCGAAAATGGTGGCCAATGCATCGAGTATAGTGTTATCCATAAGTAATGTCCATCTGTCACAAAAGAATATTCTTAACTGAGGAGTTCAATTCGAGATATCGAAACTATTTATATCTCTTGTTATCCACTTGTGTCCACAAGGGGGGTATGGTTGAAATTTTTAGAGAATACTCTTTTGTTCTAAAACTGATTTTCAACTTAATTTGATATCTTTGGTTGCCTATTAGGGGTATGTGAGGTTACAAAATTTCGTGTAGTTTTAAAGAATCATGTCTTATTCTCGTTACCAATGAATATCTATGATTAGAGTAAACTGTATACATAATTAGCACAAATTGCGTGTTTAATTTGTGTGTCTATATATAGCCGTTAGATTGTATCTACACATGAATAAAGTAATGAAGAAAGCAATGTGTATGGCTCAAGTGATCAAATAGATGAATCTTCAAGTGGGATTTTGAATTATTGGCAACAAAAGCATTGGTATGAATCTTGGAGTGGGATTTTGAATTATTGCAAGAAAGAATCGAAGACAAGCCATAGAAAGAAAGGAAGAATAGAATTCTATAATGGTGCATTGCTTCGTTAGAAAGAATTTATTCGTGTAGATGGAAGAGAAATCGGAACTTTTGAACACAAATCCAACCCGAACTAAATAAAACCTACACCAAGGAACTATTAGAAAAGGCATACACGGAGTATTAGCAACTTGTAATTTGTCACAAATCTGAGTGACTGCCAATAAAACTGTTGCAAATTCAACTAGTAACATACGAATACAAAACAATCAACGCTCTTACTTTTAGTTTCATAAAAAACAGTCCTAAATTCTATTGCCACTCTAAGAAAACAAGGGAGTTAGCAATTGCAGTGACAAAATGAGCTCCAGTGATGTCCTTTGCTCGTTAAACGGGTATATTCTTTGTTGAATGTCATGTATTAATACAATGTATATGCGTAAACCAGATACTGATATCGTGTGTTGATACAATGTATGCACATTTGGCGTCCATGTCATACTCATCCATGTCAAGAAGCAAAGAATGACAAAGATAGATGGATATATTATATTTTGGATCACCTTATCTAATAGAAACTGTAGCTTTCAAACAACTTACTATGTATTGGTGAAAAGTGAACAACTTGGAATGCTTTACTCCAAATAACTCACAAAAGAATCATATATATATATATATATATATATATATATATATATATATAAGGGGGCAGTTCTTGGAATATAATTATAACAGACAATTCCATATAAAGGGGAACGAGGCATTCTTGAAATTTAACATAGGAATTCTTTAACTAACACGGATGTATAGATATCAAAGGTAGAAAAATTGTGATGCAGCTGCAAAAGAGTCATAACATGCTCCATTTTGCATCGGATTGGGCACCTTTGTTGCGATGGAACTTTTGCTTCTCGCCTGTTTGCATTCTAAATATGTCGTCGATAATATTAATGTGTAGTAGCAAATGCCTTAGTTGTTAGGACTGATTTTAGCCCAACAAAATCAATTGGTGATAGAGGGGTAGCCGAGTAGGTCATGTGATTTATGCAGACATAATTTTCTTTCACTTTCCAATGTAAGATTGGGTATGCGCCCAACATTAACATTAGTGTATGTACAGATCGAGTTAATTAAACTTGTATGGAATCCTTTCCTACTTTTGGAATCCCATTCTGATTTCTGAACATAGCATATATTAAATACAATCTTTGATGGATGACATGATATCAGTTTAGTTTACTTGTACATTTGATGTTTCATTTTGAATGAATAATTCCTTTTCTGGAAAACATCCTAGCAAAGATAAGTGCACATTGTTCATTATAATCATTATTATTAAGCACTGAAAATATTGAATATGTTGGTTCACATCGTTATGTTTATTTGTTTAAGATGGTATTCAAGAATTTTGATTATAAACTTTAATATAGTAAGACTTTCCGTTAAATTATTCTTAGAATCGAACGGTGCATATTTTATGCGACGGAAAAGGCTATATATTGATCTATGGGCCGGGGTCCCATTTTCGGAATCGTTTGGCAACTATATAAATCATTCAAGCTCATTCAAGAAAACCACAAACCAACTAGCATATACCATCTCTCTCGAGGTTAGTTTCGTGAAAATAATGTTGTAAATAATATCTTTGAAAGCTTATATGAACTAAAAACAAGTTTAGTAGAGTTTAAGTGAGGAAATAACGTGATAACAAGGTGTCTTTCTTTTTTCTAGTGATATTTGTAATAAAATTTGATGGTTTTTCTGTGAATGATTTCAGATTCTTAAGCTTATAGCAAATTAAGAAAATGAGTAGCGGAGACTGGATGTGTGGTGCATGCCAACATTTGAATTTTAAGAAACGCGATTCTTGTCAAAGATGTCAATGCCCCAAATTCGCAACATCTGCAGAGATGTCAGCTTATGGCTTAAATAGAACGGAAGTATTAGCTGGCGACTGGTATTGTTCTACATTCAACTGTGGGGCCCACAACTATGCTAGTCGAACGGTGTGTTATAGATGTGGTGTACCTAAAGATTATACGGCGGCTGCTATGATAGCAGCATCAACAGGAGGCTGTTGTGCTCACGATCCTAATGTACTTCCAGGTTGGAAAAGCGGCGATTGGATATGCAATAGGTAACATTGTGCAGAAGTTTTAAAATAGAGCGTTATATATTTATATTCATATGAAGGTATTTAGTCTGATTTTTGGATTCTAACAGACTAGGTTGTGGGGTGCATAACTATGCAAGTAGGATGGAATGTTACAAGTGCAAAACACAAAGGGAATAAGGTTGTTAAACAATCTTTCATTACTTATTATTCTTGTACATTCTATGATTAGTCTTTGGAATTGAGTTGATACTGGTAGCAGTATGCAAAGATGCATACAACTAAGCATTAGATCTCATGCTGTTTTTGACCCCAATTTACATTTTTAAAACCACACTATTAGTGATCTAATGCCTAACAGTACATGTTAGCACGAATCATTTCCTCTTTAAGTTTAATCATCACCAAACTCCCGTTACTTATTATTCATTCTATTTTTAAATTTCAGGATGCAAATGAATTCATGAAAGTGAGTTATACGAAGATGTAATGACAATCTCTTTGTACTTAGATGACACTTAATTATTCTTTAATGGGAATTTAGAGTGTTATTTGGTCCACCAATTTTCTACTAATTTTTGCTTATTGGAAGAGATTTTTGAAGTCCATCTCAAAAGGTAAATTTATGTGGGGTCTATTACAAGATTGTTGGCCCAATTCTTAAGAAAATCAAGTAGAACTTTACAAGGGACCAAGAATAAATCAATAAATGGACCAACACACCATTTGAGCATTTTGGTTAACCCTTTGACAACAACTCCATAATACAAAAATAATAGTAATAGATGCAAAGAAGTTTATACTTCGGATATGAAAATCAAGCCATCCCTTAATAATGTCCATAGATAAGAACCAGATTCTTTTTTTATTTATTTTTCACAAATAGTTAGAGTTATTGTATTACTCGCCTCGGTCCATGTAATACGTTATGGTGAAGGCTCATCTCACATCAAAAAGAAGAAGAAAAACTTGGTCACATCTAACAACCTACGTGATGATCTACATGTGATTAAATTCAATTGCGTATATTAACAAGAAAACTTTAATATATAATTCAGTGTCACTCAACTCTAAACCAACAATCAGTGAAACCCATTGATCTTAAGATTATCAACCAGCTGTAATCATAATGTCAACATTACGGATTATTTCCCTTTTAATTCTTGAGAATACAATGAAAAATCAACTTTGATAGCTTGACTAGTATAATTCATTTCTAGCTTATCACTTGATTAGTGAAGAGATTTCATTAGATGTTCGATGCATAGGTCTAGAGATATAGTTATATATATCTAGACTAGATCGTTATGGAGTACTTTTTTTAGTATATTATTTCTTAGATTCAATTGGCATAGTAGATAGTCATTTTCTCATGAGATTTTACAAAGATTCTCATAATATTATCATGAAATTAAAATGATTGAGATCTCATGAAATCTCTTGAGATTTACAAGAGGCAATAGTCATTTCAATTAAGTTCATGCACATGATAAAATAAACAAGTCATTATGTATTACTTATTATTATTATTAGATTATGATTATAATAGCTAATGTTAGAACTTTTGTATAAATATAGGAAGTTGATAAATACAATAAAAAATTGATTATATATTACACTACATAGTACAACATTCGTTGCATATAGTACAAATACATCATAGTATAATTTGGTGTCTGAATCATTTATTTTGTTGTATTTATTAGCTCCCATATATATAGAGAGAGAAGTCTTACTTTCTTTTAAGGTATTAATATAAAAGTTAGTACTAGGTTATACTTTTTATTATTGTTATTATTAACAATTATTATTAATACTTATTATTAATGTTAGTACTTTATTGGAATCTTACTTTCTTATATTTTATTTGACAAGAAAAAATCATTAATTATATATGTTCATAGATCATAAAGTATGTCATTAGTTGAGGATAATTCATTTGAATATAGTGTGATTTTTAAAAATAATAATAATAAAATTATTAAATTTCTGACAAAAAATAGTTGAATATGTAATTACATATATATTATGGACTTATGGTACATGTTGCAATATTATTACGCTTTGCTTCGAGCTTTAGTACTATCTATAATGTGTATTTAAGGTTATAGTTTAAAATCAATAGTATTACTTAATATCTTTGCTAGTTTTTAGTTACATAAGATTAATTTATGTTTAAAAAAAAAAAAAAAAAACTTTGCCGTTTAATATATAATGGAGGCTAATTCTTTTGCTTAACCGTACTTACCACAACACATCATGAAAAACACTACACAATAATTTTACCTATCATGTTTAACAATATTTGTTGATTAGGTTAATTATGGGTTTTTAACGATTAGTTAATAAATTGTTTTGAAATTCCCCATCGATGGCAAATAAATTTCTTGTTATAATAATTCCTGTTAATTTGTGTCAAATTATATTATACTAGTTTAAGACCCGCGAAATTCGCGAATCATTCATGAAAAATACTTAAGTAATCCATTAACGTATAATTGTTATTATTAGCTTGAGTTTTATATACTATATATACAATATTTTTTATATATAATAAGATAATGTACATATCAATGGGTAAACCTTGTACCATACGCAATTATATATTTTAATTTTCATGGGTATTAGATTTTAATTTTGTATGATATGAATATATGAAATTGTTCGTTATCTTCAACGTACTGAAACTTTGAATTAGTTAATTAAAAAATTAAATTATTAACTTTAAGATTTTTTAAATCTTGAATATACAATAGTTTATGGTATATTGGTTTCGTTTTTTTATCATGTTTTAAATTTGCATCGTATTTTTAATAATTAATTATTTTTTTATTTGGCTAAAGTTACATATACTGGGATAATCAAAACCAACTAATAAATATGAAAAATCGATAGGTAATACTAATTGGGCGGTTATTGGGTCAAGTATGGGTACAAATATTTTAAACAGGTATGGATACATATACATTAAAACCCGATGGAACCTAACCATTGACATCCATAATCTAAGCATTGTATATTATAAATGATAAAAAATTAAAAAATGCAGTTGTATGGGTAAGATATACTAAAACCCGTCAGAAGCCGACCTGTGGCATCCATAATCCAGCAATTGCAAATTAGAAATTCATAAAAAAATTCAAAAAAGGCGTTCGTATAAGAACTTAAATCACTGGACGATAAAATGAAGTCATATTTTTTTGGAATTGAAAATAATTTATTGGAGCTTTTTTCAGAAAAAATAAAATAAAGAAGATTGTAAGAAAAATTTGAATTATGGAACAAATAATTAAGTGTTTATTAAATTAAAGTTTTCATATAATACTTGGAGGATTATTTACAATTATAAAAAGTAAAGGATTTATATTGTAAATATTGAAGGGTCTATATTGTAAATATAGAAGGGTATATTAGTCTTTTAATCATATAAAAATAAGATTAATGATGTCGTTAAATAAATGAATGGTTACATTGATCTTCATCTAATGGCTATTATCCTTTCAAGATTTTTCTTGTAATATATAAGATAGATTTTCATATATATTTAATTTAATGTATAGTTGTACGTGGGCTCACGTGAGAGACAAATTTACATAATTTAACATTTGTCACGTGATTTCCATGAAATTGAATTCAATGCATCACTCAAGTTTTCCATACCCTTATATGAATTTTACTAGCAAATAGTATAGTCTTTGAGAAACTTTTACAATACAAGAAATCGAAAGTTACAAGCGAAACACATAGGTGATAAAGTGTCCCTAGTAACATATTCGACATTATATTTACATACGCTACGAATTTATTTTTATTGGAAATACAAAGATACTAATTCGAATTTCAAGCATTTGAATTCGATAATAACGTATTACACGGTCCGTGTAATATGTTATGGTGAAGGTTAATCAACCGGTTATTGTATTACGCGGTCTGTGTAATACGTTATGGTGAAGGTTAATCAACCAGTTATTGTATTACGCGGTCCGTGTAATACGTTATGGTGAAGGTTCATGCTTGAGTAGTATTATTGAAGGAGTTCCTCCTAGCAGTTTTCAGAATAGTCTTGTCTGCGACTATGAAATATGCTGCTCCTGCAACTATACATACATAACATTTTATAACATAAGTACAAGATTTAATCTTAACTGAATTCGATTAAATAAATCTATAAAAAGAAAAGATGTATCATATCATATGTACCTGTTGAGACAATGAGAGCTTGAGCAGTGTGGTTAAGATGAGCTTTAGCCCATGGCAACATTCTAGCACTTGCAATCTGAACACATATATGATGATATGCATTAATATTCAATTAATAAATAAGTAAGTGATCTTGAATCTTGATGCATAAAAAAATGGAATATTCTAGTCCACTTACAGTTGGAATAGCAGTTGCAATAGTGGCTATCACTGCAGCTTTGGTTCCAGCAACCACTCCTTCTGTACAATCAATCCACAAAACCATATATATATATAATGAGCTAGCTAGGTACATTAAACTTTAAACAAATGCATGAATAATCAGCATGTATAAACATAGAGAGTACTAATGAAAACTAAGTACCATGAGAGCATCTCTTGGCCATGTTTATCTTTTGATCAAATGAAGCCATTTGTACTCAAGGTTCACTCACTACTGCAACAAACTTTGAAGAAATGTGAAGAAGATGAAGATGTGATTTTTAGTTTATATTGGTTGTTGTTGTTGTTGTAATCTGTGAAAGATTTGGATGAAGAAAGCAGAGTATTTATAGGGATTGTAAGTAGATAAAGGTGGGTGAGACAAATTTGTAGGTCAGGTGGGTTGGGGTTCATGTTTCAAGATTTAAGATTGGGGTTTGATGGTTTTGTTACTAGTTCACATGGTTTCTGGTTAATTGTTTTATAAAGGTTAAAAGTACTACTACACGTCTACACTGTACCCTTAAAAATTATTTTAAAAAGGCCTTAAAATTTCAAAGTAAATTGTCATAGTAAAGTGAGGGTTATTGATCATTTGATCCCATGGATTAAGACTCTAATAGTGTGATTTTCTGTAACCACGTGCATGTACGCCACTCACATTCATTTTTTTCTTTTCTAAAGCTTTATTTCTTAAAATAATATTTTCTTCGTAAGAACAAAATCGTTTCTTTCCAAAAACTTGAGATTTCTAATATTATTATAGGTTTGTGAGTGTAATTTCTACGACAAAATATTTTCAAAAGTTTTTTCTTATTAGAGTTAAAACATGTTCTATAAAAACCATGTGGAATTGTAAGAGTTTAGTTAAAATACTTTTGTTAAAATACTTTTATTACTTTTGTTAAAATACTTTTGAGATTTCTAAGGCTTCTCCCAACGCCTAAGGTCGGTTGTCGTCGGTTTCCAACCGACGAAGTGACGGGGATGGCACGGGTCCGTCACTTCGTCTCGTCGGTTTGTCTCGTCGCCAAACCGAAGCTCGTCACTTTTTTTTTGTTTTTGTTTTTGTGTGTGTAATATTAAAGGTAAATTAGTAAATGCGGGACCCAAAAGTTAAAGTGACGGAGCAGGGATGGGAGTGGTCAGTCGGTTTCAGTCAGTTTCAGTCCGTTTTCTGAAAAAGGTGACGTGGCGCTTACGTGGCTCTGTCAGTTTCAGTCAGTTCGTTTTTGGGTTGGGAGTGGCCTAATATTTTTATAGGTTTGTGAGTGTAATTTCTACGAAGAAATATTTTCAAAAGTTTTTTCTTATTAGAGTTAAAACTTGTTCTATAAAAACCGTGTGGAATTGTAAGAGTTTAGTTAAAATACTTTTGTTAAAATACTTTTATTACTTTTGTTAAAATACTTTTGAGATTTCTAATATTTTTATAGGTTTGTGAGTGTAATTTCTACGAAGAAATATTTTTAAAAGTTTTTTCTTATTAGAGTTTTAACATGTTCTATAAAAAGCGTGTGGATCAGAGATGTTTTAAATTCAATATTCGTTCTCCAATGTTAAGATACTTTGGTTGTTATGAGTATTTTCGTTTTTCAATTCTTGGTCTTAAATCTTAAAAAAAACTAAATCAGAAATCAGTGAGAAATCAGAACTGTTTTTTTCTTAAATTGCAAATTGAAACTGACTTGTATAACATACATTTCAAACATTACAAATTAGTTTTATTACTCCATTGTTATACATAGAGTTTAGCATATATTTTACCGGTTATTGTTAACGATAACCCTAACATAAAGTGGTTGTACTTCGATTGACGTCTATGTGGGTCTACTAAATTTAGTGGTAAAAGGATTTATTATAATATGAATACAAGTATTAATGTATATATATCCTAAACTTTTATGTTGGGCAAATTATATAAAATAGAAACGAACTATTTGCTGATTTCTTATTCTAATAGACATTAACTTTCAATTTCGATCATAATTCTAGCAATATAGTATATCGAAATTCGTGAAATGTATAACGTGTCATAAAACTAAAATGATTCTATTATTTATAATATTGATAGTTCATTTCTAGAATTGAAAATTGGTTGATACTTCATTTTTATTTTAGATAATTTACCCTACATAAATCCTATAGAGCAAATGGCTATCAATGTAACACACGGGGGTATAGATTACATTGTAGTTTCATAATTTATCAAACTTTAAACTTTATACAATAGTATTTATTCAGTTTTAAAACAATTTATTATATGTATTCAAGTTTTAAAATCATTCTTTGTATCCATTTATAAAACTTACAATCAAAAACTTGCAAAAAACATAATAAACAGTTTTGAAACTTCAATATATATAATAGGAAGTTTCAAAGTTGAATGCATACAATAATAAAATATAAAATACAATACTCTAAAAGACTATAAACCCTTTTAAAAACTAATTAGAATTTTGGCAAAACTAAAATAATATGACCAAATACAACGCTTAAAGAATAAGTCATTCTTTGTGGTGATAGATTTTAATCTAACGATATTCTGATCAAAAGATTTACTTTTGGCCAAAACGGGTAACATTCCACATATACCTAACATAAATAGCAATAGAGATGAATATTGTGGGCTAAAAGAAAACTAGGGTAGAACTAACACATACTTTAAATCAAAAACCAGATTAGAGAATTTCTGCGATAACAATGACAAAACAAACGAATGTCACTCGAGTTCGATATGATTTCTTCAGAACTCCTCAACAAAACCTCAGGGGCTACAGAAAAGGCCCTATAATTCATTTCCCACTCCCTTAAAAATTAGGCGAATTCAGTAAGACTGTAAGAGAACTGCAACTAAATAATTTGACCAGAGCTGGATGGGTTGGACTATATCTTTCTAAAACAGTATATAAATAAGGCAACTGCTATAGCAGATGATGCACATATCATACCCCAGTTTTAGACTTTTTACGTGCAGATTTTGTTTCTTTGGTAGCTTTCTTCTTGGCTTCTCTTAGTGCCTCTCTCTTCTCTTCCCTGCATAGAACCAAAAAAAAACTCTTAGCAATAAATACAAAGAAGTACCATATCGAACGTCCCCTGTAACCAAGGCGGCCAACCCAAAAAAAAATAAAAACAAAAATCGCCCATGTGTGTTTTGAACAGTTGATATTGAAACTAATACCTCCCAGCCTCCCACAACCAAAATAACTGCAATATCATTACAACCATAATGTTTTTAGGGTTAAGTATCTGGAAATGTATTCAACTTGTCTCGAATGTCTATTGTATGTATCATACTTACGGGGAGTGTATTTAATGCATCCAACTTTCAAAAACGATTTACTGTATGTATTTTGATGACGTGTCATCTTCTAAGGACGCCACGTGGCATCTTAAACGGACGACACGTCATCAAAATACATACAATAAACCGTTTTTGAAAGTTTGATACATTAAATACACCTTCCGTAAGTATGATACATACAATAAACATTCGGGACAAGTTAAATACATTTCCAGATACTTATCTCATGTTTTTATTAAGCATTTAAACTAAAAGCAACAATTTCAACCCATTTACGTGAATATGGGCTAATTTGTATTTATATATTATTCAAATTTTAAAATAGGTCAAAAGCATCTTATAAATATTATATATATATATATAGTGGGAGGTTCAAATGAGAACCAATATAAGGTTGAGAACTTTGAGAACCACAAAGTATACATATTTGTTCACATGTGATTAACTTCAATCATTTGTGAACATTAATATATGTTCAATTGAAAAAGGAAATCAATAAGAAACATGTCAAACATCAAACGGTTTAGAATTGCAGTAAATAAACTCGAAACAGATAGTCACTTGATCATAAAAACTAGTAGACCATTATCTATATCTATACTATTATATATAGCATTTGTAATGTTTTTTTAAGATAGAAATTACTATTTTACCCCTACAATTACTAAGAGCTTTTTTAAAAATACATATAAATGACTAACATACCCCTACATCTATTCAATTCACATTAATACTATCATTATAAAACCATAAACTAATTAATATAATACATTTAATTTTAACTTCAATGGCTATATATATCTATATCTATTAAATTCACATTAATACTATCATTATAAAACCATAAACTTAAACTAATTAATATAATAAATTTAACTTTTTTAAAAAACAATTATTTTTAACTTCAATATCTATAAATCTATATTATTATATATATAACATTTTTTGATATTTTTTTAAGATACCCCTACAATTACTAAAAGTTACGTGATGAGTATTTTTGGAGAAGAAAACGCTTTTGAATCGTTAATTGTTACATTATGTGCCAATTATGAATGGAAAGGTTGCGATAAGATGAACGCGTCATCAAACCGCTAAAGGCGGTTTGTCCATCTTTCATAGTCAAATTTAGCTTCTAAAACTCTTAAAACTTAACTTTCCCCAATTTTACATGTATTGTAAGTTTTAAATAACTAAAACACGAATGCTTAAATACGTTTTTAAAAGAATCCTATTTTTACACCTTTATTTATACATTTAATTTCGTTGTTATGATGTCAATTTTTATTTTTGAGAAATTCTATTTTTGTGCAAAGTTTTAGGATTAAAATTAAATGTAAATAATTGGTGATATTAAATTATGAATAAGCAAACGAACAATGAAAAATCAATGAAAGTCAAACCTGTAGACTCAGCAAACGACTTCACAAATCCAAACTGGCTATTTAGAACTTGGAACCCGACATTCGCAACTCCGACCATCGAGTTTGCAATGACATATTTTGATATTTATAATTTTGCGTATTTGTTAAAAAGATTTTCTTGTTGAAAAAACAATACTATTCGTGCATTGTTATATACTCCGTAGTTTTTTATTTTAAAAAATGATTCAAAAACGTAATATTAGTTATCGAATGCACGTGAAACAAATAAATTTTCCTCGCTGCATCGCGCGGGTATTATGCTAGTTTCAGTAATAGACTTTCTAAGCTCACTTGATTTTGAATCTCCAATGAATGAAAAAAAAAAATTGACAGAGCAAATCTTTTTAGACATATCCTATAAGTTTGATACATTACCCAACCCATTCATATTCGGATATTCCACATAAACACTAGACCAACCGCCAAAATGCCAAATCCTAACACCTTGGCATGGATGAAACAAATAACTTCAGCTAGAAACTTTATTGCCATTTGAACGTCAAAAAGTAAGTTGTCGCGGTTTACTATTTTTTTTTTTTTTTAAAAAAAAAAGAAGGGATGTGGTGTGAAGGAAAAGGGAGGAGAGAAGCTGCTACCTGGCTTTCGAGATCTCTTCTCTTGGAGGAGGTTTATATTTCTTTCTCTTCTCCACAGGGGCTGCCGGTTTTTCTTCTTTCTTTCTTTTGAGAGGATTTGTTGTTTTATTCTTCTCTTTCTTCAACAAATCTTTTTTCTTATAATGCTCTACTTCAAGGTTCTCAGGGTTGTTAGCTTCTTCAATCTCAGAGCTTTTTTCCACAACTTCTCCTAGTTCAGAAGCTCCTGAAGCTCTCTTTAAATTACTCATTTTCTTCAACTGAAATGTGGAAGGAGAGTATAATTTTCTAAGCATTGAACGTAAAGAGAAAAAGAATCTTCTAGAGCAGGTAGTGAGTACTATAATTAATGGGAAGTTCAGTTTATGTGAACTGTATAACAAAACTAAGAAATGTCTACGCCTTAGAGATCCATCAGTTAAGCATATAATACAAAACATGGCAAATTTCGACCCATTTACATATCAATAGGTCGATTGGATCATGTTTTGTTTATAATGGGGTAAAATTTCAAATCTCAGATATACTTTAAAAGATAATAGACGGAAAGTGTAAAGCCTAAAGCATTTATTATCATAAGTTTAAAGAGCTTAATAACTGTTATATTCAAAAACCTCAGGTTATTAGTGGAATTACATAGTTTCTGTAATCACATGACACTTCAAAATTCTATACCAACATTTTCTCCTAGGTAAAAGAAGACATTTCAGATCAGAACAGCCCATTTTAAGACATACAAAAAGTACCCATTTTTGAAAAAATGCGCGTCTACAACTTTAGCAGAGGTTGATATTACTGCTGATAAAGGCATACCTTTGCAACAAAGAATCCATCCATGTTATGGACATGAGGATAGAAACGTCTTGTCTTCTCCAATGACGGATGAAATCGGCCTTCCCTAAAGCGAACAAAACTACAAGAACAGATGTGGCTGCTTTAGACACAAAGATTTCATATTTTCATATATGTTCAAACAAAAATCCGGGAGAAAAAACAATACCCTGGGCGACCAAAGTCTAATCCGCAAGGCACCAGTTTGACATCCCTCTTTTTGAGTGCATAATCTATAACATCTTCATTCTGCAAGATACCATGAGATTATGAACAAAAACTACAAACATCTGGCATGGACACAAACAATTATGATATATGATAACCAGGCAGCACACCTCAATAACCATCAAAGAGCATGTAGAGTAAACAACATAACCCCCTGATTTTGAATTTGCATCCACCATGTCGATTGCTGCAAGTATTAGTTCCTGCAAAAGAATAATCAAAATTAGAGCTCTGATTATAAGATACTCTTATCAAACCTAAGCATAGATATCCCACAATATGGTCAAATTGACTCTAAATGCAGCAGCTGAACTGTTATCCTATTATAACCTCTATCTAGTATACCTAATACATAAGGATAAACAAACACAAACTTAATACATCAAACGACTAAAATAACTTGATTCTTAGGCTTGTGGATACCTTCTGTAGACGTGAACAATTCTGTACATCAACAGCATTTTTCGAGGTCTTGACAGACTCATCTTTAGATATAACCTGTACATTTGAAATTTCCTTATTGTTATTCAACTGAAAAGCAAGAACGGGACACAGATATGAATGTCAAATTCGTCTTAACACTAAATGACTTACCCCAGTACCACTGCAAGGAGCATCCAACAAAACCCTATCTGCTGTGTTATTCCCCAAAACTTTGGGCAGCTGAAGAAGTAAAATTTAACAGAACAAATATGAATCAGAAGAACCATAAGACTATTAAAAAGTGAGCTCAGCTTCATCTGACTCATATATATAACATGAATAGCTAGAAAAACTAACCTCCCTCCCATCGTAGCTGCATACAACGGTGTTTGTAACACCCAGTCGTTGTAAATTTGACGTTAGTTTAGAGAGTCTTTGTTCCTTCATCTCATTAGCATATATTATACCTAATTGCAATTGTGTTATGAGAGGTCAAATTTTTATTGAAGATAATGTAGACACATTATCAGTGCTGAATATGAGATATCAAACTCAAGTTGTAGCAATCACTTCAATGTACAGAAAGATTGTACCAGTGTTTTTCATAAGAGCAGCAATGTAAGTCGTTTTACCACCAGGAGAGGCCCTACAACAAGTAAAAGTTTCATTTAATACTCTATAGAAAAGAGTAGAAATAAGGTCATATGCAGATGCAAAAGGAAAACAAAATGTCATATACATACGCCATGTCAACAATTCGTTCATTCTCCTGAGGAGCAAGGGCCATTACAGGTAAAAAGGAGCTTGCACTTTGCACCTGTAAAGAGTGTATACAAAAAACACACAAAGCAGAAGAATTTAATAAAATTATAAGCAAGCAACATATAAACGAAAAGTAAATAAATGATACATACCATGTAATGACCAGCCATATATTCTGGGGATGCACCATATGGCACTTGATGATCATAAACAACCAAACCAACCTGTGTTGTTATGTTAAAGGAAGAAGTAATTATTAATTATTGCACCCCACAACAAATATATTGTTCAGGTCAAACAGTGATCCTCCTCCTTACCTTTGACCACTTGCTTAATTGATCCAAGTTGATACCTCTATTCAAGAGGACACCAGCTAAGTCTCGTCTTCGTGTCTGTATTGTCAGAAGAATGAAGATGGAACACAATGATGAGTATGAAGAAACAAAGAAAGTATAAATTTAATGACACATATATGTTCTGTTCTGTATCACCTTTAATGTGTTGGTGCGAAGGGTAATTGGTCGAGGCTTTTCAAAAGCTTCAATTAGTTCCATAAGTTCAACAGGTGGAAACATCTACAAATCAAATATAACATTAGAAACAATTAAAAAACTCAACTAGATGTCCATGTCGATGTTTGTTGATGTACAGAATACACCCAAATTACCTCAACCAGTGAAGATATCAGAAACTCATTGTAGCCATAATATGATCCTAAATCCAGCTTAAGCTGCTCAATGTATTGCTTTCGTGTTGCTCCCTCTTGCCTCAAAGATGTAAAATTTGAAAGCACCCGAACAACTGGACAATGTAAATTGAAAAGGTTAAAACAAGACTTAAAGGTGAATACACACACACAGTGAAGCAGCAGAGAAAACTAAGGAGATTTATGATCACAGGATAAGAGTATAAGACACACCATCTTGTATTCTTTGTTTGAGACCGGTGAGATCAGGGGGTCCACGAGCCTCCTCTTCAAGTTCCTAAAATAAAAATCAAATCGAAAACAGCACTATAAAGTAGGTGTTCACTAAAATATACAGTACGTCATCTAAGCATTAAGCACACATACATTAAAAAACAGAGCAAAAAATTATAAAACAGCTCTTAACCTCTTGTGTGGGCAACCGAAACTCATCAGGTTGTTCTTTGATGTTAAGCTGTAGTTCATCATGTGCCTCCTGTTCTTCAATCTCCCTTGCTTCATCAATGGCCCTAGATTGATTCTCAATATCAGAACCTGAGTCTGAATCAGAATCTGACCCTGATCCCATATCTGTAAAGAAATACAAACCAACAAAAAACACATGACATCTCTAGATATTAACAACTTTCAAACTGCATAACTGCATCAAGTATGATTTGCATTAGACATCACGAGTCGCGTAATAGCTTGACCTCGGACACTTTGTGCAATTCATTGAACTAGTAAACGGGTCATATATTGCCAACGTTATCATAAAGAATCATAACTTCATTGCAACAAAAGTAAGAGATCGATTAATTTTGTTTTAGCAAAAACTCCCATCTTGAGTCGTTTCATTGCATTACTCAAGACTTCACATGTACCATAATTAAATTTCCACTCACTCCTTGAATGCCACTTACAGTTGTTAATAACCAAACCCATGGTCAATTGGTCATAGTCCTTCACTTGTTACAACAAATATCACTCATAGAATCTTATAACCACAAAATAATAAAATAAATTATAAACTATACAGTATTATTTAATTCTGATTAAGTGAAATACCTTGATCATCATCTTCATCATCACTGCCGCCTTGCAAAATATCAGCTGCAAATGTATCATCATCTGAAGATAAATCAGAACCTGAATCTACACTCTGTTGTTGTTGTTGTTCCAATTCTTCATCAGAAGAATCAGTCATCGTATTATTGTTATCGATTTTCTTTTTGCTCTTATTATTATATTTAACTTCTTCCTCCTTTTCGTTGCTTGGTTTCTTCTGTATATGCTTCTTGCCTTTAGCAGTCATTCAACCTACACCGGCAACAAATCATTACAAAAACACCTAATTTACAGAAGTACGTATTTAGGGTTTGAATAAAATAGAATGAACGTAATTAGGAATACAAAGCATGCGTAAAATGAGCATAAACAAATTCATGAATTATAAGTTACTTCACAAAAGAGAAATTAGATAAATAACTTACGTGGTAGCAGTAGAAATAATGAAATTAGAGAAGATTCAAGAGAGAAATTGTGAAGAGCAGCAGCAGCAGCTGGTGGGCGTGGAGGAGGAGGAGGAGGAGGAGGTTTAACGAAAGAAAGGCGGGATGGGAAGACTATATATATATCTATTAGGGCTTTTAGGGTTTAACAATTTGGGGATATTTTTCATTTCATCTTTGCTAATAATAAAATACCCGAGACAGCGCGGGCAATTAAAATGAAGTTGTAATATATATGTAGTTTAATTGTTAAATTTTATTTATTTTAATGTTTTAAATATATCATTCATTTACTTTTCAATATAAAGTTATAAACCAAATTTCTTTGCAAACAATGTTCAGAAGTTTTAAAATTAACAATACGTAGTCGTTAATTAAAATAATACATTGTAATTAAAAAACTTTATTTTATATATAAAAACTAAGCATTTAACTCGTACGATGTACGACCACTTATATAATACCATTAAATTAGTCTGTATCTTATTATGTTTAAGTTTGTATACATAATATAATTAAATTAATTTGTAATTTATTATGTTAAATTTAAATACAGGCATTGAGCCCGTGCGATGCACGGCCGTTTGAAAAGTGCAGTTATATTGTAATTTGTAAGTAGCCGAGTATATAAATGGGCATATAATTAATGTTAACGATAGCACAATTAATTTGTGGTGTTGACAAATTATTTTACGTTTACTTCGATATATATCATATGTCATATATATCATCCCTATATCTTTCAACATAAAGTTATAAACCAAATTTCTTTGCAAACAATGTTCAAGAGTTTGTAAATTAACAATACGAAGTCGTTAATTAAAATAATACACTCTAATAGGTAATTAAAAATCTTTATATTATATATAAAAACTATGCATTGAACACGTGCGATGTACGACCATTTATATAATACCATTAAATTAGTCCGTATGTCATTATATTTAAGTTTGTATACATAATAGTATAATACAATTAAATTAATTTGTAAGTTATTATGTTAAATTTTAATACATTTGTTGAGCCTATGCAATGAAAGGTAACTAAAAAGTATAATATATCATATATTTTGTTGGTTTTCAACTGTATCTTTATATTGTTAAAAGTTTACAATTTATTGCTTAAATTTAATAGTAATAGTATATACCAAAATGTACATAAAATAATCAATTTCAAGTATTTTTATCAAAGTTATTTTTCTGAAAACATGGCAGTTGATTATAATAAAGGCTATTATAATAAGTATAATTGATAAATAATATTCTTAATAATTATTAACTAAGGTTTTAAGGAAAAAAATATGATGATGTGGTAAGTTAGGAAGCTCTAAAGAAAAATGAAATATTATGATGTGACATGTTTAAAAATCAAGGAAAAATATTTATTTTATATGTATAGATAGATATATAATAAAATAATTGACAGTCCTAGACTTTTAATCTTATCTTATTATTTTCTTATAAGATAAAATTCTTGTATTTTCTGAAATCTAAAGAAATAAAAAATATTGTATTTTTTTAGTATATTTTCAATCAGATTTTGGTGGTGGGGAGTCTTATTTTCCCCATCGACCTTTACAATAATGTTAATACCTTTACAATAATGATAATGAAAATTCTTTATCTTTCTTGAGAAGGGCAGATATAAGATTTTTAGTTAAAACTAGTGAATTGTTGAAACTAATTGATTTCATGTTAAAACAATTTGGATAATTTTAAGAACAAAACATAGAAACATTTGATTAAATATATAGTTGTAGAAATTAGTGATATATATGGTTACGTTTTATTGTTATTGTAGATGTAGATTCATTAATTTATACATATAAATTTAGCAAAGAAATATTTTAATTTAATTGAGATGAAGTTGTATTTTTACATAAATACTTTTACTTAATAAAAAAATTAACAAACTATTATTAAGGGGAAAGGTGTCCTATTTTCATGGTAGATAGTTGTAAATTTCTTACCGCTTTTTATTAGGGATCATTGAAATATATCTTATATTGTTGTTTTGATGGTAACAATAAATAATCTTATCTTAAATATAATATAGTATTAATCATCATGTTATTATCTTTTGAAACCAATTTCAATTTACCATTTAATTTGAGATCTAATTCACAAGATATATCAACTTAATCATTATAGATAAATACATTAACTAAAAGACTTGTTTGTCTCAAACTCTCAATTTAAAAATGACATGAATTTAAGATAAGCTAACAACGATCATGTTTCTTATATTCTCAACAATTTGAATTACATATGACATCCATATAGAATCTTTCACGATGAAGTTGTGTAGGCCCATTTTGGTTTTAATGAAATCGAAATCATAAAGCATTGAAGGCCGAAACTTTAAACATTTACATTACAACCAATTGTGTGTAGATCATTACATTGAGACAAATGATAGATTATTAAACGCCATTGTTGACATTTAGTTTTTTTATATATGTAATTATTGTGGAACAAAGTGTTTAACAATTAGGAATGAGAAAGATATATACATAAATAATAATTATTCAAAATGGGATAAAATTTATCGAATAAAAAATATGATGAATGGGCTACATTCAACATTCAACATATAAATTTTTAAAAAATCACAAAGCTTCTAAAATTAAAATAACTAAACAGAATAGTTAACACCCTACGTAACTAAATGTGAAGTTGATATATGATTGGTCATATAATTAATCTTTGTCAAAGAAGTTGAGATCTACGATGTAATGATCATCATTTCCAAATGCACTGAGTTGTTTAATTAGATCATAGGCCATTAAATCTTCTTATGGGGTTTCGTAACACCCACCTTATGGGTCTAGGGGCATTATGGTAATTTCCTGACTTTAAATTATTTGTTTAATGTGTTAGGAAATTAGTTTGTTTATTTATTAAGTTTATTGTAAATGATTAGTTAAAAAGTCAAATGACTTATTATGACTAGTAAACTATTAATTGTTTAAACTTTATATAATTGACGGTAAAAGAAAATTGTTGGAATCGAAAATGGTATTTAGATTCCAGACAATAGGTTTAGAAGTGGACTAAATTTAAATGGATACTGGGTCGGTTAGAAAAAGGAGTCGACTTAAATTTTCTTTAAAACCTCCCACACACTCGCGTAACTTAGAAAAGGGGAGAAAACCATGAAATCATCCTTGAAATTTGTAAATTAACCAGGATAAAGAATAAGAACATCAAATTAATTCCAATTCAAGCTTCAAACATTGATTCATCATCTTAATCTGCTTCCTAAATTATTTGTAAGTTTGATTTCTCCATTATTTTAACTCAAAAGTTTGAATATGTGTATTAAGAAATTGATATGAATTTGAAACTGAAATAGATGATATATGATGTTTATATGATGTTAGTATAATTGTTAGATTGATAAGAAACTGAGTTTGAGGTTTGTGGATTAAAAATTCGTGTTGTAGCAGAAACTATAGTTGCAGGTCTGGAAACGAGGGGAATCACAACGCGATTCACTTAATTTCGCGACGCGAAGTAGTGTTGGTCGCTAGGCGACCCTATGGTATCGCGGCGCGATTCTTGATTATAAACGCGACACGATTAATCGAATTTCACGATGCGATTTGGGTTAATTGGCGACGTGATCCGGGGTAAATCGCGATGCAATTTTAAAGCATAATAGTCCAGTTTTCTGTTTTTCTTGCTTAATCGTGTATGTTATTTATACCAAAGTTTAAACAGTTGTCATGACATATTATGATGATTTAGAATCATAAGTAAGGATTTGAGTGATAATGCCATTGAGTTATTCATGATTAGTAAAGATATAATATAGTTGATTATAACTCAAAAATATAAATGAATCATGAACATAATGTGGAAGCCTATATCTTATATGTAAGATGATAATTGGAACTAGACAATGGAAGTTATTGATTATATAACTTGGGTTATTGTTTGCTACGTTGATTAGCTAAAACGTACTAAAGTGTAAGGGTGATTTGGTTTAACCACATATTGTTATTATTTTGATACTATGTATTGAAATATGTTATATGATTATAATATGAATTACACTTTATGGGACGAGTTACCAACTCATTATTTATTTGTATTCTCAGACACGGAGAAGACTCGGTAATATTAGACTTTTGAGTTAGCGGCTGAGATAACGGTGAGTGGATCTGTAATTCTCATTCTGATTTAGTTGTAACAAGTTTGGTTACAATGGGTAAATGTATTGTTATCATTTATAGACTGTTTAGTCTGCTATGATATCATTACTGTTGATAGACTTTTTAGTCTGACATAATGCCATAACAATTATGGATTATGTGATTATGTGATACATAGCCATTGGGCATATGTGATTTATTCAGAGGTCAACACTGGTTGGGCTTAGTTACTATTATATTGTTTGGCTGACGAGGGTATCCTTGTAAACATCGTTAATAGGAACCCGTGTCCAGTGAAGATAGTATCAAGCTATCGGCTAACTTCTGTATTGGCATGCAGTTGTTTTAAGTGTTCTTTGGAGGATACCTCAAGCATACCCAATGCTCTTTGACGCTATGTGTTTACGATGCTTTTGCTGTAAATAGGGTTGATATGTGTTTACTATGCTTTGCTGTAAACAGGGTTGTTATGCTAAGTTGGGCTGTTGGTTATATATTCATTCACTTAGCTTTATGCTAACCCCACCACCTTACTTATTGCAGGTAATGATTTTTGATATGATGAGTAGGCAAGAAGCTTTGTTTGGAACGGAATGTTTGACCAGGCGTCTAGCCTGATAGTTGTTTTGGAATGAGTCCATGTGGTATTTTGAAATTATATAACACCCAATTGAATATATTTTGTTTTGAAATAGTATGATTATATACGTATTGAAACGCCCCAAAAAAAAAAATTACTCACTTATTTTCTTCATTTACAACACACCCTTTAGGTCCCTTTCATTATTGCCACATTATTTAAATCAATACAAAACCCAAACTACTCACTTTTATTACTTAAAAATAAAAAGATCAAAAACTGGAGACTACCCACGGGGTACCCCTTCTACCCGCCGGGTACTACATCAAACCGCTGGGTACTCATCTAAGCAGCCGGGTCAATCAACAATTTCAGTAACATAAACAAAGTCACGTTTGAAACCCACATAGTCAGCCGGCTTAGGGGATTACCAGCCGGTTTGTCATACTACCCATTGGGTACTTATTAGCCGGGTAAACCCCCTTCCAGCGAGACCTGCACTTTCAAATTTAAATCCGAACTTTCTATGCGCATATTTTTCAAACCACAATATATTAAACTATAAAACTTTGCAGATACATTCATTTGATCAAAATAAGGACTTTTCTTTTCGCACTTTTCCAATTTTCTCAAAAACGCAAGAATTGAACTCATGGGTAGTTTTAAGTTATTTTGACCTCTTTTATTTGACACACCAAAACTCAAACTACACAAAATCTGGTCAAAGCATTTTGCACACTAATTTAATATGTCAAAACAAACTTGTAGCACTAAACCAAAGTATCATCACACCTTATACTCAAACATGACTCAAAAGCATTCTTTTGACCCGTATGGACACTCTTTGACCCATTTCACTAAATAATCACCAATTGACCACAAATTCAACCAATATCATTAAGGTTTGACTATTTCAACATATTTGACTTGAATTCAACCATTCGCATAAAACTTTGACTATTCCCATATCCTATAAAACAACGACACTACTTATATACATAACATTACTAACATGTATCAAAACATTCATATATTCGATTCTACATCAAGGTTGACCTTCAAAGTCAACCATCCAACAAAACGACAAGTACAAGTTTGTTAACCAAAAGCTTTGACTCGTGGACGAATTATACAAGTAGTATTCAAAACGATGAGTCAAAGAAGAACACTTTCCACTTACTACCATAAGCTATCCAAGCTATTCTTTTAAAGCCCCTTTCCCATCACGTTGCCCCGAACTACCTAAAATCATGAAACATTCATAGGGTAAGCAACCACCGCTTAGTGAATACATAGAAACTAATTAAGTCTTCATCCACATACATTAAACATTAAACATGAATAATCAACAACGTAATTAATCTTACTTAACATCATCATACTACCACATAAGAAACAGGCACATAACGGATCCGGACCCTAAGAAACAAGGCATCATTAGACACGAGACTTCATGATTCCAAATCACGTCGAAATGGATATCATATTTAAGAAACAAGGCTAGATACAAGTCATCTTTCTCTTGATCGTACGATCCTCTTGCTCGGAAGCAATCCGGAACACATACGACCATTCATATACTTCATCATAACAACATCAATCATTTAAAACACATAATCACAAATAACGAACACAAATAACAAACACAAGGTTGTATGATCCTCTTGCTCGGAAGCAATCCGGAAACACATACAACCATTACTTAATTAGCCCCTATATACTCACCTTGATCTTTATTCGATGATTTACCACACGTAGGCAACGAAGGTAATTCCAACACTTAAGCACCTATCAATAATTATAATACAAAACAATACTTTTAAACTTTATAACTTACTAGCTTTTATTATAAATCATATTAACTCCCTTCCCCACTTTGATTATTCATAATTCATATTCAACCTACTAACCAAATCATTAGCTCTTATCATCATAATCATTTTAACAATTAAAACCTTATGTAATTACTTAAATTCATGTTCAATCATAATAATATCATTTTATTGTCTCTAAAATACACTAATAAACACATTTTTAGTTGATTAAAACCAATTCTTATAAATTTTATCAAAACCCCATATTTATTCAAGAACACTAATAATAAATTCATCACTTTTAAGTTATTATATAATCACTCACAAGCTTATTAACACTAATAAACACTAATCTTATCAACTTAGAACCCTGATTTCGTATTATAATCATCAATTTAACAAAACCCATGAAAAACCCCAAAAGTTAGGTTAAACTAATAAGAAACTTACTTTGAATGATTAAAGGAATGATAAAGATGATGAGAGAAGATGATTCTTTCATAACTTAAGCTTGAATTCAAGATTAGATGAAATATTTGATATGGGTTGATGCTTCTGCGATTTCTTCAGTAATAGGAAAACTTTAAAATGTTTGGGAAATAAATGGAACACTCTCCAAACCATAACACGTATCTATCTATTTTTTATTTTAACTTCCTTTTGTTTAACAGTCTGGAACTGATACTTCGTTTACGTTTTATTTTATATCTTATAATTTATATCATAATACTTCACAATAAAAATATATACGCGTACGAAATTAAATTTCTGAAATTTAGGGTGTTACATACGTAATATGTAATGTAAATTGTCGATGTAAGTTTGACCTGCGCTTTCGAATTGTCAGACGTATAGTTTATTATATAAAAAAAATTGGTTCTAAAAATAAGGGGTGTTATAATTTTGTTGAAAGCATCTTGACTAGGCATATCTTTGCAGACATTCATCTTCAACCAATCAATAAAATGATCTATATGAGGTGTACCTATTAATTAATAAATAAAACAACATAAAATATATATACATATAATATAAATAAATAATAATTTATAACATTCTATTATTATCATATATAATTTAGGTATAATATCTTATGAATACATTCGATCGATTGGAGATATAGAGGTTTTTTTTATGGATTCATTTAGAATTTGAAGATGGGATAAAAATTAGAGATGAAGAAAAAGATGATTAATGATGAATATATACAGTAAAGAAAAAGGTTGGAGAAAGCCGTGAGATTTGTGAATATATGAGAAGATGGTTATTTATTTTAAATTTTTTATATACGCTTTTTTAATTTATTTAATATTTGACAATATTTTTTTCCGTTTTTTTTTCATTACCTATTTTATGTTTTTAATTTTTTTTAATGGTTTAAGGCTGTTAAATGTAATTATTAAAAATTAATCTCGATTGTTAGATCGATTTGAGAAAAATCAATTAAGGGTCGGGATTATCCCATGCTATTCTGCTTTAAGTATAGTTTATAGACAACGAATAATAATTTATAACATTCTATTCTATTATTATATATAATTTAAGTATAATACCTTATGAATACATTCGATCGATTGGAGATATAGAGGGTTTTTATAAGGATCCATTTCGAATTTGAAGATGGGAGAAAAATTAGAGATGAAGAAAAAAGATGATTAATGATGAATATATATATAGTAAAGAAAAAAGTTGGAGAAAGGCGTGAGATTTGTGAATATATGAGAAGATGGTAATTTATTATATATTTTTTACATGCGTTTTTTAATTTATTTAATATTTGACAATATCTTTTTTCCGTTTTTATTTCTTATTACCTATTTTACGTTTTTAATTTTTTTTAAATGGTTTATGGGTGTTAAATGTAATTATTAGAAATTAATTTCGATCCTTAGATCGATTTGAGAAAAATCAATTAAGGATTGAGATTATCCCATGCTATTCTATTTTAAGTATAGTTTATAGATGGATAGATAGATAATGATAATGATAATGATGGCTAGTAATTATGTATTTTCTTATATTTCAAAAAAAAAAAATCATATATAATTTTTTTACTTGCATCATTAAGATTAGTGTTGTTTTCTTTTTTTTTGAAAATTTTGATATATTTTTGATGAATTTCTTTTCTGATTGTTAATGGATGTTTCCGTTTAATAATGTTAAACCAATTTTAGCACGTATTATTATATCTAAAAAAGTATTTTAATCTAAATCACTAGCCACATTAAAGAATTATAATTTTAAACACATACAATTTATGATGATATGAAAATCCTAAATAAAAAAATAAAATTGAAAACGTAAATTGTAATCACATGTTATTAAAATTAAGGTACTGTATATATGTGATAGATTAATAATTAAATACTCCATATGAATTTTAAATTATTAGTTATGAGTGATAATTCGTACTCCATCAATTGTGTTTTATGGTGTTGTACGATACAACACCATAATGCATAGTTAGTAGTGTATTGATAATTTTTTGTGGTGTACGAATCACTCCACATTAATTAGACATCTCTAGCAATTCTCAAAACTAACACCAACCTACCAACATTAACATCACTTCAGTTTTTTCTAGACCCCACACATTATTCACTCTATATATATAAAACACAAAATTGAATAAAATATTTTCATTAAAATAACATTACATTAATGTATTTAAGTCAATTAAAACAAATATATTTATACTGATAAAACTTGAGATCGTTTAAGCTCTAGATTTTTTAGATATAATCTAGGATCAATAATAACAAAGACAATAATATGCAGCGGAATACGATAAATAATAACAAATCAATGATAAAACTTGAGATCGTAGATAGGGGTGTTCAATCGATTGATTATTGGTTTTTTTGGTTATTCAGTTAGGGTTAATCAGTTTTGAGAATGTTTTAGAACCACCCAATATCCAAACTAAATGTATGCAAAACCAAACCAAACAATTAACCATTGACTTAATCGGCGGTGACCCAAAAAATTGAAACACGGGAGTAATACAAAATAGTGTTGGAAGAAATGCTTTGAAAACAGTATCCTCTTCAAACTATCAACGAATATACGAGTTGAAGTTCATCAAGAGTTTACGTAACACCTTTTTAGTTATATACAAACAGAGAGTGTTGAGATTTATATATAAAATTTGATTTGTCTCCACCTGTTTTAACTATTACTATGCGTAATTATTCAGATTAATCAGTTAATAATTATGGGATGCAATATCCATAAACATATTTCTTTCGTTTAATTATTACTACACAAACCCAATACAATTAATTAGAGATAGAGAATATATCAAGTCTATTACGTATTTAATTAATACATTCATTCATCCATAATTTAAGTTTAAATTTACCCTTTCTAATTTTTCTTTAATATCTAAATACACTTATTATAAAATAAATAAATAATAAAATGCTTAATAAGTAATCGAGGTATTTGGTTCGACCCCAAAGTCTAGGATTAATAACTAAAACTAAACCAAAATCCGGTATTTTAATTGAGTTTTAATCAATACCCGAATTATACTCAAATAACCCGAGCATAACTCAACCAAATACATTTGGATTGGGTGGTTATTCAAGTCAAAATATTTAATAATACTTATAAATATTAACAATGTAACAAAAATTTAATTTAAATTTTGAAATAATTTAATAAATCAATTGAAAAAATTAATAGTTTATTACTCCGTAATTAACTTAATTTTTAGAAAGTCGAGTAATATGTAGGGGAAAACATCAAAGTTTAATATTACATGACAAAGTGACAAACAAACCGGCGCCGCCCTTAAAGAAAAAAAATCGGTTTAAATTTTGAATAAAAAAACCGGAAGCTTGGTGTGTCATCAATCATCATATATATAATGCACCCTTTTACCCTAAAGAAACTTTTCTTTCTTCTCTCTCTCCAAAATCACACATTATTATCAGCTCCTCTTCTGTCTTTCCAAGTTTTCTTGGGTCATCTAAGATCAATCTTCTTGTAAGATTCAACAACTTTATTTGGTAAATATCCTATCAAACTCTTTGATTATATTATCTGTATAACTTATATGTGGTTAAGATTATGTAAAGTTTTCTGATTGTTCAAGTTTGTTTTGGGGCTTTTTGCTTTTCTTGATTTTATCATGTTGGGTATGAAGTTTGGGTAGAAAGACTTCATTTTTAAGTCATTTTTGTTGTAGATGTAAGTTTTGTGCTGTTAAAGCTTGTAATTTTTGTGGATCTTGATGTTGCTATATTGTTAATTAGGGCTTGTATGATGCTGATGATGTATTAGAATTGTATGATTTATAATATAGTTGTTGTTATATTATAAAACAACAAGGGTTAAAGTTTGGAGTATGTGATTGTTATTTGCATTGAAATGAAACTGCAATTAGCCTAATTAGGTTAAAGTTTGGTGTCAACATAGAACACCATGATTCTGTATGCTAGACATCCAAGTTGGAAGACTTGACCACTTTTATGAGCACAATTGTACAAAAGATGAATGTTTTTTGTTTGTGCAAGCATGCTTTAAATTTAGTATATTTTTGGATTGAACTTATAACAAACAAGGGTGAAGGTCCATACGAAAATTCTTGTTTTCGATTTTCGTTAATGTTGATTTTCACTTCTGAAATTTGATGTTTACTAAATGATCATAAGTTTTCTTAATAGTTGTGGTTTGATATTCATATAGTTGCTTTGTGCTTTAATTATTTTATAGATTTTGACTTATATTAAAGATGCCAAAAGATAGAAGAGACCGATCTGTATCTGTTGACAGATCATGGACTTCTCCATATGTATGCAATACTAGTCACTCGAAACGATCATTGACCAAAAATCCATTAGAGACAGAGAGCATAAAAGAATGGGAAGAAGCCAGATGCCCCGTGTGTATGGAACACCCTCACAATGCTATTCTTTTATTATGTTCTTCACACGAAAAGGGTTGTCGACCATTCATGTGTGACACGAGCTATCGCCACTCAAACTGCTTTGACCAATTCCAGAAATCATCTTCTGAAATGCAACCATTGCTTATTCGTCAAGAAGGTGCACCAACACTGGTCACACAGTCCCCACCCACACAAACCTCAGCCCCGGGAACCGTAGAAGGTGGGTCCACACCAGCGTCCTTAAAGCTCATTTGCCCTTTATGTCGTGGGGAGGTAAACGGGTGGATTGTAGTGGAAGCGGCTCGTTTGTTTATGAATTCCAAATCACGAAGCTGTGCCAGTGAGACTTGTGATTTCTCTGGAACGTATACGGATCTCAGGAAGCATGCTCGGTTGGTGCACCCGATGGTTCGACCGTCGGAAGCTGACCCAGACCGCCAACGGGATTGGAGACGGTTAGAAAGACAAAGGGACATTGGGGATCTTTTAAGTACTCTTCAATCATCTATAGGAGACGAAAGGGGTGAAGATAATAGTAGCACTAGTGCTTTATCGTTTGATGAAGGTGGTTGGATGACAGTTTTTTTCTTGATTCGGGTCTTCAGACCAAGAAGTAGCTCAAGGAGTAGTAGTTGGTCTGGAACATCTCGGGCTCGAGCTCATGTGACCATTAGAAGGAGACCAACTACACGGCTTTGGGGCGAGACCCATAATGAAGAAGCACGAGAGAATGATGATAATGAGTCATCAGATGGTGGGTCGGGGCCTCCTGATCTACTGCAAAATGATGAATCGTGATTCTCTTTGTAAGATAACCCTGCAGCTTTCGCTTTCTGTTGTGAATTTGTTTTGTGTTGGTAGTAGTTTTTGATTTGTGATAATGATTTCAGGTATCTTTGGCTCATTCAAGTGAAACACATCTCGTTGAACATGCAGCTAGCAGATTTGTAATAGAAGAGAGAGCGTATGAAACTGTAATTTTACTTCAAACTTGTATGATTTGTTTATACATCTTCAATCATTGAATATTATCCTCTACTTTTACTCTTCATTTGTTCATATTGCTCTAAAGTCGAGTGAACCATCCTTGATCTTCTGGCATTTAAAGAACTAGTTGGGGTATTATGGTCAGCTGTATCTGATGCTGTTTAGGGCATTAAGGTGTATTTCCTGGTTTATATCAACTTAGGTAGGGGTTGTCAGTTGTGTGTCAGTGATTCGATACCTATTAACAGGTAAGTACTTCAAACGCGACAAATCTCAATCAACTTTAAAATAGTTTGTTAATATCGTGCCAATAGTCATGGTGTAGTGTCGTTGTATAGCAAGCTAATGTGTTAGATCTTCCTTTGCAAATTAGTGTTGACTGAAACAAAACTGAGGCCCTTATGATTGATGGCGTTGTTCCGTTGGTCACATTGCATTTACTCCAATGGGTGATATATGTCTAAAATTTGGACCTGAAAAAACTTGTTTAATCAACGAGAAATACATGGTATGAGCTTTTTCGATCTCCTTGTATATACCTTTCACTTCACTTGTATCAGTCTTATCGTTAAGCATATCTTTAGATCTATATAATTTACCTATGAATTTCTTCTGTTCTTGGTCAGCAAACTTATTGGGGGGTATGATAGTCCTTTTGAAGCAACCTGATATTTATTGTCTCTTGCAATAAGGTCATATATCATGAATCAGGTAGAAATTGCACTTAACTTGCCACTTGCCCCATCATTGACCCATATACATCATTATGGGTCTTCCTGTGGAATAATTGGTTGCATGGGTCTGAGTCTCTGAAATGTTGTTCTTAAACTAATAGAAATGGGTGGTCCAATAGTTGCGTGTTTAAAATGAGATGGAAAAAATAATAATTTTAAGGAATAAAAAGGGATCCAAGTGTAACTTTTTACCAATAATAGTAATCACAATATGCAATAATGACATATTCCCTCATGTTTCTTCTGCATAATGTACTACAGCTGAATGTTAGCTGGAACTTTTAATGTCAAACTAGATGCTTGTTTTATTTTTTCTAATATGAGGTATATATACATCGTAATACATTGATCAGGTATAAACCATTTAATTTTTTTTTTTTGTGATGCACGGTTTGGAAAATGATTTATAGGACTAATGATAGATCTAAAGATGTGATTGGTGAGTTTGAAAAAGTGATTGGATAAGATTAGAAGAGAAAAAAATCAACCAATCAGAAAGTTAGGTCTCTTATTAAGTCTACGTAAGCAAATCTATTTAGCATTACTCATATAGATTTGTTTTGATTCAACATAAGTGTCTTTTCTTGAATCACTGCAAATTATTAGGTTATTGATGCACTGTATGTATGTACCTGGTAAAATAATAGAAAACTTGACCCACGAGGAATTTGAATGATTAGTTGACCAATAAGAAAGCATATTAGAGTTTTAGTTGTTTAGGGAGTCTTGTTAGTATTGGATTAACTTTAGTGTCGTAATAGGTTTATCATTTCTCTAGTATAAATAGGACTTTATTATTTAGTTTATTTTATGTTGAAGCCGAGAAGAGTTTTCTCAACCCTTGTGTGTTATATACCTCTCGTGAATAACACATTAGTTTATTCCATATTCCGTCCGGCAATACATTAATCGTCTAAATCTTTAGCTTTGCGCTATTTCAGTTAAGGACGTTTATATAAAGGTCTCATTTGCAAATAAAATATATAAAAAAAAATAAGCGTTTGATGTTCAACATTTCGTACTCGACGTGACAAAAGTTTCTGACCGAAGTATTTATTTGTAGTTTGACAACCATCTAACAGGTATTTTTTTATTATTATTTATATAAAATACGAGGAGACATACCACAAAGAAACCTTCATGGTAAGCCTAAGATTCGATCAAAGAAAGTCCAAGCATGATTCCATTATTTTTTATTTTATTTTTTTATATGAGAGGATTTTATAATATGACCGTGAAGTATGAATCTTGTTCGTACGTTAATAACATAATCAAAAACAAAACCCATAGAATCAAACAAATGGTCTCGACCCATTATATGTTCATATTGATGAGTTAACTCTGGAATCTTGAGCTTATTTTGGCAAATGCGTTTTGGTAGAAGAGATTAATTAAAGAATATTACCTAAATAGTCACCGAATTTACACATTTTTTTTTTTTTACAACTTTCGTTTTTCACAAATCTAGAATCCCGCAGACATACCCACATACATATATATGATGACGTGTCACGTGGAATTAAATCATTCGCAAACTCGTTGTGAGAGATTTTCATTTTTTTAAGATGTGCAAGTTTCAAGTGCTTGTGAATTAACATGTGCCAATTCTTCACTAATTGGCCAAAACAAACTAAAGGATGTTGACAAAGCGCGCCCAAAAGGCAAATAACATGCAATATATAAACTTAACTTTTAGGATTCGATATGCCTTTAATGTTGCCCCAGACAATCACGGTTTATGCTTGAAGTATCATAATGTTATGTTATGTTAGGATAAATCTTTGGATATCTCAATTGAGGGGAGCCAGATTGATATTAGAGACTGGTGTGTTCGAGGAGTTTGCTCTAGATATGGCTATTTATGATGTAAACAACATTGGAATAGACCTTTGTGGTTACATTAGATACTCATTTGTGTTCGAGTTCCGGTTCTCATCTGGGTCACACTCGGATCCACAAGCTTGAGCCCAATCCTCAGCGAGATCAGGTGTTTCTACAGACAACAAAGCAATTCTTCTTGAGATTCTCCATGCAGGCAATCTGGAAGATTATCCATAATATGTTATAGTTCTCGAGAATTATCTCCGATAGTTGCTGAACAATTTCTATTTAATTCGACGTCCATCTTCTGAACTCTAATTGAAGTGCACAGACATTGCAAAGTTTATTCTCTATTATCATTAAAGCTATGATAATAGTGATCGAGATCTAAACCTTTTTGCCATGATAACACGAGTCTAGTAAAGAAAAAACTTGCACTTTTCACGAGATGAGGAGCGTTATAAATTTTGAAGTTCATTTAACAAGCTACAGCTCTGAGCAAGGTCTAAAAGTGAAATACTGTTGAATAGAAATTAATGATGAACTCCCCAATTTAAGATAAAGGTTACATCAAGAATCCACACCAGAAATGTAGGTAATAAGATATATGATGATCTAAGGCTCTGCCGTACAAATTTTCGAACTAAAATGTGAGTTAGCCATCAAACTCATACTATAAGTAAAGATTGTTTTCCAAATGATTGGAACTACTGCTTACCTTCCAGCTCTAGTTTTGAAGCTAGCCAAGAACAAACCTCATCCATCTCTTCTGGGATCGTGTAGTGCCCAAGCCTACATAAGGGGTTGCATACTTCATTTATATTTCGCTAATAGATAAAAGCAAACCAGCAGCCAATAGTAAAGGAAGAATACATACGAGTCATATGATTTGAAAGTCAGATTTTTGAAGCCAGTTGATGTTAGTTTCTGGGCTGACTTCTCACCAAAACGAAAGTTTACCACATCATCAGCTGCCATTAAATAACAGGAAATTAATTAAAGAATTACAAATAACAAACAGAACATACTATGTTATCTTTTTGGCCCATCTTACGTGTGGCTTATCGCCCATATCATAGAAACTGATCATCCAAAATTGTCAATCGGAACGAAGAATAATGAAGGATTATTACAGTTTGTTTAACGTTTCAAATCACATTGGTTGTTTTTTTACATCTTCTACTTTATTATATAAACTCTATCACTTAGCGTAACTAAGCTTCCGTTCCGCAACACTTGAGTTCTTTTAATTAGTAATATTCGGTGATCGTTGTTTTTTTAAGTGAGGAATCTGATAAACTAAAAACGTTAGCACTAAGAAATAATTCGACACGAGCTTAAAGGCCACACCATGCTAACAAACTATTGATGAGCTGGAAGTACGTTATTCAAATACATCTATTTAATTAGGTAGTATTGTTTCTAACAACCCTTGCTCGGGTGATGTCTTAAGAAGAAAGGTATAGAAACCTCTTATCCATGATCATGCCGTTCAACAAGTTGATGCTGAGTAGGTAGATGATGCAAGTGAATAAGGATTGCTTCCTCTCTTAGAAAGTGACAATCTGACGTCACTAGAGACCTTGTGAATTGATGCCGAGCTGGTAGACGATGCAAGATAATAAGACTCGCTTCCTCTCTTAGAAAGTGAGAATCGGATGTCTTTGCAGACCTTGGTAAATTGATGCCGAGTTAATATATGATGCAAGATAATAAGGCTTGCTTCCTCTCTTAGAGAGTGACAATCTGATGTCATTAGAGACCTTGGTAATATTGATACTGAGTTGGTGTCTGATAAAAGCTAACATGGGTTGCTTCACAGAATGGGGATCTAGCTGATGTTCTAAGAGAGCCTTTGTAAGCAAATTTGCAAGTGAATACTAAGTGGTACATAATGCACGCTAATAAGACATGCTTCTTGTTAAAGAAATGCATGATTCTGACAATATAGATTGTTGTTTGACCGTCACAATTAAAGAGCATAGATGATAACGTGTAGCAGCCTAGCCAGCCAATCATGCACACATGTAGCAGCCTAGTCCAGCAAAGTTTTGTCATTATTTTTTTTAAGGGGAATTATACGAAAATAAAACAATAAAGCTAAGAAAAAAACGAACTATATTCGAGACATATTCTCCAAGTCATCTATGTAATATATCGATGAACTTTTAACACTTGAACGACTCTCTTGCTAATACTTAACCGGTTAATGCAATAAAAAAAAACTACGCAAAGACATTCACCGAATCTCTAATGATGCCAAAAATATCACTCTAATAAGCCTTGCATCTTCTCTTAGAAACTGACCATCTAATAGCTTTAGAGATCCTTGGTAAATGGACACTGAGCTGGCACATGATAATAGCTAATAATGCTTGCCTTCACAAAATGCGAATCTACCTGACGTTCGAGGATAGCTCGTGGGAGCAAATTTGGAAGCAGATGCCAAGTTGGTACATGACGTAAGCTAATAAGACATGCTTCCTGTTAAGGAAATACATGATTCTGAATATATAAATCATGGTTTGACCATCACATTTAGGGAGAATTTTTGTTAATGTGTAGCAGCCTAGCCAGCCAGCCACACACACAAGTAGCAGTGTACATACAAAGTTCAATTGTTACTCTCTCCCACATCCATATAGAATAATGAATTGGCTAAAGAAAAACAAGTAACTAAAAACACTACCTATTCAAGTTATCAGTTTAGACGATTCTCTTGCTAATAGTCGCTCAGGTAGTGCAATCAAAATACTGAAATAGCCATACCAAAACCATCCCATGAATCTATAACAATGCCAAACATGTCATTCGCTAGTAAGGCTTGCTTCTTCTCTAAGAAATTCGCTATCTCATACTTTAGAGTGCCTTGGTCAACTGACACCAAGGTGGTGCACGCTAAAAGCTAATAAGGCTAGCTTTCACAAACTGAAAATCTAACTGATGTTCTAGGATCGCCCTTGTGATCAAATTTGCAAGCGTATACCAAGTTAATACGTGATGCAAGATAATGCTTTGCGTTCAAGAAATACGTTGTGGTTTGACCTTTCTATATGTTAACGTGTAGCAACATAGCCAGCCAACCACACACACATGTACCAGCCTAGTCAAGCAAACTTTAGTTGTTACTCTTTACTCTATGATAGATCCCATATGGTCAGGTCATACGGATACATTATAAATATTTGGCTAAAGAAAAACAAGCAACAAGTAAAGAGATAATGACCTCTACTCGACATAAACCCCTAAAGCTTTAAGTTATTGATATACTTTTTTACAGGTAGACAACGCTCCGGCTAATGATCGTTCGATAAATGCAATCAATATAACCATACCCAAAACATTTTCTGAATCTCCAATAATGCCAAAATCGCCCTTTCCCCTTCCCATAATGGTCGTGCAGTTGCTCACAAACTCAAGTTTAGATGTCCCTTCGAAGTGAAATCCTGAATGCTTTTTTTAGCGGGAGCATTTTCTAAATTCTAATAAGATTTGGTTCTTCTGTTATATGATATCTTTAAAGAACCCTTGGTAAATTCATGTCGAGCTGTTGCACGATGAAAGCTAATAAGGCTCGCTTTCACCAAAATGAGAATCTACATGATGTTCTAGGATAACCCTTGTGAGCAAATTTGCAAGCGGATATCCAGTTTGTACGTGATGCAAGCTAACAAGACATGCTTCCTGTTGAAGAAATACATGATTATGACTATATATATTATGGTATGGCCATCACATTTAAGGAGCATAGATGTTAACATGTAACATCCTAGCAGCCAACAACACACACATGTAGCAACCTAGTCAAGCGAAGTACAATTGTTAGTCTCTACTCTCTAATAGAACCCACATGGCTATAGAATAATGAATTGGCCAATTATAATAATATTAAAAATTAAAAAAAAAAAAAAAAAACACCTAAGGAGACAACGACCTATGTATGAGACGAAAACTAATTATTTATGTTATCGATGTACTTTTTTTACAGATGGAAGGTTTCGTGCTAATAATCACTCAGTTAATGCAATCAAAAATAACTATACCCTAAACACAACCGAATGTTCTCATCAGACAAAAGCTACCGTACACTATCAACATCTTGTCCTCAAGGTGTCAATATTTAACAATTGTTATACCCTCTACTTTGATTGTGGGCGCCTCACTTTCTTCATTTACAAGAACCTATATTGCTTGATAACATCAATGAAGACTAAATTAGTACAAGGCCCACGTTGGAAACATAATTGTTTGTCTTTTCTCTCTTGTGTTTCCACCTCTATCTTTCTAAACGGTATCTGTGTGATACATCCTGTTGTTCTGCTAGATAACGTCTATTCCTACCCTTGTTGCGTTGCCTTGTTTAAGATCCTATTGGATTGTGGTGTCGATTTGTGAGAAAACCTCGATGGTCTACTGCGCTTTCTCCTCTATCCTTTAGGTAAGTTTCCTCGCACTTCGTAATCCCTTAGGTCAAATTTCTCACCTTAGATCAGATGTTCAACCTCAATCCTTACATAAAGTTAATTTGCAAAGGCTTGTATAAGACCCCACTTATTATCATGCAATTTCTGTGAACTACTTGTGAAATTCTTGAACAAAGACTTGTGAGAACTCCTTGTTCAGTGAACCCATAAAACTTGTCCAAGATTTTCATTCAAACCACAATGCAAAAATATGAAGTTGCTCAAACCATTCAAGCTATATTACAGCGACTTAATAAACGTAATCCAGTGACATCAAGTTAATCATCCAACTATGCGCATCAACCGGGATCTCTAGGTTTTTTAATTGTTATATACTTACATGCATCATGGTGAGATATGTTTCCATGAAGGTTCACCACATTCAAGTCGTATCAAAATATCATCCCATTAAACACCATGTTAGGGCTCTGTGGCTCCTCAGAAACCTCTCATGTCCCCTCACACATAAGTCGCACCAAGGCAAATATAGAACTTAACTCTTTACGAACATTGTTTCTTAGTCTATTTTGCACCTATCTCGATACCACCATGGTCATCTAGCATAATGATTTACGATTTATGATTTGACAATTTGTAGACAAAATGCATTTTTCGAGGATTAAACTGTTATCAAGGAGAGCAAAACATCGACTTGATGAAGAACTAACATATTGACCGATCAATCTCTAGATAAGCAACAAAGTAAAACCATAAATGAAATGATCTAATGTCTATGGAGAACATTAGTAATAAGGCATGCTTTTAGTCAACATGAAATTCATAGAGAGCATTAGATAGCTCATGTTGAGTTGGCGCACAATAAAAAAAAGAATGCAAACTTACACAAAATGATAACTTATATAACGTTTAAGGAGAGCCTTTGTGAACAAATCTGCAAGCTGATTCTAAGTTGTAACTGCAAAATAATAAGATATGCTTCCAAATAAAGAAGTACACGATTTTGGCCATATAGATTAAAGTTTGAGCATCACAGTTGCAAGGCATAAGCGTTTTTTTCTTTTAAGCGTAGAACCTACAACTTACCTCACCATTATGTACCATTGCACATACTATCATTAGTGATACCAAACCCATGCTACGAGGCCAAAGGTTTGGGGTATAAACGGTAAGGTGTATCTAGCCGACCGATCAAACATATAACAACATGCAGTCCTCATCATCCAAGCAAAGTTCAATTATTATTCTTTCATAAAACCATGTGAAATTAGAACAATAAATTGGCCAAATATAAACAAGCAAGAGTTGACTAAAAACACAATTGCCTATAAAGCTATATTCTCTAAGATATCGAGTAAATAATCACTATGCCAACATTTAGCCAGCATTTAGCCAACATGGAAGCAATACTCTCGAGGGTCATTAAAAATAAGGGTATCGTTATTTGGATTAACTAGATAACCCAACCAATGCCTTTTCTGATTTGATTATTTGGATTAGATTATTCACTTTTGGTTTGATTTTGGGTAGAACTGAATAAGGAATTGTGTGATAGTTCGCATAAGCATTGGTCATTGATACTAATATTTGGTAACCCGATCATAGATAATCCAAAGACAACTCTAATTGTTCATATAACCCAATGAGAATACCTCAAATACATATAAATTTACACAAAAGATCAAATATATAAATAACTAAGATGGTTTAAATGCTCTTTAGGTAACTCCATTATCCATATAAACTAAATTAAACTTCGAACTATTATTACGATGATTTGGATTAGGTGACCCACATTTCAAATTGATGCTCCATACTTAGAATTGGGACTCGGTGGATTGATAGTTGACCAAACACCAATATATATAACTCAGTAACTTGAAAACCAATTACTTTAGACCCAACCGATTGAAGAACCCAACTAAAAAATATACTTACTTTGTTGAACTCCTCTCAACCGTCGTTGCCCATCGTAGGCACATTGTTTCTCAGTCTGCTTTCTACAAATCTCGATGCCATGACATTTAATTATTTGTTTCGCTTACGATGGATGATTCTGATAAGAAATAATGAAGACAAACTTTGTATTTAAGAGATTCAACTCCCAACACATAAATAATTCCGGAATCGACCTAATTAATCTACCATGAATGTAACCACCAACATTCTATGATAGTTTGAGGGCTAGGGCAAAGGCTAGATTGATCGAGACCTCTAGGAGCCTATATGAAAACTTACCTAATTTAATCCATACATTATATAATCAATAACAAATCTCTCTTGTGTGATTGTGCACTAGGCCAATGATGGGTACTAAACCACGTAAATCTTGTGTTCTTTTATCAGCAAATTTTATTTTTGACTTGTCACATTTTTAGCACATTTAAGAGATGGTGTGTGTATATACCTGATCTTGTTTTCTATGTTTTTTCCTAACAATTCCCCAAGCTCCTCTCCAATTGTCCTTACAGAGTTCCGGTCCATGTAAGGACTTGACCCTGGGAGAATTTATATTTACCTTTCATCTTGCTAAAGTTTGACCAAAGCTAAAGTTGTTAAAGTGATACTATGAGATCAAAGAGGATATTCAACCCATCATGATATCTCTTGAATAAGTTGTATCTCAACACATCATCCAGAAATTGACAAATCCGTTTTAAGGTTGAAGCATCTTTAGCATCGTGTGTGTGTTTGCCATAGTAGTTAATAAAAAGATATACAACTCATCATGATATCTCTTGAATAAGTTGTTATGTCAACACATCATCCAGCAATTACCAAATCTGTTTAAAGGTTGATACAACTTTAGCATCGTTTGTGTGTTAGCCATGTTTGTAATCAATTTCTTTCATGTAGCTTAAGCAAAGAGTAGAGAACACATCCCACCATATCTCGAGACAAAATATTAAGAGGAAAGATACCACCTCAACATTTTAGCAAATTCATAAGCAGCTTCTTAGGTTGCGTTTGGTCCATGGAATTGTGTGGGATTTGCATTTGCAAATCCCATGAAATAATATGTTTGGTTGGAGACTTGTTGAAGGGATTTGGAATTGAAATACCAGGAAGGAGGGATTTCTAAATCCCTTTAAAAGGTGAAGGACTTAGAATCCTTGTGAACACGGGAGTTTCAAGTGTACAATATGGACCAAAATACCCTTCACACTTTAACAAAACCCCCCATCTCTTTCAACAACAGCCCTATATGATAATATCTCTTCCAAATACTAACAACTCCATGCCGCTACTGCTGAGAAAACTCATCCGTAAAAAAAAATGTATGATGCTCCTCTTGTAGATCTTTCGATTTCGTAACTGTGTCTTCAATCGATGTTCTTTGACATAGCTGCTCGCACAGGTAGATGCTTCTCACTTTTTGTAGAGTTCATCTAGGCACTTGTTACTCAATTTCTCTCTAATTCAATTAAGCACTTGCTTAATTACGCTTCCCGATATTTCTCAAGTTCAACTACCTTTTGTGTTAAGATTCGAATATTGTAATTTCTTGTTGGGAAAATATTAGTGCTAATTTATTCTTTTTAATTGCACAAAATACGAGTGCTAATGTTTACTAAATTTGTGCTTTCAGAACATATTTGGATTGTGGCCTTCAGCACTACGTATTTATGTATATTAGGCATTCACGAGTCTGGAAATTAGACTATAAAGAAAGAAGAGTTGTTTTCTAATTTGTAGACCCAGGATGATTTTGTGGCTACTATTACACACACACACACACACACACACTTGTTATACTACCAGTATATCTTCGAATATAATCAAGAGGACCTAATAGGACTTTAAATCCTAAATCCCTTGGTTACAAATTTACCAAACAAACACCTAATAGGGCTTTAAATCCTAAAATTTCAAATCCTTCCACTTTTAAAATCCCATGGGATGGGATTTTAACTCCTAGTATGTCAAAACCACGTACGGCTTAACAAACTTTATGTTAACAACTAACAAGACAACAAAACCATAGCCACTGCTTATAACATCGGTTTACAAAATCTTATAAAAGGTATGTGAACTCGGAAAACTCGATTCTCACATTTTCATGGAATATGCAAAACATTTACGAAAAAAACAATCTAAATAGTCTCATCTTTATACAGTCCAAATTTTTTACTCCACTGAACAATAAGGAAGATTACTTTGCATAACTTTCTTACTATTTTCCAATTTGTGCAATACGATACCAAGATTTCTTCAATTGGGGTAGAGTATGACCTAATAACCTACGTGTGGCTTGACAACCTGCAAGTGGCGACTTGGGAGCATCACTTCACAAATAAAACTTACCAAGTTTGTGGTAATGTGTACAGCATGTTACCATGCAAGAAAATAAGATGTTATCCTATAAGGTTTAAAAGACACATAATCAACAGAATGACTGGATGCATGTGAACCGGTCACATAACCTGGATATTATATTGCACAAACTAGGGAAACTAAAACAAAGCTATCTTAATTAAGAAAACGTATTGACACACATAGTACATTGCCCCAAAGCACATTTTCTTAAAATAATTACTACCTTATTTTGTCTGTTCCACTTTAACGAGGTAGTGATAGTTGAACCAATGTGAAAATCCAGAAAAAGATATTTTCACAAAACTTTAGAATACGAAAAATAATGTAATAAATTCACAAAAGCAACTACTAAACTTCTGGCTTACTTATTGGTAATAGCATTGCCATACGTTTTTTTGATTCCACAAGGCAACAGATCATAAACGGAGCTGGAGACATGTGTATAGTACCAATTGAAGCTTCAATTGCGCAAACAAAAGAGAAAATGTGTTTACCTTTGCCATGACAGAGCAAAATGGGCAATGATGAAGCACGATTTGCAGCTTCCTCCCCTTCGACCTTCTTACTCAGATCCCTAAAAAGTTACAGAGGAACAGTCATTAAGATAAAATAAAAATAAACAGCTAAAAATTTGAATAAAATAGAGGTTGCCAACAAGAGGAAAATAAAGAAGAACAGTGAGCAGTCAAACTTTGCACATGGGAGCCATCCACTAAGACCAACAACTGCATCCAAATGAGTAGAGTATGTATTGCCATTCCCAAACTTTCCATGGATGAAGCAACTTGCAGAGTGTAGAGCAGTTGCTGCGCCCATACTAAAGCCTCCTACACCAAGTTTGACTGCAAAACAGAAGAATGTATGATATAAGAACAGCGTAAACCCAAAACTGAAATAGGTTGTTTCCCTTGCAAAAGCCGACTTATTGGTTATGGCGTAAACACTACAGAAACTATTTATGATCTTTGCTTGATCCCATAATTTTAAGCCATGAAAAGAAAAATATGGAGAGTAGTATCAAGCTTATAAAGCTGGGATTCGGGAAATAAAATCAGCCAGTTTTGACACACAACAAAAGCAGATGCTGATAACTAGCTCCATTTCTAGTTCAACATCTAGAAAGTAGTGCTAGTAACACCAGTAATTGCTTTTACAAGCACACAAAAGTATGAAGAATGAAATATACAGATCAAGAGAAGGCTTTGGAGCTTACTATTAGGAGGCTCAGTAGACAGCAGACTCAAAACATGTGCTGCTGAAGCATCCATCCCTTCTACATCTTGATGTGCATCTTCGGACAGGTCACTTACATCAAACCCTGCCATCCATAATACCGACCATAGTATTTGATTCATGTCAAAAGTTGACATTAAAAAAGAAAAACACAAACTAATGAAAACAATCTCAAAGCACAATACCCGTAGGAACATAAAGTCACACTAGGATATCATATATAAAAAAATCAGATGTAGAAAAACATTTAAACATACAAGCAGTAGTGGGAAAGCCGCCAAATAAGGTTACTGGTTGAGCCGGTGACGTAGGGCATATCCATTTAATCTACAGAGCATATAGCAAAGTACGATGTGTCATCAAAGATGAATCAGGATAAGGGAGAATCTTTGTATCAGAAAATTGTTGCCTCAATGACCTGTGTTTTCCCTTTTGGTATACAATTTCTTTGTAAAAGGAAACAAGCTTATGATTTCGGTTTGACAAGAAACTAAACGTATGGCAACACTGTCTCTTTTAATACGACACTAAGATTGACAACGTAAGCTCAAAATTTATAGTTGTGTGACTTGTGTCCTAGTAGCTTTGAAGCTCTAATATATTAAATTCAAGTCATCGATGCAGTTTCAATTTGCAACAGCAAAACATCAAAACCAATTTAAAAACTTGAACTGACATATCAAGAAAATTCGTTTCAAAAAGAAAATGTGATATCTTGCTAAACATTGTTTCACTTCTTAAACAATTTGGCCACATAAGCAGAAAACGTACATGTTGCCGAATGAGGCCTTAGTGGTGTTATTAACAATCTAATACAATCTTACAGTAAACTTGTCCTTACATTTGGAAGAGGAAGTGTCTCCAAGAGCTGTGACCAGCTGCCAGAAGAAAAGAATTAAAAAAAGACGAAATATGGATCTCAGTTGCTTTTAACAAATTATATTTTATTCCTATAGAAACAGAACTAATTGTCAGAACATATACGCAGTTAACAACACTCTTTCAGAAAATGGACATATATATAGTTACTTGAATATCAACGATCTGTTTGTAGACCTAAATCTTCTCGTGAAGATACCAAACTCCTGTAAGGGAATGGTGGTAGGATGGGAAGAAGGGAATATGAGAAAGCATAACGTTACTGTTACTAGCAGTTAATGAAAATCATATTACCTTGAACCATTATCACCCAGACCATGCAACCAAACAATGGTTGCCTGGTGTTTGCCTTTAGGTTTCACCACATATGTGCGTCCAAACTCAAATACCCTTCTGGCAGCCCTACCACCTTTGATTTGCAGACAATCAATGTTGCAATTGAATAGAAATGAAAAAAGATGGTGCAAAAACTAATAATTCAAAGAAAACTAACCAGAGTTAATAGATGGGCCACTGAAACTCATGTTAGTTATCACAGAAACACAGCCAGCTACAGCAGCCACCACGAAAATAACCTGCGATGAAGAAACCCCACACATCGACATCAGCTCCAATACAACTATTATTTCATGAGAAACCAGTTCTATTAACATTACAACCACCAACAAATTTTTGAACAATTACGTATGGAGGCAAGTCACATCGAATATCCTATGGTGTAAACAAGCAAACTACTTACCTCTAGTAAACTAAAATTAGTGATATAACAATCAGAAAATTCATAACTACCCGAAAAGCCTAAAAGCAACTATAATACACATACACACACCCTCACTCTCTCTAATCAAAATCAGAAACTTTAACTAGACACGTCGTCTTGTAAGCGCTGTACATTAACTCAAAGTCTGTAAACTAAAGAATACCTATAACTACCAAAAATCTTGGCCAGTTAACAATAACAAACTCATAAACTTATCATTTTAGCTAGCAAATATCTAAAACGCCTAATTTGTTTTTTATTATTATTACTTTACTATTATTATTATAGTTAGTAACTTGGTATAAGTAGTATTAATATTTTTTGTTAACAATTATGCTTTTTAGAGTACCTTTGTAATAAATTTCTGCCATAACTTTGGTTTAATAAGTCTCAAACCTCAAATTAACATCAAGGCTTCTAATTTAACTTCTAAAATCCTGAGCTGACGACAATTTAAAGCTATGCATAACCTAACTTACATCAAATATGAGGTAAAAAAACTAAGATTCTCATTATGTACTCTAATCTCGGTATTTCATTTTAAAATGTCTTCATTTTATAAATGATTCGAGAATGATAACAATAATAGCTCGTAAAACTAATCAAACAAATATAATGTTAACACTATATCTAGCGCAAATATATATGCATACAAACATCACAGATAAGCAAAAATTTAGCGTTTATGAACATAAAGTACAGGTGATATAAGAATTAATTAGATCGACATATTAAAAAATTGAGGAATTTGAGATCAGTAAGTACCTGGAGATGATGGTAGAACGGAAACACCAAGGGGAACACAAATAGGCGTGTATTTGTTTTATTAGGGGCTTTTTATAAAATGAAAAAATGGTAATACCCTTCTAGCCTTTTAGGTAGAGGATGGTCGGTCATGACCCTTAACCGAATTTAAAACCGAAATTTCAGTTATGGAAATTTTTTAATCGTTCGGTTTCGGTTAAATCGGTTATGGTTAAGTAGATTTTGGGTCGGTTAACCGTTAACCATTGGTTAACCGCTTGAAAAAGAAAAATTCTGAAGTAATGGAATCATCGAGCTCCTAGTTGTGGTGGTGTTGTCGATATCTTGCGAAGAACATCACTATTTCTAAAGGTTGTATTTACGAGTAGAAGAGAAAGTGGCTTTAAATGTAACCTAAAAATGGAATGGACTACATAATTAACTAGTGGGCTTAAAGTTTGAGAGTTTCCTAACGGGTCATTATACTACTTAGTATTAAATTGTATGCATCTATCAATTTAATCCAATGACTGTAAGTAACAGTAGATTGGTGTTAAATGGGTAGTTTTTGCTACTGTGGGTGTGGGATGTATTGATGCGGGTAAAGGTTTTTCGGATGCATCTATATGCTTGTTTAATTTCTGAAGGCCTGGAAAATCATGGAGTTAGTTTTGGTTGGAAAGCTATATTCGGCTCTGTCACAATCTGATAGTTTGGTGCCTTGGTAGAGATGTAAATAGTATTGTGCTGTCATGCAGGGTGATTTTTATGTTTGTATAGATAGATTTATTTAGATAAATATCCCCTGCTTGAATCTTTGTATATTTTGGTTGGTATTCAATAAATTTTTGTCTTTTCTAAAAAAAATTTAGTTCAACATATATTACCTATTTACATTACATATTTATTTGTATAATGAAAATATAAGTAAGAAAACTAAGGGTGGGTCGGTTCGGTTAAATAGGGTCGGTTAATGGGTCTTAACCGTAACCATAACCGATCTAATCGGTTAATTGAATTATAATAACCGAACCATCGGTTAAGCTTTGGGTCGGTTAAATTGGGTCGGTTAAATCGGTTAATTCAGTTGTGGGTCGGTTAATCGGTTTCTATGCTCACCCCTATCCTCCTCATTGGACCTAGATACCAACTTCAAATAAAATAAAATCGATTATTATCAAATTATATATACAGGGGTGTTCATAATTCGGATATAACCGGATTATCCAAATGATCTAATTGGATTGGACCATTTGAATTGGACAATTTAGCTTTTTAGATCGGATCAGGCAAAAACCAAATTAGTAATTTGGTTTCAAGATTGGTTTTGGTTACTATTATTAGAACCTGATTATCCAAATAAACCAAATAGTAAAGAGTAAATTACCATGGTGGACGGTCAATGGATACGTTTTCAATATGAAGTCTGTGTCAAAATAATTTTTACAAATTTGGTCTAAAAATTCGCCTAAACTAAAATCACACTAGGCGAAGTAGGCGAACTTCAAGAAAACCGATCAATGCACGCCACGTGGATACACACTTTACCGGTCAACGAATATTTAGCTAATCAACCATTAATTACACGATATGTGTCCAACAAAGTTGGCCTAGATTTGAAATACATATAGGCCAAAGTAGGCTAATTTTGAACTAGGCGAATTTTTATATCCTTGTACGTATATCACACATTCGAATTGCAGTCGCTTAATTTCCAACAACTGATTTTAATCTGAACGTAAAATATTATACAAACAAATTCAGTTAGTTTGATATATAGGGCATAGGAATTTTTAAAACATACATGCATGTTCTCGTTAATTTTTCACTATATTGTGGTAAAAGGTTGATAACCGGCAACCCAAACCGGCCCATAATCGGCTGCCAATTCCATAATGTGGGGGGCATACCTGACTCACTCAGCGGTTGTGGTTATGGCATAATGTGAGGGGCATACCTGACTCACTCAGCGGTTGTGGTTATGGGGGTGTCAGGGTTTGAACCCCTAACCTTGTGCTTATTGTGGCAAAGATGCCCCAACCCATTACCAACTGAGCTACACGCCATTGACAATTTTTTTTCCCACTATATTAAATGATATAAACTAAATATTACTACAATAAATACTCTATTTACACGCACTTTTTTTAACACACTTTTTAAGAAGTGTGTAAAATACATCAATTTATACACACTTATAATTGTGTACAAACTCTTTACATTTATAAGTGTGTAAAATTACAATCATTTTCGCATTTAAAAATGTAAAGAAAAATGTCCAAACTTATCAATGCGTATAACATATATATTTTGAACACATTTATAAGTGTGTAGATGAATATTACACATGTAATTTCTTCGCACCTGAAAAAAAATCGTGTGTGTAGAATTGCTCTATACATTTATAAGTACGTAGAAATTTATGATTTGTACGCACTTATAAATGTGAACATTTTTTATTACACTTTTAAGTGCGAAAATTGTTGTCATTTTATACACGTATAAGTGCGAAAAGTTTGTATACAATTATAAGTGCATGTAAGTGGATGAACTTTACACACTTTTTAAATAATGCGTATAGTGTAAGTAACTAGTGAAAACTTGTATCACATATTCACATGCATTTGTTTGATACGTAAGCGTATAAATTCTAAAAGAAACCGTCACTTGCATACTTTATATTTCCATAAAAATTACTTAAATGAAGTTATTAAATGAATTGTATGAACTACTTTTAAGTTTTCGCGAAGGATATAAAGATTCGCCCGGTTCAATTAATTGTTCTTCGCCTAGTCAACCATGAAATTTCAAACATTCGCCTAGTTCGCCTAAGCTTATATTCAATTTAGGCCAACTTTGTGGGATACGTGTCTATAATTTTTGGTGAGCGCTCTAATTGATTTGCTAAATATTTGTTTGACTAGCGAAGTGTGTATCTACGTGGCGTGTATTAATTGGTTTTTTGGAGTTCGCCTACTTCGCCTAATGTGATTTTAGTTTAGGCGAATTTTTGGACCAAATTTGTAAAATTAAGCTGACATAGACTTTGCAGTGAAAACGTATCTCTTGACCGTCCACTACAGTAAATTTCCCAAAAGTAAATAACTGTATATGTGATACTCTTGAATATATATCAAAGTGAATGTTAAGTATTTGTTTAGTTATTTTTATACATGAAACCTTATTATATTATTGGTATTGTTAATATATATCATTAAATATATAACTTAAAATCCTTAGTTTGGATACAAACACTAACTTCACATTTATATAAACTTTCAACGTAACATGACAATATGTAACAGTTCACATCGCTCATGACATTACCTTTCACGAGTCAAAACGATACCCTCATGCATTCTACAAAAAACCAAACGGTTAAAACCGATCCATCCAAATAGTAATTTGGTTCGGTTCGCATCGGATTCGATATTTGTTTGGATGGATCAGATTCACATTTTGAAAATCAAAACCCAAATAGATTTATATAAATGGATCGGATTTGATCCAATCCATCAAAACGAACACCCCTAATTATATATGTTATAGGTAGGGAAGATCTAGTTTTCTTTCTTTGTTGTGCTTATACATGTACAAAAATCAGTGAGAGGTAGGGAAAATCTTAGGCGTACAAGTCTCTTTTGATATAGTCATATAAAGAGTTGTAAAATTTTTGGGGGGTGAGGGGGACGAGAACGATATGAATAGGTAATGATTTTAGAATAAGTTTCAACTTAACTAGATAGTTTATGAACGTAAGGGATTGAAGAACGTATAAACTTTCAATTTATCATGATATTATTGAGGATTTCTCACCATCATATCATGGAAACATGAGATACATCTACTCGTGAGATGTTGAAAGTTACCGTTGTCTTTTCACTCAAACTTCTCCATCAACTACTTTTATACTTGATTAATATTATCATTATATCCTTCTTTAATCCTTTTACCATTTTAAATTATAAACTTCTTACAAGGAAATACTTAATATTAGTGTGGATTTTTGTCCATTGCTTTTTTTTTTCTTTTCAATACAGAAGTAAATCAAGACTCCAAAACTTTTTAAGAGCAGGTCATAATAAATTTATCAATCATCTAACCTTAATCAATTAGCAAATACCAATTTGCATTTCAACCATGTACATCCTCAATAGATTTCTTGTTTCCTTTTTTTACATACGAAACTTACACACAAATATTTATTCAACCATTATGTGATATGTTTGCAATATAATACCCATTGCACACAAATATTTATTCAACCACTATATGTGATATGTTTGCAATATATTACCAGTGATATGTTTGCAATATAATATCCGTCGCAACGCGATGGCATTTAGCGACTCATTTATTTTAATTTATAGTGAAATGGGGTTTCATCTTTGATTCAATTAATTTGGTTCAATTATTTTGATTTTTGAATTATGTTTTAGTTATTTGATTTTTCTGCCTACCGCTATTAATTATAAAGTTAAAAGAATAAAAACAATCGTACCAATCAACATCGTTATTTTAACATAAAACTAATATTAATGATCTAACTTATGTTACAAATTACTTTTTTTTTAACGGTAAAAGTTTATTAAGAAAAAACAACTAGCAAGATGCTAGAAGCCAAATACAAGTACAGAAACAAAAACAAATATGTTACAAATTACTTAAAAGACATGATTTGTGTTGAAATGGCAAACTACATCACGAAAGGACCATAATAAATAAACAGTAGAAAAGACATTAATATAATTAGGACTATTCGTTATTTGGATTAATCAAAGAATTTAAAAGGTGAGGTTCAGAGGAGCATGAGCTTAACTAGGGGAATAGAGAATAAATTTCAACTAACCAAAGATTGACAAGTGTCAGACGTAGTCATCACCTATCAGGTTATCGAGAACTATTTGCAATTTTGAAAAAGTTGAAGATCTACTCGAAAAATTGCAAAAAAAAATGTCCCATCAAAAAACATGTTAATATGCAAGATGTAGTGCTAAAAATAAAATGCAGTGATTTCACTAACACAAACATTGTTTCGTACAAAAAAATATTATTTTCCAAACTACTTAATTTCACTAATACATCATTTGGTAGATTCTTCTTTTCAAATTCAAGCTTAACCAACTTCAATTTGGTTGATTTATTCATTGCAATCTCCTTAACTATTTTATCTACAAAATGAATAACAACATAGAGATAATTTCATATATATCCCTCAAAACTTGCAGAATTACACATATATACATCCAAACTTGATAATATCAAATCTATCCTTTCAAAACATATATATAAACTCTCGTATATATCCTTCATGTCAAATTGAATAAACAACTGCCTATATAACCCCTCTAGATCATTGAAGTCAAGTAATTTAACCATGTTCTGAAAATCCAAACACAAAACGTACAGAATATAACAACAATAAACATAATCAACACTGGTATTAAATTTAGCATTCAATTGGGTACTTTTTTTGTATTTTTAATTTGACGGGTGATTAAGCTTTTGATTGGATCTGATGTCGGTTATCTAATATGCATGAAGTGGCTAGGTATCATATATACGTGTAAAACACTTTTCCAATCTTCATTTTTAAAGAATTTTAATGTATGTCTTGACGACTACATACTTGTGATAGGTATTTTAGAGTATTTCAATATTTTCTCTTGTATATAATATCACTCGTGAACTGAAATGCGTATTTCTTTCGTACGTATTTCCTTTTTACTCTTTTGCGTCGATGTTTTGAAACTGTGGATTTGTTAATAGATATTAGAGTATTAGACATATATACCAATTAATTTTTTACAATAATCTTTATAGATGAAATTGTTTTTATTTAAAAGAATGGACAAATACGAGAGTTAAAATGTTTTCCGAGGATATATATGATATTAAAAAGTTTGGTTGGATATATATGTAATTTTGAAAGTTTAGAGGGACAACATAAGCCTACTTAGAGCATCTCAAACGAATCACTTTTTCGAGAAATACTTGATGCAATGGAAGGGTCGACTCCTATTTCAGCTCTTATACATGCTGCTACGATGGTAGCAGCAAGAATTTTTCTTGTAGCTCGACTTTCACCTCCTTTTAAGGGAGAGCTAATGCTTGTTGGGTATTTTGGTTTGACACTACTTCACACCCAAAAAGAAGGGAGCTACGTCTGAGTTAAACTTGGAGATGGAAGTCTTCTTTCATTTCTCGACAGTGAAGTAAGACCAAGTTCATGAGCTTATTATCTCAGGTCGGAACAAGTTGATAGGATCCCCCTTTTACGTCCCCATGTCCCCTGTGTGGCGACATTATAGCCTATAAAGTTTAATACATTGCCAAATCAGCGTCCAACATTTTTAACCTTTACAATGCATTTGTCTAGCAAAGTTTAATACAGTGCCACGTCAACATGTTCATTGTCTAAATAATACATTCCCATGGAACTTTACAAATTAATACATTTATCATATCAGTGACTATTTTTATCGTATATTTTTGTATACATATTGTATCATCATCTCATTACCATATAAAAAGAACCTAAATGCTTAGATATCTAACACACCATCTCCTCCTTGCTTGACATGTGTTCCTTAAAAAATTTTAATTTATTATTATTTTTTAACTTATATAAAATATAAAATTCATTTTTGTAAAAAAAAAATATATTTAACTACTTCTAAAATTATCGTGTCTACTCTTTCGAAGATTTACGTGTTACATAGCCTTTAACTGCTTCTAAATTTTGTAATGTCTACTCTATCGAAAGTTTATGTCGTATTTAGCGTTTTCTCCTTTTTTTAGCAAACTTTACTTTCAAATTTTTCTCTTTAACTGAAATGTATATATATCAATAGGGTTAATACACATGTCGCCTTGTAGGGTATCAAATTTTCACCACATGTTCAATTAGGGAACAATCTATTTTCTTAAACAAAAAATAACTTAAGTTTTAAAACCTTCTCCTATGTGAAAAATGAAGACGGTAAAGATTCATCATGCTTAATAATTTAATACACTTTACTTATCATTGTACACATTTTTATAAACTTTAGTTATGCTAAAGCACATTACATATAGTTAGGGTTGTTTTAAAGAAACAATATTTATTTTTTTATCATTTCCTAAATTAAATATTCTGTAGAAGTTTGATGTATTTGATGTCTATTGACAATGAACACTTTAACTGCTCAAGTATTTCTTTTTACATTTTTTTTCTTTCTCTCAGTGAACACTTTTACAATATTTATTAAAGCCTTAATGAAAGACCTAAGAGCCTTTGTTATCATTTTCCTAAACAATATATACACAAATAAACTCTTTCCTGTATTCGCACAAGATATAATGATTAACTTAACATTACATTTTATTACAAGATATACATCAAATTTGTAAGATTATATCCATTTAACACTATAAAATAATATCGTCAACGAAATTAGATGTGGGTTGTGCATCGCACTACCCTTATTCCTTACTAGTAATAATTATAAAATAACTATATAAACCTACGTGTTAACTCACGTGTAGAGTTTCCAAAAAAGAAAAATCATCTATATAATCTAAATTTTATAGACACACAATTTAGAAAATTATAAAACTTGATTTCATTATAAATTTAATAATTAAAATTAATTTAATCATCATATCGTATATATAATATAATGGTGGTATAGTAATAAACTGATGCCACTAATATAATACTCCGTAAGTCTGTAGCACCTTGGTCCGAAATAAAGAAATTGGGCCAGTACCTTGGTGGCCCACCAATGTACTTTATAGCGTGTTAAGATAAGTGTTTACGCGTCTTAATATGTGGCATCTCACACCGGTAATAAACGGATATCATCCCATTTTCTTTATTAGACACTGCCACATATAACGATTGGAGATGATCTTACACTAAAGTAAACTGAAGAAACATATCGACAAATGATTGGTTGATGGCATCAATGAACACACTTATTTAAGCTACTACATTTACCAAATATAAATTTTACTATTCCTAATAACATATTCAAACTCATATAATACTATTGCAACTCAATTAATAAAATAAAGTAGTAGTAAATAAGGGGATGCTAATACATATTTAATATATTCTTTTTTGTGTATGTAATATAATATTGTAGTTTAAAATAGTAGTGATAATAAAAAAATATATATAAATAAAACCATAAATGTCAAAATTTTAACATTTTAATTAATATAATCTTCATTTTAATAAGATAAAATAATGAATTTAAAAGTTAATAGCAAAGTATTAAATAAAAAACACATAACTAAATTAAAATACAATCATATTGCTATAAATAATTTCAGGAGAGTCATATGTAAAATGTTATCCGTTGACCTTTTGCAACGTAATCTTCATTTTCACAAGATACGGTTATGAATTTGAAGAATTTGAAAGTTAATCAAAAGGGTATAAAATAGTATAAAATAGAGTATGTAGTTATTATAATTATAAATGCTACAAATATTATCAACCTAAAAATATAAATCGTAGTCCCGTACAACATAAGTGATTTTTTGTTAAATAAATCAACTATGGGGGTTAAAGTACCATATTTAAAACCAAAAATATAGTTTATTATAGAAAATATTTGATTATATGGTATGCTAAATGTACCTTTACCAAAAATTGATTTAAGATTCAATTTGAAGGGAAAAAATGCAATAAGATTTGTGGTAGATATATAATTATGTCCAAATTTTCAATAAAGATAATAATCCATTTTCAAAGACGTAAGAAAATCAATATTAGTTTTGATAAACACTCCCTATTATAGCATTTTGAAAATAAAGTTCTTTTACATTCAAAGTTCCGTCAAATAAGTAAGTAACCGAAAGAATGATTACATTCGTGCTTCTTAAAATGTACACCTTTTACTCCTCGCTGCAACGCGCCGGTAGAAAAACTCATTTTAGACATATATGGACTGAAAATAGCTAGTTTCCTATTTTTAGTTGAAACGAAGAGAACACCTATAAATTTGGGTCGATCTTTTACTAAAGACAGTATTCTCGAATCTGAATCGAATTTGTAATGTGTCTTTATATAGTGTATGATGGTGTACAAATAAATACCATTGTCGATCATTATAAGATAACAAAATAGGTGTCCTATCTATCTTGGCGAAATTATTGACATTGAATATGAAAACGATTTTGAGGACAAAGAATTAGCACCCGAGCAGCCATTCAATTGTGATGCCACTCTAGCAACAACCCTTGGTTTCTTCCTTTTATTTCCATTTTGCCCTTCAACCACATCATCATCATCGTCGATTGATAAAAGGTCAACGACTATCATTTGAGTCTCCGGTGGCTCCTCCACCACCACCCGCCCTTCCAACCACTTCACCACCTCCACCATACTCGGCCGCCGCCGTACTTTTTCTTGTATGCACCACAATGCCACGTGTACCAACTTTGTCACTTCTTTTTCGTCAATACCTATCATTTCATCAGCGGTATATGTTGTGAGTTCAAGTCTCATAATTCAATATAAACATGTGTAATAAATATTTTTATAAAAATTATACCTCCAAGATCCAAAAGCCGTTGATCCACCACCTCCATGATCCGCCCCACTTTCATCTTCTCCATCACAATTTTTGGAAAATATTGAAATTTTCGCTTAGAACGGTCCCCACTACCGCCTGTGTCAATCACAGTTACATTCCTCCTACCACCGATGAGTTCCAACAACACCATTCCGTAGCTAAAAACGTCCGATTTCTCCGTTACACCGAGGTCTAACAGCCATTCGGGCGCTAAATATCCTTTCGTCCCACGTAATGTGGTCAAAACTCTACTCTCATCTCGTGTCATAAGCTTCGATAATCCAAAATCTGACACAATAGCACGATGGTTCTCATCAAGAAGAATATTCTCCGGTTTAACATCAAGGTGCAGAACTCTCGATCGACAATCATGATGTAAATAGGATAACGCTTTCGCAACATCTAATGCGACCGCAGATCTTAAGTTCCACGACAAACAGCCGCCGGCAAGGAACTGTTTGTTCCTCGTTGGGGCTGGTCGTGAAAATATCCAATTAGCTAAAGAACCATTCGGAATAAATTCATAAATAAGAAACCGCAAATTATTATGAATACAATACCCAAAAAGACGAACAAGATTAACATGTTGAACGCTAGCAATAGCCGCGATCTCGGATCTAAATTCTTTCTCCCCTCTTTCTTCTTCATGTTGGATTTTTTTAACCGCAACTTCAGTCCCATCTTTCATTACTCCTTTATAAACAAAAGCAGAAGCTCCTTTTCCTATTAACGATTTCCAGTTATCGGTTGCTTCTTCGAGTTCTTTGTACCGAAATTTAGTAGGAAGCCCGGCTATTTTACGTAGAAAGCTATATTCGATTCGTAACTCTTTTCCTTCGGAAGCAAGTCTAGTTTCCATCATTCGTCTTCTGTGATGAAGATGTCTTCTGATGAAGTATAAAACAATAACACCTAAGATCGCGGCAATCGCGGCTCCCACGATAAGAAAGAACGATTTCGAGAGATTGAGAATGACCCTGGCGATGATGATCACGGAGACGAGGAAAACAACCGATGATACGGCGATGATGTTGGCTTTTTTGTCTTCCATTAAAGAACCTTCATGTCATTGTTAGATCAAAACTTTGAATTTGGATACAGAAACAGGGCTAGAGTATTATAATTATTGATGAAATTTCGTGCGGCAGAAAATAGTTATTATCTAGATGGAATCAGATTTTGATAATTTCTTATAAATTGTAAATTTTCTGTAGGTGTGTAATGTTTGACTAGTTTTTGGTTTGACTTTTTCAAGTTGCTTTGTTGTTTTCTTTGTTTTCTTTATTGTGTTTGTGATTTACATTTAATAAAAATGTTCGACTTTTATTCAGCAAAAAGTAAGTCAAAGGTGACTTTATCAAACACTCGTTTTTGCATCGGGGTTCTTTTTGAAATGTATACATGACATTATTACTCCATATTTTAGTAACTATACTCCGTAAATTTTACTGACAAATATGAACAAGTGAACAACACTGCAATAAGTATGAATTCTCGCCTGAACAATGCTTTTAAAATGCATCTTTCATTACATACTATTCATATATGCTACTTGGGTAATCGTGTCATGCAACGAGACTAATTAAATACTCTACAAAATAATGATTATCGGTTAAATATCATTTTTTTAAAGAACATCGAGTTAATACAAATCCGATTAGCAACACGTTTGTTGATTGTTTTCGGGTTAAATTTTTAGAGAGATGTATCATTTTTCCGACATAAAAGAATAACTTATTGGACATAGGGTGTCACTTTTATCAGAATTCGAATAATCCATCCGATCCAAATCCAAATTCGATTAAGTGGATTGGATTATTCAGATTACCGATTGCTTAATCAGATTACGGTTTTCTTAAACGGAATGTGCCAATTGGATAAAGGATCACAATTAAAAAATTTATATATATCTGAATAATCCGAATAAGGTTTTATTGGTTAAATAATATATTCTGAATAATATAATAATTTTTATCATGTAAAAATCAGTTAAGTTTAGTTTAATTTTAGCTCACAGTAATGAGTTTTATTTTCCAAAAGATATTTGTATATTTATTTGAAACTCTTTACATTCGAAGGATGCAGAGTATTTTTATTAATATATTTATTATTTGTACCCCAAAAAAGTTGGAATTTATATATACTTTATCGAGGTGGGTTTTTTTTAAGACTCCAAAAAATGTAGAGAATGGGAGAACCAATATGATTGCTTCATTTCTCTACAAAATCCACTTAAATTTTTACCCTATGGTTAATTATCTCACAAACCGTAAATCCATAAATTATAAAAATTACATATTCGGAACCAGCATTTTTTTTCTTCGATTAGAGATGTCATAAGCTATACTTTCGATGAATTTTTTTTCTTCATTTTTTTACCGGATTTTACAATATAATCACATGTGATTTTTGATAAAAATTTAAAATTTGTTCACGATTATTTATTCATGGTATATGTTATTTAACACGTGATTACAACTTAATATTCATCCACATTAATAGTTATAAAGAAAAAATTAAAAATTGCACTGGTTTTCATTAAAAATCACATGTGATTGCTAGTTGTATATTTAATCACATGTGATTTGTTATATAATCACTTATGATTTTGTATATAATCACATATGATTTTCATTTAAAAATTGATATTTGATTAGCAATTTACCGATATATGATAATTCATGTATGATTTCAACTTGATTTTTACTTGATTGTATAATTCTTAGTCAATGATTTGAAAATCCGTATTTGATTACTCTTTAATCACATGTGATTGATACTTTGATGTTCAATCGCATGTGATTACACCTTAGTTTTTCATCTCTTAATCTCTTTACATCATCAATGATTTGAATTTAAAGTTTAATCGGAAATATAAGCGAGTGCGATTATTTTTTAGTGGTAAATCACATGTGATTTCACATGAAAAAATTTTAAAACCCAAAAAAATGGAAAAAAAAAACTTCGTCGAAAGTATATCTTGATATATCTTGAATCGAAGAGAAAAAGACGCTGATTCCGAGTATGTAATTTTTATAATTTGTAGACATACGGTTTGTGAGACATTTAGATTTGAAAAAAGAGAGGTGAAAATGAGTATTTGAAATGGAGCAATCCTATTGGTTCCTCCATTCTCCATTTTTTTACCATTCTTTTTTGAACTTTCATCATACTTTATCTGTCTTGATTACATATAAAACATCTTCATGATTGTCTTTAAATTGGAGTCTAACCACGTTTAATGACAAAATTGTTCTTCAAAGTTCATCAATGTTTTTCCAAATCAACCATTAAACAACCTCTCATTTTAAACTTTGCATATCGTCTTTTAAACCGTTTAACATATTATTTCAGTAAATCTTATACAAAATATTAAAAAAATGAATATAAGAATACCGACGCAATGCAGCGGGTAATGATTTTCTAGAGATTTTTAAAAATTTTAATAATCTCGAAAATCTCATAAAATCTTATCCAAAATGAATAAAGATAAGATATTTTTTCTTTCCAAAAAACTAAAACCACTTGAAAATTGGATATGAAACCACAATCCCGACCTAGAACCTGTGTCCTCGGACACACAAGTCACAATCCCAGGTACGCAACTCGCAAATTGCAATTTGTTTGCCGCAACTCACAATTTAGTTGTTGTGCACAAATGAGACATTTCGGTAAAAGGTTTTTAGTGGCAAATTTTATATATGTTAAAAATGAGGTCTAATATTTTAATATCCTAAAAAAAAAAATGTAACTATGATAGTCTTGTAACCCCCATATATTAAAGAGGTAGTAAAGGCATGGTTAAAGAATTAATACAAAGGTATCTCAATAAATCCAATAGGATTTTAAGAAAACCTTTAATAGATGTAGGGGTAAAATGGTAAATAAAATCTAAAAAATACCCAAATACATTATATATCAGTAATAGATAACTCATTATATCATGTCACTTAAATTTCAAATCAAAGTTTTCATTAACTTGTATATGTATTTGTCACCGCTGCTATGCACAGGTATAGTGCTCGTAAAAACTTAAAAATGCACCTTTTGTTTGTTAAATTTGGTCCCAATTGATATCATGCATTCAACTTGGGCTAATAAGGATTAATGCATTTAATCCGAACACTCATCCAAATCCGTTTCACCTATACCGATTAATCCATTTCATATATGGTTAGGATTATATGTTAACTTGTAATTGTTCAAAATCCGAACAGTTCAAATAATCCGTTGGACAAATACCCCTAGTTGGAGGTAGAAAGTTGACTACCATTTGTTATAACAAAAAAGTACAGAATAAATAAGGACTATGAGAGTAAACATTATATTAAGTTTCTATTTTTATAATGCTAAGTTTTAAGAAAGAAATTAAACGTTTTATGTTTTACAAGCACAATACCCGTGCGATGCGATGGTGATTATGTAGGTGTGGATATGATGGTGAAAGTTTTTGACCAAAGGCTGGAAAGAGCGTTTAAACTACTTATACCCCTCACTGGAATCAGAGAAAGGAGAGGATGTGTATTGAGCTGCAATTCGCAAGATTATTTGAATACAACCCAATGATCAAGACTCATTGCGTTGTCACGAGCCCTACCAGTTTGGGGCCTTTGGCTGCTTAGGGCCTTAAAACGTATTTTACTGTTTTTTCGGAGATTATTTTGAACTTTTATATTATGTTTCCTTATGGTTGCAGAACACTTGTATCCTTTAAATACATTTTTTTGAGTTTTATTATTCATTACGTTTTAAGACTTTTAATATTGACTGAATTAGAAAACTTCTCGTCTTGAGAATTTAGATTTAGTTCTTAATTGTTCTTCGTTTTTGTTTGACAATTATAATCTATCATCGTCACAACATATATCATTTTCTTGCTCTATATTATATGCGCACAATTTGAAACTATTCACAGGACGGGGAAATGACTTCCCATGTTAAGTACGGTACTAATTATCAATTCAATGAGATTCAAGTTCAATACGTGTTTATAAAAACAATAAAAAGAACATTAAAAATATCATAACTCATTTCATGTCAACCTCAATTTGCTGGTGTAATATAGTTTTCTTCCCCGTTTTATATACGTATACATCATATTAGTTTGTCTGATATATAAATATGGATAGATGTATTTGACGTTGGCAGAACTAAAAAAACCAACAGGGAGATTCATATGCTCAATTGGTCACACAAAAGTAAATAAAAAAACCTCATTTAATAGAGCCTTAATTAATTACCAAACACCCGACCTATACATTTACAATTTACAAATGGTATCGTTCACATTACTTTTATATATAACTTTAAAACAAAGTTATTTAACTTGAATGGCCGGTTAATTTGAGTCAGCAAATTAAAAAGTCCATACTTGGTGTAGATATTCTATAGGTATTTCTTGGGCCTTTTGGGTCCTGTTTTGAAATGGGTGAGTAGCAAAAATTAAGAAAATGCTTGCATGGTTAATTAATTGTATACAACCCGATTGTATACAACCCGATTACACAATGTAGCAGAACTAACAATAATATTAATAAAAAAAGATAATGAAAAAATAATTACTTTTAATATTATTAAATCCAATGATACTCGCAATGTTAGATTAGAAATAATTAAAGTGCTTCAAACTTTTTAGTATTTTCTTTGTATTTAGCAAATCTATGATTCAAAATAATGTTAAAAATGGAATGTAATAATTATCAATATTATTTGCATAACCCGTTAAAGGGGTGGTTTGGTCTTTTCTAATATAAGTAGGGAATATTATGATCTTTTTTTATCTTCAATTTTGTAAGTTTGTGAAGAAAGTAGCCAAACAATTTATAAGATATATATACATGTTGCAAGTCTTTCACTCTCTTTGTATCTACATGACATGGTGATATTTTTATGTGAATTGGCGTGGTTTGCATGTAATTATCCCTATTTATACTGCATATAAGCTTCTAAATCATTTTAATTAAAAAATCGATGGACGGTTTTAATCTTTTACACGGCCCGATCAATTCAGCCTGCCATGTGTAACTTTGTTTTTACTTTGATTTTAGACTCATGAAAGACATATGTGAATAAAGTTACTGAAATTTAGTTACAATTTGCTAATTATATATATATATATATATATATATATATATATATATATATACACTTAATACAAAATAGTTTAGGAAAATCCCAACCCTTAATTGGGTTTTCCCAAATCGATCCAGCGATCTAGATTTGATCTTTCAAGTTACACATACCTCCTCAACCCCTATAAAATATAAAATATAAACATTAATATTAAATATCAATATCAATAATAAAATAATAAAAAAATTCAAACGATAATATTTTGTATATATTTTACACATTTTATCCGTCTAAACTAAATTTGTTGATCCTCTTCATCATTTATATAATATTATATATTTATCAATAATCATAAATAAAAAGTAAAAAATGAAAACGGCAAACCATAAACTTACGGCTCCATCCCTGCATCCCCATCCAACCCCTAAACCCTACTACGGTCCTTCTTCGTCGTCATCATCATCATCGCCAATCAATCATCGATTCTTAAAATTCAACCAACCAATTATTACTATAATCGCACGTTTTCTTCTCAAAAATTCGAATTCTTAATTTTCGAATTGGCTTAATTTTCGGCGTTTAGTTCAAGCATAATCCGAGTGATTGATTTCAATGCCTGTTGGTGATCTAAAGTATTCGTACTTCATATGCTTAACTTTGTGCATATTTTCATCCGACCCGTACTTCATCCGAATTGCTCACTTGCTTTTGTATCTTGGTATAAATTACTTTTGCTCTATTCTCATTGTTAGGGTCTTATTGCAATGTTAAACGAGTACATATTATAATGGGGAGACATGAAAATTGTCATGGGCTTTGATAAGGTGTTACTTAGAGCATCCAAGTGGTAGAAATTGTTGACTTTCTTTTAAGAATTATGTAATATGGTTTTGAATTTTTTTTTTTACCTGAAGATGATTTCCATGATGTGGTATGGTTATAACTAATATGTGTAACTGCAGAACTTTATAGAGTGTTATTATTATTATGTTTTCTTTTATGATTCACGATCCTTGTGACAGTCAACAATAATGTCGCCTGGTTTTAGCGGTAATTGTGTGAGTTGAAATTTTGGCAAAGCCTTTATGATCTGTTTTATTTGCTTTTAAACTGATATAAAGCACATATATTTCTTTGAGTTCTACTATTTGTATGTGTAATAGTGCCACATATATTCAACCCACTTATAAACAAATTGTTACTACAACTGCAAGGTAGGCATGTTACTGTGATTTTGTTTATATTGAAATAAGTCTAATCAGGTTGGATTTTATTGATCGATAATTAAGCAGGCTGATGGGTTAAATATAATGCCCATTTAAAAGCTTACAACATATATATCGGGTTCTAATATAGTTTTTGTAATATGTAATCATTTAAAATTATCAAGCATGTACAGAATTCACAAAAAGCTATTGACATAATAGAACTTGGACACATGTTCTGACCTGAACCCATTTGGGACCTGTGACACAAGTCCCACAACTTACCTAATTTGCAACCTCTGTTAATCTGAACACTTGCAAGCTCAAATGGAGTGTATTCCATATGGATTTGTTACAAATGATGAATGTAGTAATGACTTTGAATGTTTAGTGTTGATATGCAATTATATAACATTATTAATGCTAAGAGTTATGATATAATACTTCTTATATATTTTCTACATATAAGCATAGAAAAATGATACGTTTTTGTGCGTTTTCACAGTTTTTTCCGGCTATATCCGTTTATTTGTTTACTGATACAACTGTTGTATCTTTTTAGAACACCTGTGAGATTGCTCATGCTCTCCGTAAGATGCCTTTGATCAAAGCTAAAAGATACATGGAGGATCTTTTGGCCCACAAGCAAGCCATTCCATACACCCGTCTCTGTCGTGGAGTTGGACGAACTGCACAAGCCAAGAATCGTCCCAAGTATATCTTGGATCTCTTGAAAAGTGCCGAGAGTAATGCAAAAGTAGCGACAGTGTTGAATGTGTACCGTTTTCTCACTTTTGAGTTTACTAATAATGTTTGCCTTAGTTTAGTGTAGATCAAGGGTTCAGATGTGGATTGCCTGCCCTTCACACCTCTCACATATAGGTGAACCAAGCCCGGAAGCAGGGACGTAGAACATACCGTGCTCATGGAAGAATTAACTGTAAGTCTCGCTATCCTAATATGCTCTGCCAATTAATTGATTATTTGTTGCCTTTGCTAAAGGGCAGATTGGGTGGGTTGGGTCGCTTACAGTGATTGATGTGTGTAAGGATTTTTTTTAATAAAAAAAGAAAAAATGAAAGAAAGTTACAATAGCATATCCATAAGTACGGACTAAAATGATAATGTTATATTAAGAGGCACAATGGTCATGCATACGCATATATATATATATATATATTTGTTTATATGTCATTTAAACATAAACTTTTATGTATGGAGTATTATAAGTAAAGAGGCTTCTAAAAATTATTAACCTCAAATTAGATTATAACAATATAATGATATATTCTCCCCGTCCCCATTTGGATCTTCTTCATTGGTAAGTTTTATATGTCTTTATCTTCTTCCTTTTCTTAGTTATTTGTTTCGTTATCTTTTACCGATGATATTCAAAATCGCTATCTGAGCTCATGTATCGATCTAGAGAACTCACAATTTGAACTCCTTTAAATATTGAGTTTGGTTACTGTTTTGGTTTTGCAGATTTCAATAACGTTATTAGAGTTACGGTTTATGTTCGTTTTTCTCCCATGACGAATCTTTCTGTTTTAGCTAGTAAATTAATTGCTATACCATCTGTAAGCCAACATGTCCCCGTTCTTAGCAAGTGTAAATTCTCTAGAAATAGATTTAATAAAGATGATGTGTATTTGATATTGGGTGTTTGTTTGGCTTATTGTTGGGGGTTAATTAAATATAATAGGATTCAAGCATTGAAACTCTCATGGGAAATGGCAATAATGCTAATTTAAAAGGTTGATTTTTACCTTTTTCATCATCTCTTCAACTCTTGATTTTCTGTTTATGTTTTTTATGTTTCATTGTTTAAACCGGTTGAAATTTATGTAGGTGATGAAGATAAAATACTCTCTATTTAGAATGAAAAAGGTCTATGAAGAACTTGCGAAGCAGAAGAAATCATTGTGGTACTAATTCAGGTAACCACCTTCTTGTGGAACATATAAGTAAAATTAAATTTTGCAAATCCACAAAACACAAGGCTCAACGCGATACTAATGGTTTGGCGTTGGTTCCTTTCATTGCCATCCTTTGGTAACATCATGCTAATTGCCAGATATAGCGATACTAATGGTTTGGCGTTGGTTCCTTTCATTGCCATCCTTTGGTAACATCATGCTAATTGCCAGATATATTTACATGTAACCGGTTCTATATGCTATGCATAATACTGTTAAATCGTTACAATTTTAACATGTTTAGGGTACATGCAGATTTGATTGGACATTTTGTGAAGACCGGTGACTTGAAGGTTAATCACGAAGGGGGAAAATCCCGTTACCTTACTTTCAAACTTCAAGACTTAAGGTATAACTAATATCTATTCTATCTTTATATGGACATGACCTAGCCCGATCTAATTTTAAAAGTCATTTATTGGTTGCTTATGAAAACATAGCGCATGTGCACTGATTTTTTAATTTGTACAATTCGTGAAAGGTAGTCCTATTTGCCTCCTAGCTAAAGGGTTCCGAAAGTGATTATCATAGATTTGCACATACTCCTTAAACTATTGTTTAAGCTATTTGTAGTCCTGGATCATAATGGCTGATGTGGGTAACTTTCATATGAGGTTTTACATTTTTCTCCATGGAGTAAGGATACTAGATGCTTAACCATTTTGTCATTTTTTAGACTCTGAAGTATTTTGTTTTGTCATTTTTTAGTTGTCATTTTTTAGACTCTGAAGTATTTTTGGTTAATTGTAGAGAGTTTTCAAAGACTCGCGGAGGGATCATAAAGAGAATGTTGTATACATTTTATATTTTCTTTTATAGAATTACAATTAAGGTGAAAGAAAGTAAGAGCATCGGGCCACTAAAGTTGGAAAAACTTCAAGTACCAAAAGAAGCAATTTATGCATGTTATGTAGTTAATTGATTATCATTTATGATTTTCAAATATGTTTTTCTTTTTACCGTTTTGATCTGTTTGTTATGTGATATGAATTGGTTAAGGTGGTTGTAACTACTAATTACAAAGAAATAAATATGATAAATCTTTTGATTTGCTTTTTAATTTTAAGATGATCAACTACAAGTGTAGATGCTCTGCAAATGTTCTGAAATAGCAAGTACAAATAGAAACAAATATGATTTTTTATTTACAAAATTTTATAAGTGAGCCATATACTTATGTTTATTATACTTCCGAAATAGATCAAATAATGAACGTATATTTTTTTAATCAAACATATGTTGTCATAGGTCAATTTTTTTACGTATAGAGAAAATTTCAACGCATATTAGTAACAGTTTAATTGCTGTGCTAACGATGGAGTATAACTTTACAATCTTTATATAGATATATCCGACTATCAAAAATAATAAAAATTCAATGGGTAATCCTATGTAATTGCGACTTTATTTGATAATTCACACTAATATAACATAATCCATACAAATATTCAAATTAAACTTCAAACAAAAATTTGAGACCGCCCGCGTTGTCGTGGGGTTTTTATTTAGTATATATATATATATATATATATATAAACACCGATTAAGTGATTATAGACAATTATTATATTATAGATATGAATTAAGAGTGCCTTGGATCGGCCCAATAGGATACGGACCCAAGAGTTAATAATTTGTTGAGCATTCATATCCTATGATTTGATAGAAGATGCAACTCATTATTATCACTTAATAGGCTAGTAGCTAACTAAGCTATTACAAAGTTTCTTGTTTGATGAAATTTTAAGCTAATTTTTATTTTATAGAAAGGTAAAACTCACATACCCAAATCACTTACATATATATACATTCCTTCACGAAAAATTACAAATAGTTCCACTACAACCTATAAATTGACAGGTTACCTCAATACCACTAGAACAATGACCTTTTGGTGAAATTTTAAGCTAATAATACATGGTTAACACTTAGCAATGCGTAAAATCAACACATTCATGTTAGTAATTTTTTTCACTACAATAGGTTTTTTTCTTTACATTATAAAATGACATTATCGTGAAATGGAAATAGTAAAATACTTCGGTTGTATAATCTTACCTTTGACTTGATAAATTAGGACCCAATTTGATACAAGAACTAACAATGATTATCCTTTTTCTACGACAATCTTACGGTCTAATTCACATATTATGTACAACCATAAATATATGATCTTAAGTGAAATTTGATTTGACATCCTCTTAGTTGACGGATTCTTCTCATACCACTTGGTCAAGGGTCATTTGATCTAGGACTGTACTTTTGATACGCATTTGGACGTTTTATAACGATTTATATGCTTAAAATGCAATGAACTAACACAATATAACAATTTATCAAATTAAGTTATAATAATAATAATTATTACTATAAATTATGATAAAATTTATTACTATATTATTTCTATTATCAACATTATTATTATTATCGTTATTAATATTATATAATGTTGTCATCATTATTATATTTACTATTACTATTGTTATTAAGGCTTTTTGTCGAAAAATGAGTCAATAATTCATGTTTTTATGTTTTCGGGTATCAAATATTCATAACTTTTAAAAATGAACAACTTGTTTAAAATTTATGATTAAAGGGTATCGGTACCAAGATAATCGGCCGTTCTTTTTCAAAAATTGAGTCAATAATTCTCGTTTTTCCCAAAGAAGCATTTAACCATTCTTCTATCTATGTCATATTAACCGATTCACCGACATTAGCGTGTTTTTGGGTATCAAATATTCCGAACTTTTTAGCATTATACACTTAAATCATATTTTTCAAATAAGTTATTCATTTTAAAAAGTTAAGAATATATGATACCCGAAAACACAAAAACAAGAATTATTGACTCCTTTTTCGGAAAAAAACCCATTATTATCACTATTAGCTTCATTAAACTGTATTATTAATAAAAATAATTACACGTCAATTCAAATCATTAACGCATATCACATGATAATAATAATTATTATCTCAAGTATTCGTCTATCTACAAAATATTTCAGTATCCCATGTTTGTTCCATCTTATAAAAAATTTATAACGTTTTGTTATACTACTAGTTAATTTTCTAGATATTTTATATGCAATTAATCAAATTGTACATACACTATTATCCTCTCTCTGTTAGAGCACACGAAGTTGTTGACTGAGTTTTAGTAACTTGAACACTGAAGGTGAAAAATGTGGTAATGATTAACCTTGAGATTCAATGTTCGATTTAGTGTTCGGTTGATTATTTTATTAATTTTCAAATATAAATAAAAAATAATTAAACCAATAAATAAAGCAAAACAAATTACATTCAAGAAAAATACAAGAACAAAACAAAATAAATATTTTGTATGTAAAATGTTTAGCTAAAAGTAATAAAATAACTTGAAAAAATAAGATGTTAGTAAATAACTTAACACTAAGTTAAGTAGCTCAAATGTTTTCAGAGCTTGGCCCAATTTTTACATAAGTATTGCCCATCATAACCTTTTAAAATATCGAAAAAGCCCTAACTTCAATGTATACCACATTTTATTTTGTTACAAGTTATAGATCAATCTAAAAAACTATATAAATAATGTACCTATCAAATTGTAAAACAAAAACATTAGTAACATTACAAGACGTAGGGTTAGGCATAATATGGTTTAAAACTGTTTAAACCGAATAAACTCAATTTAAACTAAACCGATTTCACTTTGATTTTTAATCATTTTTAACCAAATCCGAAAATATTAGCAGCTTACGGTTATGTTAAAGGTTTAATATTATTCGATTTAACCGAACATCAAATGCAAAGATTAAATACACATTTTACAATTTGATTTTCGATTTCAAATCGAAATTAAACGGTCTGAGGTGGATGTCGGTTGATAAAGGAATCCTAGTGAAGGAAGACCTCCTAAGGATAAGAGCCATAGGGCTAAAGAGAGAGCCAAAAAGGATCTTTCGTGTATAATCATGCATAATCTCGGTTTGGCTCCCGTAAAATCTCAAACCGAATAAACCGAGCCGAATATACACTATAAACCGTAGACCGCTCCGATTAACACCACTAACAAATAAGATGTGGGTTGTGCATTGCACAACCCTTGATATTTTATAGTTATCTTACCTATATACTAAATGACTATCTCCTAGTTTATGTGGAAGCATTTTAGAAGCTAGGATATGATGTGGCATAATTTGGTAAATCTCGAAGGTTAAGCATGCCATGTAAGAAGATTGAATTTGTCACTTCAATTTATTATATTATATTATCATTAAATTAAAGAAAATTAAGTACTAACATCTCATTACAATAAGACCTTTCATATGAAATGGACATTAAACACTCTTATCTATGTTGAGCATATAAGGAGTCTTTTATGACAATTATTATTTTAATAAATAAATTTGTTGTAGTATTTAATCTCTTTTAATTATCTATTTATATTTACTTTATTGCATAGTTTTAATGTCTTTCTTCTATGCATTTTTATAAATGATGGGCCATTTTTATAAATGATCGTAGATTTCTTTAAATCTTAATGATCCGTACTATATAGGTAGTTAGTTAATAATATTTCAACTGAGCTTCTAGAGACTTTATGACTTTTATCCAAAGATGATTATAAATTTGAAAATCGATACCCGCAGTCCTTCTTTATAAACCGTAAATCCAGATTGTGATATCAAATATATGTATATATTCTACTCGTAATTATTGGAAAGTTTGTATTAATACATACTTCTGACTAACGCATATTGTTTGTTCATAATATATGCATTTGTCGAAATGACTTCTGTCATTATTTTTTTGTACAGCATTGTTCAAATCAAATCTTGACTACAATTATCTAATTAATAATCATTACAACGAATTAGATATTACAATGAAAAATGTGCATATGAAATATTTGAGCGTGCGAAAATTTTGCATTACAAATGTGGAGACTTAAATATAACTTATATGCATTAAGCTGTTGGAGCTGGAAATTATTTAATTTGTGGTTCATTTATATGCATTTGGTATATGTATGATAACATACATCGAATTGTACATTAAAATGTATGTCATAATATTATTTTAATATTTAAAATATTGATTTGATAAACAAGTAGTTACATTTTCCTATTGATTAGTTTTTAACTTGATACATAAATTGATGAAAACTGCGGTATGAATGAATTGGGTGAAGTACATAATGCTAATGTTTAATTATTAAATCAAGAACTACAATTTAAGATGGCAAGACATTGCTTTGTATGTTATTGACTATAAATACATCATCAATGGGATATTGAGACATAACAAAATTATTGTATTAGAATCGATCCACATCTACATGTTCATACACATAAATACAAAATAATTACAATTGTGAGTTATCTAATAATATAAGGGTAAGGTTCTGAGGGGAATGCTTCAAATGAGAGGAAGGAGGGGCATGTCGAATTCACTGCATATTAGGATAAAATTGTCACATAGATTCACTGCATTTTACCAACTGAACACTGCATTTTAATAACACTGTATTTTACACCTATAAAATTTGACTACATATTAACAACACTGCATTATACATTGATAAATTTATTCCTAAAATGAAGTGAATTCGGTATGCTCATCATTCTCTTTATGTGAGGCTTTCTCCTTTAATCCTTACTTATGATATAATATTTAAAATATAGCTAAAAGATATTGATTTCAATTTTCTACAATACTTATATTTAAAAGATAACAAAAGTATATGTATTACGGTTTTTTCACACCTAATGTATTTCAAGTGATAAAATTATTGTTTCACATATTTAAAATTGTTGTAATTATCAACTTTTATACACACATTTATCATATATTACGAGGTCGTCCATCAGCCGAGAGATACACATTTATTTAATACATTACATTACGAAACCGTCCATCAAACGAGATTTACACTAGTTATTAATCTTAAGTTATTATATAAAGAAAACTACATGCTTTCTTTGAGTGCCACATCATCAAGTTTATTTTTTTTTCTTTTCATTTTCTTATCAACTTTATCCTTTAAGACATAATAATAACAATACTAACAACAAAATAAATAATTTAATTATTTACTTCCTAACATTTTTTTCACCTCATGTTGTACACTTTCGACACATCTACGTATTTGTATTTTGTATCAAACACTTTCATTTTCTTAATTTATATTATGCTTAAAAATTTAACCAACTTTGTTTGACCTACTTTCAAATTTGTCATATTTATGGTCTCTCTATTGAAACATACACATTTTATTTTACATTTCCTATCAAACTCTTTCACTTTTTGAAGCAAAGTTTGTTTAACGTCCTTCAAAATTGTCATATTTGTATTACTCTCAAGACACGTATATATTTATTATACAAGTAATTATCAAACATTTTCGCTTTCTTAATTATTTTTTCCAAAAAAGGTTATAAGAGCCTCTTTAAACATTTACAATGTACGGTTTCTCAAAAGGTTTTTGTTACGGCACAGATTTTTAAAAGACATTTCTGCTGTTGGTGATAATTAATTTAGAAGTATTTAGCTGAAAACTTTTGTTGTAATATACTAATATGTGCGTAGCTTTCGAACAAAACCTTTTAGAGTGTATAACATGTTTTATAAACAAAAGTTAATGAAAATGATAATTCAACTAAAAAATAAACGTTTTTGTTTATTAGAGATGTTGAATTCGCATTCAAATTACTTAGGGTGAAAATGTTGGTTTCTATAAAGAATGACATATATTTAACTGATTTTCACTTTCTTTCCCCGTAATTATTCAGGGTCTATCAAATAAATTTATATAAGTGTTGATATTTACGTTGCCATGTTAGGCAATAGTAATTGTGAAGATATATAAACATTTTTTTCATTTCGATTAATCATCAATATTCTTGAAGATAATTATACATAAAAATTTATAAATAAATCAACTTGAACTTTTCTAAACATTGGTCGTGCATTGCACGACCTACTAATTTACTAGTTATAGTATAAAAGAACACATTGTTTCCTCTTGCGGACACATCAACACTTAATAAGGTGAGGTGACATGTGTCCTTTAATTTTTAGTAGTCTTTTATTCTTAATCCTTTTTAACATGTTAACCTTTTTTTAATCAAAATTCAATCTTCACTAGAAAAAAAATACACTTTCTTATATTTTATTTCACTTGCATTATAATAAAACTTAAATAATTATGTAGAAAGTGTCTATATAACCAACAAAGTAGAACATTGATTCAAAGGATACCTTAATATCTTTATATATACATTTTGTTACCTAATACATTATATATTATTGTGTTCCACATAGCTTATGATAAATCATTTCATTTATATTACGGAGTATTACTTATGAAATCACAAATGAATCAAACACTTTTTACTTTGACTAGGCTTAATATTTAAACTTTAATTTACCGAGAAATAATAATTTCTTTTCATAACAATCTAATAAAATCATGCGTGAGTATAATATTTATTTAAAGGCTATGATCAATATTGAAATATAAGATTATCTTCTATAGAGATATATGCGCTTTAAACGTATAAAAACTTTGATCTTAAGTAATACTTTTTGGACAAATCATATATATTAAATTTATAATATCGTCTCACATATAAGAGAGAGTCCCGTGTTTTTAAAATTTTTATGCTAAGAGTATTCATTTTCTCAATCATGTATATATGTATTCTTGGAAGAAATAGACGCTTTCCGCTACTTTATCATATTGCCATTATTATATGTATGATTAAATTCACTATCTACTTATTATCTTAAATAATTATCATACACATAATGTATTTTTAATTGATTATTCACATAAAAATATCATTTATACCATTGTTTCATGTGACTTTATTATTCTATATTTCTACCCAAAAAACTCATTTTCAACTTATCTAACCTCATCCTTTTTCCTATATCATACACATTTCATATGATCTAATACTTCTGTAGATTTACCTTTGAAATCAGATATCACATGTTTCTACGATATAATACGATACTTCATGAAAGTTTACCTTCATCATCGTATTTTACATATTTTTTAATATCAACTATACCATTATTTTCATGTGAACTTACTACTATAATATCCTAATGAAATACCTCACAATGTGTATACCCAATCATTTTCACAACCCCATTTTATTATCCATAAAATGGGTCCCAATCATCAAACTCTTCTCTTTACAATTTTATTCATATTCTTTTCGGACTCTATTTTATTGAACATCTCCCCTACTCTAGGTGGAAAAATCATTGGTGATTGGACCCCATAGAAGACACGGAGGACCCAAAATTAAAGAAATGTGCAATATTTGCTGTAGCTGAACACAACCGCCGAGAGAACACTTTTCTAAGATTTATTAGTGTGAAATCTGGTGAGACAGAAGATGATGGTGGAACACATTATATATAAATTGACTATTTATGCTGCTGATGATGATGAGTATACCAAAAGATATTTAGTTTATGTTACTGATAAAGGGAATGTCAAAGATTTTGAGCTTGTGTCTTGTAAAGGACCTTTAGATTAAGTTTGAAAAGTTGTTTCCCCATGAAATCTATTGATTATAATATTAAATAAAAGGTTTAGAGTACAAATTTCTCTACATATGTATGTAACTTCTTGTGAGGTTTCATAATTTCCTTATAAATTTAAATATGACCGATAACTTAAGTGGTTAACGAGTAGTTTCTAAGATGTAGCAACGATCACTTTGTAACTTAGTGAGACAACCTAATATGAAGATTTCTCGCACATAGATTAATTAGTTATAGGTTTACTAAGTTTAAGTTCTTGAATATGATAAGAACATCTAACTCATTTATCAAAGACAAAGACTAAAGATAAATAAATAGTGGCAAACGCTTAGTGGATCTCAGTGTTTTTCTCTATTATCCTAATTCCATCAAAGACATATAGTACAAGTGATTTGAAAAATACCCGATGTACTTGTGTAATTTTCGAGAATGAGATTCATTTTGGTTGAAAAATGATGTGCGCAACCTCGAATTGCTTTTGTAGGGAAAAAACTAAAATATCGCAGAAAACGCCATGAATTTACCGCTAGGCACCATAATTGAGAAGGATAAGTTTATCGAACCTATTTTTTATGATTGGGAGAGAAATCTTTAAATCTTCTTTCACTGTGAACAAAAGTGGTATGTGGTTGATAACTCGTAAAAATCATTGTTCTACTTAATCATTCAAAATCACGAGCCCTTTACTATAGGACTTGTTGATTATATGGTTTCAACATGATATCATTATGTAATGTTAAAAGTTTAACGTACCATTATCTAACCCATATTATTTTGAAATATTATTAACTTTATTTTTCAATTTACAATGTTTAATTACTTTTATCTAAATGGAAACACGACACAATGGCCCAACCAAAAGCATACAATACACCTAAACAATCTTATATAATAATAACTGCACCAGACCAGGTCATTGCTATTAATCTTTCATTTGATACGCTCGGAATCTAATGTAACGTAAAATCTAAAAGTCATATTTTGCGCACATTATTCCCATCTTTAATTCCCTTATTCGATCTTTAGACTTCAAGTATACAATTTACACTTAGCGGAATCTCGTATAACTTGTTGAATTCGTAATGTACGTAATTGGAAACAAAACAAGCAATGTAAATAAACTGATTTTCAGTTAAGTTCACACAAGAGTTGGATGATTACATCGTTTAGAATAAACTCCAAACTACGGACGCTCTCACAGACTTGGACAAGTTCAGACACATAATCACTAACACAAAACACACATATATATATACTGGTACAGTTCATGGTACCTATTAAGTATGCACAATTGTTTATGCGTACTTATTAAGTACGCACCGATAAGTAATGTTGATGCATAATCAACATACTTGTGTTACAACAAATTGTAAAGACGGATTAGTTTTGCTTAACTGTTGTGACACCCGACGATTTAGGGTTACTGATTAACCTGCTGAAAATCCTAATTACATGTGTTTAGTTATTATTAGGCTAAATACTTGTAATTACTTGTAACTATTTGTATATTTATGTGAATATACACTCCCGTAATTGATTTATATTACGCTTACGTAATTGGTTATAATTACGCTTACGCAATTTGACGAAATTGTGCGAAACAACCGGACGGAGTCCGACCCCAAATACGACGTTGGTGAAAACCTTTCTATAAGTAACTTTAATCTATTTTTAGAAGTTATTTATCATTAGTTATTATTTTGTTAAATTAATACACGAAAAACCTAGACGTTTTGGCTAAAACGTCTCAAACGCAACGAAAACGCGCAACTGAGCCTGACATCCAAACGAAACCCTAATTAATATTTTGACAACCCAAATTTAAGTATTTTAATGATACTTCAATGAAAATGAATCCCAAATATATTGTGAATTAAAACGACGAAAGAAAACGCTACGCGATTTAACCGAATAACCTAAAAACGAATAAACGAGCACCGATCGCAACACAGTCCAGAAACGTAGCTTAAAAATGCAAAAAATCACCATTAGGGGGCCCTAAAAATCGACCACCCCACCACCACCCCTTTCCCCCACTTATTTTTCATGCAAAAATATCACCTCACCCACCTCTTACACCCCCATTCTTGATTTATGCATTTCTCTTTCATTTTTACACCTACACTCCACTTTTCTCTTTTCTTTTCTCTCTCAATTGCTGAGTATTCTCAGCCCTTACCACCACCCTAACACCACCACAACCACCATTAAACACTATCAATTTAAAAGAAGAAATCACAAGAAGGAAACTAGGATCAAGCACCTCAATTTCATCTTCCTCTTCTTCCCATCAATCTCATTGTAAGGAACCACTTTCTCTTGATTAATATACTTGCATGCTACTGATTTTAATGATTTATAGCTCATCTAACTTGATTATGTCCAAAATCTTTGTCAAAACACGTTTTTTATACACACATATAAAGTGACAGATTCTGTCTTTAAAAAGTCAACTTACAAAAACGTTCATAACTTGAGTTCTAGGAAGAGTTAGACAACGATTTTTTTTTGAAATTTGCGTATTGAAAAGGGCTACAACTTTTGTGTTTTACACCTTTTCCAGATATGTACTGATTTTTACGAATAAACCAATCTTTGGGTTTGGTCTGAAAGTTTTTGAAAACCGAGTTCGGTACTTACTCGGAATTATTTACCTACCTATATGGACACTATAGATCATGGAAAAATCATTTTATGAACTAGATACATAGGTGATCAGTTGGTAAAAATTGTGGACTCAAATTTAGACCAGAAGTTAGTGAAATCAAATGGCGAACTAAACCGACAAAAATCGAAAATATGAAATCTTGAAGTTTTAAGTTGCAATTTAAAAACCGACACCTCGAAATGACTCCGACACGAACCGACAAATTATTTGGACTCTATGAACAGAAATATGGGTTGGGTGATATTTCGGGTCAAACCAAGAAGGTTTGACCAAGTCAACAAAAATGGGGCTCGGTTTCGAAAAACGACAAACTTACTATTTTTGACAAAACTTGGAAGCAAATGGGTTAGGGTGACTTAGTTAGTAACTTGGACCAAAAACTAAACTTAGAAAGTTTTCCCGAATGAAAAACCGACACCTAGAACACTTGGATTAAAAATTGAAAATTTGATCAGGCACAAGTGTCGCCTAACCAGCGACACTTACCCAAGTGACGCCTAATCTAGGGTCACTTACTCTTAGTGCCGCCCAATTATTCAAATTGCTTATTTAGCGCCACTCGACCCAGTGCCGCCTGAACCAAGTGTCGCCTATAGCGACACTTACTCCAAGTGACGCTGCCAATTTAAAAATCACATTTAACATCACTTAACCTAGTGCCGCTAACCAACCAAGTGTCGCCTATAGCGCCACTTACTTGAGTGACGCATAGAGTGTCGCCTCTAAGTGACGCCTAAAACAGAAACTTCAAAACTAGTTTTCACCCTAAGTGTCGAACTCACACAACTTCAATACTTTTATGCAATACAACACACGAAACATATACTTGGAAAGTATACAATGAAACAACACATAATAATAATGGTTTAAGATTATTATTACAAACTTTCACCAACGGGTCGTACACGTTTTCGATAAACAAACTTGAACAACTTATTTGGACATACTAGTTGATGAACTAGCTTTAGGTGGACATAAACCCTCCACCTACCCGATTGGCTTAAGTGGACATTAACCCCCACTTATACAATCGCTATAGATGATCTTTTGAGACATCTACTTACAACCTCGTACGTTTAGGGCGTTAGGAGGTTGCACACGGGTCGAGAACACCCACTACTTGCTATTTGATTATTGCTTGCTACCTGCTAAACCCTGGTGAGTTTCATAGCCCCTTTTTACTGTTTTCTAACTCGGGTGAGAATACATACAACTGTTTTATAACTGCTCTTATGATCACAAGTAACTGTAACAACTTTTTATACGGATTGCATGAGATTTGATATAATCCACTAAAGCCCTCTACCCATCATAGTTCGTTAATATATGCGTGAATATTATTGGATAGTACTATCAGGGTTTGACAAACCTCGTCCGGGCTAGTCGCGCTATTATTTGTGAATCTTTTTATACTGTCATTTTTGAATGATACAACTTGAAATCTTGTGGATCATAACTAAACGATTGTTTACAAACCTATGAATTCACCAACTTTATGTTGACCTTTTAGTATGTATTTCTCAGGTAACCCGCCGCAGTAGGAAGCTTATGGATAGCTTAGCTCGAGTCACATGTTTTTCAACAATCAAGAGATTAAATTGCATTTAGCTATATTTTGGGTATTCAGAAATGTATTAGAAATCTCTAAACAGTTTATGCGAACTCCTAACTTTTGTAAACATCTGAATTATTGTAATGTAACTATTTTTCAAACGTCTCATATAGAGGTCGTTTGCTTTAATCTTTGTGTTGTGATATTTAAATTGGTCGGCGCCCCCTTGACACCTCCTACTTCCGCTGCCACGTGTTTTGGGGTGCGACAACTGTGAAATGCGAACTTATTTATGTATGCATATATCATTCATGTGCACTTAAATAAGTATGCAAGTACTCCTTAAATAATACGTACTAAGTATGAAGTTAATGTCGCATTTACTATAAATAGAGGTTTTCAGTTTGTAGTTAGAGATAGCTTAAATGAACTTCATTGTAAAATCTGTAAGAGAGGGTCGATTGTGAGAGCAAGCTCATATTGTATGCATTATTGTAAAAATAAATAAAAGATCAAATCTTTTATTTACATTTCGTGTTCTACATATTCACGTCTTTGATTTGGTAATTAGGATTCTGCACTATTATCGAATTAATTCAAATCTAAATATCGAAATACAGGATCTACATGTGGTATCAGAGCCTTCTATTCTTGAAATAGAGGTGATTTGAATCGTTTTCGTGAATGCTCTACTTTGGCCGAATGATGTGTAAAATCTAGTTATAAAAATAAACAAAGAAATACTGTCACTTAACTATTACACAACTAGGTAAGTAACAGTAAGTCCAAGTTTGTTCCACAGGGAATGTGACTTTATGAATTAAAATAAAATGCAATTAATTTAGACAAGTATTTAAATGTGGGGTTTTTGTGATCGAATTATCACGTTGCTTAAAACTACTCATATTTAAAAGGCAGGGGACTCAGGAAGGGTCAAATTGATTTGACGTACTTTAAGATATTAAAAATAACACTTATTTGGATTATTTCACTAATGACTTCAGGGTGTTTAGTTAAAACTAACTTATTTGTGTTGTAAATGTAAATCTTATTAAGCTAGGATTAGTGTCCACTTTTCCTAAACCTTAATTCCAATTTACTAATTATAATTTAATTTAGTGAAAGACATTCGCCAATATCACTAGCTTACATGGTTCAGTTTAACTGTCTAACTTATTACTTATCTGCGTCCTAAATTAAAGTTCAATTATTCATAGATAAACAATTGATAATGAATACCTAAGTGACAAACATCCGCTATAATTACTTATTCATTCACCAAATAATTTAAAATCGTTAATTAAACCTATTAAACCTAAATACGTAAGGTTCTCGATTAAATGTAATTAAATCAATATAAACATCGAAAGATTACACCCCTAATCATTAGTTATTTCATCCAAGAAAATGTTTAAAGATTTAGCTACTCACGATCATTAAAGAACAATCAAAAGAAATAATTGAAACCAAAGTAAACATAATTATATTAATTTAATAAGGTTCACAAATGATAACAATCAGTTAATGAATGATCCTCGTAGCTGATTAGCTTAACACGAATCAAAGATCTTCAAAGATGATGAAAAACCCTTTAAAGTGCTCTAAAATTTGTAGCTGGTGGTTTAGGTCTCCAAAAGTTAGTTTTAAAATAAATAAAATCGTATTTATACTATTTCCAAACACTGCAGGAACCGCCCGAGTACCCGGATGCTACCCAATGTACCCAGCTGGTACTCACAATCATTACCCAGATCAACCTTTGTAACCCAGCTCAAGACTTGGCGTGCAAAAATAACTACCTGACTGCTTTACAAAACTACCCGGCTGGTAACACTTCTAGCATTCGGGTAAATAGATAAACCGCCGGGTACTCCCTTCTTTAAAACTTCTTCACTTTCTGTCAACAGATTTATATTTACTCCCGGATGCTTCCCAACTTAGCTGACTGTTTAGTCAACTACCCAGCTGCTTGTGCTTTTACCAGCCTGGTAATTCCACTTTCCAACTCCAAACTTTCATTTTTCTTCACAATTAGCTCCAATCTTCACCAAACATAATCCTTTCTTTATTTTTTCTTTGATATTACCTAAAATCAATCTAACCAAATAAGTATCACTAGTTCTTTGAAATCGACTCAAAACAAATACAAAAAACAATGAAATCGAGCAAAATAATTATGTACAAAATAAGCGATATCATCTAACATGTTCTACATCAATTCAGTTTCGTTTAAGATCGATTGAGCTGGATTGTGATTCATTTAGAAGTATTAAGTTGTGACACCCTCCAAGTTAGGACTAGTGATTAGTGCCTAATCAACTGTTAATATATCTAATTACTTATGTGTTAGGCTAATTAATGTATCGAAATATATATTGATGAATATATACAATTATGCGATTTGATTAAATCGTACTCATTTTAAATCGAATGGAATTCGGCTCAATTAATACGAACGTTGGTGAACAATTTTATTAAATATTATAATATTATTTAATACAACCATTACATCCAAAATATTATTTTTTTGATAATATTTCGTAATTATTTCGTATCGTGCAAATAAACGTCCACGCGATTAAAATGTTAAACGCGCAAACAAATGAAATAATTTAAGATATATTTTATAACTCAACTACAAGTATTCGGTAAAATACTATAAACATTTGTATTTTAAAACGTAGTTTTAAAAGTATAAAATAATTATTTAACGTTTAAACGATCGGGGAAACGAACACCGCACGTAACGCAAACACAGGAGAACAAAAATTGGTGAAGCCCACCCTTGTGGACCCCACCGAAAGCCAAAAAGGTTAGGGACATCACCCCCTCACCTCATTTGTCACCCACACTCATCCATCTCACTCTCTTTCTTTTCTCTCATTTCTTTCACCACCACCTCATTCAACAACCTAAAAATACCATCAAATGCCCTCGGATTTCAAGACTCATTGGGAGAGAAACGCTCACTGCATCACGATCTACGTTTTCATCTTTTCGGTTTCTCCCGGCGTTAACTTGTAAGATTCCCGATAAATTCCGAAAACTCTTAGATTTCATTTATTTTACTTAAAAGTTGTTTATTTAAGCTTGAAATGTCCAAATATGGGTTTGGTAAAAGTTTCGGGCCAAACGGAAACCGTAAAACTCGTTTTTGGGCTCAAAAACCCCGGCCAGACGGGAGTGTCACACGGACCAATGTAGCGATGCGTCACTTCCTTAAGTGTCGCTTAAAACCCTAATCTTGCATCACTTGCCTAAGTGCCGCATAAAACCCCCTTTTCCCGACACTTGCCTAAGTGTCGCAAATTCAATACCCGACACTCTTAACCGACACTTCTAGCCATACTTGCCTAAGTGTCGCCTATAATTGAAATCTGATTTCGTCCGACACTAGCCCTAATGACGCATGACCCTGATACCGACACTTACACCTGACACTTCCCTAAGTGTCGCCCTCTATGCGTCACTTCCACAAGTGACGCCACTAATTTAAAATTTACCATTTTATGCGACACTTCCTGAGTGTCGCCTAAACCCCTAAGTGTCGCTATAAGTGATGCTAAAAAAACAGAATGTTTACAAACTATTTTCATATTAAGTGTCAAACTTGTGTAACCTCAAGCACTTATACGATACGACTTCTAAAACACATTGGAACATACTTTTAAGTATAACACTTCAAAACCATGATGATAATATTGAGATTATTATTACAAACAATCACCAACGGGCCATACACGTTTTCAAAACATAATCAAATCAACCAAGTCGTAGTAACTTGGACAAGTTAAACAACCAAATCGTAGTCATTTGGACATTCTAGTTGGACGAACAACTACAAAGGTAGTCTTTATAGATACCTACTCACGTTATAACCATCGGGTGTCGTGGACACCCTCAGGTTACAAGTCTTCGGACATCACTACTCAGCTAATCAACTCAAATTTATTAAGTTAAACTCACAAGACTCAGGTGAGTCTCATAGCCCCTATTTTATCGTTTTACTCAGGGGTGTGATATCATTGCTCGTTTTATTTTACTATATGAACGCAAGTACAAAATCAAACAAATACTACATGAGTTACCTCACTAATCTTTTAAAAGCCCTCCATCAGCATAGTTTGGTAATACGTTGTAGCGTGAATATTAGTATATGGTACCATATAGGATTGACCATCCTCGTTCGGGTTAGCACACACTAACTAGTTAAACGGATGTATTAATATTTGTTCAGACGAGTGTAGATTAGGCACTCGTGGGAGGCACCTCGATCAGGATACCTTAAATGTGGACCTGACACCTCGAGTTAAGCTCAGACTGTAATACCCATTTCTTGGGTCTAGAAGGTTTATAATATTTGTCTGACTTTAAATTATTATTTAATATGTCAAAAAATAGTTTCATTGTATTACTTGAAAAATAATTGGGAAATGAGTCAAATAATTTATTGTGACTAGTAAATTATTAATTGTTTTTAAATTAATATAGTTGACGGTAAAAGAAAATAGTTTCCCTGCAAATGGTTTTTAAATTCCAGACAATAGATATTAAAGGGGATAAAACAAGTACACATATTATCTAGTATAGGTGTGTAATACGTACTAAACTTCACCAAAATTCCAGTATCTACGATTGAGAGCTAGAGAAAGATTGAAACCCTAAATTCAAACCCTAATCATCAATTTGTTCTTCTTGTGTTCTTCTCCTGGCCTAACTAGAAACCCACAGGGACGATTGGTAATTTGCAAAACAAGTTTCGGAGTGAAATTGAAGCTATAGAACTATGAATTAAGCTTCAATAACATGATTTAATCATCTATACATCATCCTAATCATCTTGTAAGTATTAATTTCCTGATTTTCCTAAGCCTAGAAAATGGGTTTTTGAGTAATTTATAAAATTAGGATGATTAACTTGAAATTGAAGCTTGTAATGCTTGTATAATTGTTAGTTGATACTTGAATCATGATTATAAGCTAAGCCCTAATCTAGAATTGAAGAATTTGATATATGTTCATGAAGAAAGTCATGAACTTAATATGTAATTTAAGAATTAAAGCTCTTAAGCTTGATTTAATGATATGTAATTGTTAATATTTGTTAATGATCATATAATAGTTGATTAATGATGATGAAAAGTGATTAAGTTGATGGAATCACCTATATCATATTTTGATACAATTGAGTAAATTATGAATGAAAGTTTTAAGCTTGTGTTAGTGATATATTTAATTGATAATTGTTGCTAATATGATTCTAAGTATTAAACTTAATTACTTGTGAGATAGAATGGTAATTAATTACCACTTGATTATTGATAATAGTTGATACCAAGTATTGAGATAATGGTGTACTCATAAAATGAGTTGTTATAACTCGGTGATTATTTGTGGTTTGATATAATTAAATGATATGAGTAATGTGTTATGGATTATTTACTAACTCATTATTTATATTGTATTATCAGATATTGAGAAGACTCAATGATATTAGAATACTGAGCAGAACCTGAGGTATCGATGAGTGGATCTATAAACCTCAGTGTAATTCAGTTGTAACGGGTTTGATTACAACGGGTAAACGTATTATTATTGATTTAGTTACCATGATTATTATGGGTTAATAATAATATTGTTGCTAGACGGTTAGTTGATATGTGATCACTTGAGCTATTTGACCTTCAGGAACCAGTTGATTCAGAGGCCAGCATTGGGCTGGGCTTAGGTTTGCTATAGTGTTGAATAACGCAGGGTCTTAGTACAATTCTTATTGTCGTAGCCTGTGTTATTTGGGTTATAGCACCAAGTTGTCGGTTAAACCTCTGTATGGGCCTGCAATTGGTTTTCAAGTGTTCTTTGAGAAGGTGTTACCACAAGAACCACCGGTCCTCTTTGATGCCAGTTGTATTTGATATTATATGTGATAACAAATGCGTTGTGTATATATATATATATGGTTATATGTTGTACACAAAGTTGTTGTGCTAAGTTAGGCTGTTGTTTATTGATTTACTCACTTAGCGTTGTGTTAATCCCCTACATTCTACTTCCTGCAGGTTATGGTTATTGAGATATTGTGGGTGGCAGGAAGTTTTAGAAGTGAATGGAATGTTTGACAAGTGCATTACTCTGATGTTATTTTGATAAATAACGACATGTTTTGAATTATATAACACTTATGTGTAGTATTTTGGTTTGGAGAAAACTAAACTGTTGTATATTGGGTGTGAAAAAAGTTTATAGACATTTTAAGGTAATGTATAATAATAATATATGTTTTAAATCGACGCTTCCAATTTAAAATCATTATTGTAATGGTTTATAAAATGAGAGGTGTTATACAGACTATGTGCTCATGGCTGTATAACTTTTAGTTTGCTTAATTGCACTTTAAATTCAATTAAATCTTGCGGTTCATACGATATGTTTTGACATACAAACCTGTGAGCTCACCAGCGTTTCGCTGACCCATTTTAGCATGTATCACTGGTACTCAGTAGTAGGTTGGACTGCCTTCAAGATATCATTAGCTCGAGTCATCATGCAAAACATTCAGAGATTTAGCTGCATTACTATAATTTGTATAAATTAATTATGTATGCAAATCTTTCAATTTAGAAACTAAGTTAATGTAAACTACATTTTGATGTAAACTTTATTTAAATCAATACAATTGTAAAACGACGCATATAGTGGTCGTTCATTATATATCTTGTGTGTTTTGATTATTGATTAGTCGCGCCCCGACCCGATTCGCTTCCGCAACCCGAATTTGGGGGTGCGACAGATTGCTATCAGAGCCTAAAGTTATAGTGAACTAGGTTGCATTTAGTGGGCCTAGACTATGACCGTTAGATAGTATTTCCTTATTAGGTATGATTGGTTCAGAGATTACATCATACGAGTTTAATTTAACATAGCCTGATCAACTATGTACAATTATGTGAGACCTGAAACGGTTATGTTGAACATGGATACACTAGTTGACTCTGACCTCTAGAGAACCGGGACTCAAACATGTCTGTGCTAGACACTCAATAGGCTATTATGTGATATACATATATATATATATATATATATATACACACACATATATAGACCTCTCTAAAAATCCTAGGCTATATAATATACGAATATAGGCCTCATTCTTTTTAACGCTTTGTCTCAGAAATGGCAAACACACCACCCAAATCATCTCGCTCTCATCCGTATGGATCACAAAACTCAAGGGTATCTAGGAGGAACACTTGGTTGCCTCGAGCTAGCCCATATCCCACTCAAAACCAACTCCATAACCAACCTCAAAGGCAGACAACAACTAGCCAATGACGGTGGTTATCAAACCAACTTAACACCTGGAGGGACGAGGAAGGAATCCAACTCCCCACATCAGATGGAGGATATTCCAGCATGGAAGTCTCTCCCTATACCCAAGAATCTGCTCACTTCACTGTCCTTGTGTTAGCTGCTCGAGTGCACCATCACGAAAGCAGGCTACACGACATGGAAATCGAACAACGTAATATTCGCTCTAACTGGATGGAGCAAACTCAAGACGGTATCGCACAGTTGTACATAGGTCAGGCAGACATCTCTGAAACCTTGACCCGAACTCACGACCAAGTGGAAGATACCACACAAACCATGGAGATTGTTCATAACCAAGTAATCGGTAACTGAAATGAGAACTCCGTTTTACAATCAAGGCTGCAATAATGTGAGATGCGCCTGCGGGAAATCGACGATGCTCTCAGAATGGTTAGCAGACTTGCAGAGTTTGTGGACCATCTCACCTCACTGCTTCCACAACTCAATCTACACCGAGATTAGTGTAGTAACTATCTAGTAATCTATTGTACTCCTGCAGGATCTATGTAATTCGACCGAATGTAACAATTCCCGGCATCTTTTGTAAACTACCTAAGTCTGTAACTTTTGAAACTCGTAACTCGAAATTGTCTGTAATCATTTAACTTTGTAAAATCAATTGACAATTTCTCTCTATTACTCTCTATTATTGGTCTTTACATTGTGATGTGTATATTACCACTTTTATATATACATCTATCTCAATTATCATTCTGGTACAATCTCTCACGTACCTCTTGTTTCTTTCTTGAATAATCATGCCGCCAAAGAAGAAAAGTTACAGCAATGCTGAAATTGCTGCCCTCGTTTCCCGAGGTGTGGCCGAAGCCCTAGCTTCTCGTGAATCACCCCGAACCTCTAGGAGAAGCGATGACACCGCTAACACTACTCCTGTCATCAAACCTTACTCTTACAAGGACTTTCTAAGCTGCAAACCGCTAAATTTCAAGGGCACAGAAAGTGCCATTGGTCTAATCAGGTGGATAGAAAGGATCGAATCTGTCTTCAGTTTGTGCAACTGCACGGAAGACAACAAGGTCAAATTCGCTGCTTACACCTTTCAAGAAGGTGCACTCACATGGTGGAAAACTCATGCCAGTTCTGTGGGCATTGATGTAGCAAACCAACTCCCCTGGGCAGACCTGAGGAAAATGCTCAGGGACGAATATCACCGAGGAATTCCACCGGTTGGAGGAAGAATTCTGGCATTTAACTATTCAAGGCAATGATGTCACTGGTTACACCACCAAATTCCAGCAACTCACCCTTCTATGTCCAGGTTTGGTAGACACGGACGAAAAACGCATCAAGAAATACATCCGCGGCCTCCCGGAGAACATCCAGGGAAATGTCGCCTCATCCAAGCCAACCACCATCCAAAGTGCGATCCGGATCGCACATGAACTCATGGTGATGATTGTCAGCCGTGAGACATCCACCACCCCTTCCAACAACAAACGTAAGACGTTGAACACCACAATCAACCAAACAAGAAACCCAATGCCATAAAAATGTACAACACCAACTCTGAACCCAAACGTGGGTATACTGGGAACAAACCCTATTGTTCCAAGTGTAACCGCCACCACGATGGTCCGTGTAACACTCCTTGCAACAAGTGTAAGAGGTACGGATATTCGACCAAAGATTGCCGAGCTCCTAAATCCACCAACAATACCCCAAAAGCAACAACACCAGGCCATCAAAAGCCTGCTTCGAATGTGGGAATACGGGGCACTTCAGGAATGAATGCCCAAAGCTGAACAACAACAACAACAACAATAACAACAATGCAAGAGGTAGAGCCTTCGTACTTAAGTCTGGGGATGCCCGTCAAGACCCTAATGTGGGCTCGGGTATGTTCCTCCTCAACAACTTAACTGCTTCTTTCTGTTTGATACTGGTGCCGATAGAAGCTTTATTTCTGATGAATTTTATCCACTACTTGACATCATCCCTGTTACTCTAGATGTTAAGTACACTGTAGAGCTAGCGAACGGTAAACTCATAGAAACCGATAGTGTGATACCTAATTGCACTTTAAACCTAGCCAACGAAACCTTTTCAATTGATCTTATGCCTGTTGAAATTGGAAGTTTCAACATCATTATTGGTATGAACTGGTTGTCCACACACCTTGCCGATATCATTCGTTATGATAAGGTCGTTCGCATCCCTCTCGCCGCCGGTAGAACTTTGATCATACAGGGGGAGACCGGTGGGACGAGACTAAACATCATCTCTTGTTTGAAAACCCGAATATTTTTGAGAAAAGTTTATCCGACAATCCTCGCACACATCATGGAGAAAAAGTCGAAGGAGAAGCGACTTGAGGATGTGCCCATCGTTTGAGACTTTCCAGAAGTCTTTCCCGAAGAACTGTTTGGTCTACCACCACCAAGGCAGGTTGAGTTCTCAATCGATCTCGTGCCAGGTGCTGCACCTGTGGCCTGAGCACCTTACCGCTTAGCCTCATCCAAACTTCAGGAGCTGTCCAACCAGTTACAGGAACTCCTGGATAGAGGATCCATTAGACCGAGTTCTTCTCCTTGGGGAGCTCCGGTTTTATTCATGAAAAAGAAAGACGGTTCGTTCAGAATGTGTATCGATTACCGAGAGTTGAACAAGTTGACCGTCAACAACCGCTACCCACTTCCTCGAATCGATGACCTGTTTGACCAACTTCAAGGGTCAAGTTTTTATTCAAAGATCGATCTACGGTCGGGTTATCATCAACTACGTGTTCGCGACACCGATATCCCAAATACTGCTTTCCGAACCCGTTATGGGCATTATGAATTCCAGGTAATGCCATTCGGTCTAACCAACGCACCGACGGTATTCATGGACCTCATGAATCGGGTGTGCAAACCTTACCTTGATAAGTTTGTCATTGTCTTCATCGAAGACATTCTCATATACTCGCGAAATGAACAAGAACACGCGCAACACCTCAAAACCATCCTAAAACTACTTAGACACGAGGAGCTGTACGCTAAATTCTCTAAGTGTGAGTTATTGATGCAAACCGTTCAATTCCTTGGACATGTCATCGATAGTCAAGGAATTCATGTCGATCCGTCGAAAATCGAGGCTATCAAGTGCTGGCAAGCACCAACAACTCCAACTGAAGTACGCCAATTCTTGGGTCTTGCTGGGTACTATCGGTGATTTATTGAAAATTTCTCTAAAATAGCCCAACCACTCACGACTCTGACTAAGAAAGACAAAAAGTTAGATTGAATGATAAACAAGAGTTAGCATTTCAACTTCTGAAACAAAAGCTTTGCAGTGCTCCTATTCTATCATTACCTGAAGGCACCGATGACTTCGTGGTATACTGCGATGCTTCCCATCAAGGTCTCGGTTGCGTGTTGATGCAACGGGACAAAGTCATTGCTTACACCTCACGACAGCTAAAAATTCATGAAAAGGACTACACCATCCACGATCACGAGCTAGGAGCTGTCATCTTTGCTCTCAAAATCTGGAGACATTATCTCTACGACACTAATTGCACAATCTTTACCGTTCATAAAAGCCTCCAACATATCTTCGATAAAAAGGAGCTCAACATGAGGCAACGTCGATGGGTCGAGTTGCTTACCGATTATGATTGCAAAATTAAATACCATCAAGGGAAGGCAAATGTTATTGCCGATGCCCTCAGTCGAAAGGAACGATCAAAACCCTTCGAGTCCGAGCCCTCAGTATGACTATTCATAATGATCTAAACATTTAGATACTAGCTGCTCAACTCGAAGCTTTGAAACCTGATAACATCAAAAACGAAGCCTTGCGAGGCATGGATAAACAATTCGAAATCAAACCTAACAGAGTTAGGTACCTCTCTAACCGAATCTGGTTGCCTAGTTTTGGGAACCTGCGAGACTTGGTAATGGATGAAGCTCACAAGTCCAAATACTCTATCACCCGGGATCCGATAAAATGTATCACGACATCAAAGACTTCTATTGTGGCCGAATATGAAAGCTGGAATCACCACATACTTCAGCAAGTGCCTAACTTGCTCAAAAGTCAAAGCCGAGTATCAGAAACCTTCTGGTTTACTCCAACAACCCAACATACCCGAATGAAAAAGGGAATAAATCGCTATGGATTTCATAACCAAACTACCCAAGTCATCGAGCGGTTGCGATACCATTTGGGTTATCGTCGATCGTCTCACAAAATCTGTTCATTTCCTTGCGATCAAGGAAACCGATAAAATGGAACGCCTCACACGAATCTACATCAAAGAAATTGTTTCTAGACACGGCGTTCCAATCTCGATTATCTCTGATAGGGATAGTCGCTTCACATCTCACTTTTGGCAATCACTCTAAAAATCATTGGGTACCCGTCTTGATATGAGTACCGCATACCACCCTCAAACCGATGGCCAAAGTGAACGAACGATTCAAACACTGAAAGACATGCTACGAGCCTGCGTAGTTGATTTTGGTGTAAACTGGGAAAAACATCTATCGTTGTGCGAGTTTTCGTACAACAATAGTTATCATTCCGGCATTAAGGCTGCACCCTTCGAAGCACTGTACGGTCGTAAGTGCCGATCACCAATTTGTTGGACCGAAGTGGGAGACAGTCAACTCATTGGTCCCGAACTCATTCACGAAACAACCAAAAAGATCTTCGAGATCCAAAACAAACTTAAAGCCGCACGTGACAGTCAGAAAATTTATGCTGACGTGAGACGCAAACCACTCGAGTTCCAGGTTGGGGATCGAGTACTACTCAAAGTTTCACCTTGGAAAAGTGTCATTCGTTTTGGTAAACGCGGAAAACTAAACCCCAGATACGTTGGATCATTTGAGATCCTCGAGAGGATAGGTCCAGTGGCATATCGATTGCAGCTGTCGCCCGAGCTCAGCAGCGTGCACCCCACTTTTCACATTTCTAACTTGAAGAAATGCTAGTCTGATGAGAAACTTATCATTCCACTCGATGAAATTCGTATTGACGACAAGCTTCAATTTGTTGAAGAACCCGTCGAAATCATGGACCGTGAGGTCAAACAACTCAAACAAAGTTGTATTCCCATCGACAAGGTTAGGTGGAAATCGTGGCGTGGGCCGGAATTCACTTGGGAACGGGAAGCCAGATGCGACTCAAGTATCCTCAGTTATTCACTGGAGCTACTTCAAGCACGACTTCGAACAAAATTTCGGGATGAAATTCTTCTAACAGGGGGAGAATGTGACACCTGCCAAATTAGGACTAGTGATTAGTGCCTAATCAACTATTAATACATGTAATTAGTTCTATGTTAGGCTAATTAATGTATCGAAATATATATTGATGAATATATACAATTATGCGATTTGATTAAATCGTACTCATTTTAAATCGAATGGAATTCGGTTCAATTAATACGGACGTTGGTGAACAATTTTATTAAATAATATAATATTATTTAATACAACCATTACATCTAAAATATTATTTTTTTGATAATATTTCGTAATTATTTCGTATCGGACAAATAAACGTGAACGCGATTAAAATGTTAAACGCGCAAACAAACGAAAGAATTTAAGATATATTTTACAACTCAACTATAAGTATTCGGTAAAATACTTCAACAAAAATATTGAATAAACATTTGTATTTTAAAATGTAGATTTAAACGTATAAAATAATTATTTAACGTTTAAACGATCGGGAAAATGAACATCGCACGGAACGCAAACACAGGAGAACAAAAATTGGTGAAGCCCACCCTTGTGGACCCCACTGAAAGCCAAAAAGGTGAGGGACATCACCCTCTCACCTCATTTGTCACCCACACTCATCCATCTCACTCTCTCTCTCTCTCTCTCTCTCTCTCTCTCTTTTCTCTCATTTCTTTCACCACCACACCACCACCTCATTCAACCACCTAAAAACACCATCAAACGACCTCGGATTTCAAAACTCATTTGGAGAGAAACGCTCACCGCATCACGATCTACGTTTCCATCTTTTGGGTTTCTCCCGGCGTTAGCTTGTAAGATTCCCGACAAATCTCGAAAACTCTTAGATTTCATTTATTTTACTTAAAAGTTGTTTATTTAAGCTTGAAATGTCTAAATATGGGTTGGGTAAAAGTTTCAGGCCAAACGGAAACCGGAAAACTCATTTTTGGGCTCAAAAACCCCAGTCAGACGGGAGTGTCGCACGGACCAACGCAGCGATGCGTCACTTACTTAAGTGACGCATTAAGTGTCGCTTAAAACCCTAATCTTGCGTCACTTGCCTAAGTGCCGCATAAAACCCCTTTTTCCCGACACTTGACTAAGTGTCGCAAATTCAATACCCGACACTCTTAACTGACACTTCTAGCGACACTTGCCTAAGTGTCGCCTATATGTGGAATCTGATTTCGTCCGACACTAGCCCTAATGACCCATGACCCTGATACCGACACTTACACCCGACACTTCCTTAAGTGTCGCCCTCTGCACGTCACTTCCACAAGTGACGCCACTAATTCAAAATTTACCATTTTATGCGACACTTCCTGAGTGTCGCCTAAACCCCTAAGTGTCGCTATAAGTGACGCTAAAAAAACCCAGAATGTTTACAAACTATTTTCATACTAAGTGTCAAACCGGCCGGAGAGTTTGAGGTGCGAACCATCACCGTTGGTGAACCGGCCTCCACCGGACGTACCAACCGTGATGTTTCTCCACTTCCTCCGCCGCTCCACGCCACCACCGCCACCATCGCTTTCGTCATCATCTTGACAACACCACTACTTTGTAAAACTTTTCGATCTACGATGAAATAGACCTTTTGTTGGTGCATTTTGTGTGTCAGTTAGTTGGTCAAACGTTTGTAATTGTTAATGTAAATTAGTCTGCGTATATATAATGTTTAGTGTGTATATGCGAGTCTGTAAACGAATAGTGAAATAGAAAATATACACAAATTAGTGTTTATGCGACACTAAGCTAGTGTCGCATATAAGTATCGCTACAGGGTTGGACAGCCTATAAATAGGCTTGTAGGGTTTCATTTGTAGGGTGATCAAACCCTAGAGAGAGAGAGAGAGAGTTCGTGAGGCAGAGAGAAGGTGTGTGTAAACGTTTATACTTCAATTGTTAATATACAGAAAATGTTATAGAAATCGTGTGTTTGTTTATTCGTTCAATAATCGTTAACCAAACGGATTCCGCACGTTTGGTTGATTAAACGATCCGTTAGATCAGAGATACGGGAACCTACAAGTGGTATCAGAGCCGTGAATCAAGGATTCGACGGTTTCGGATCGTGTTTAGAACGTTTTCGGTTGATTCGCAAATGTATTAATCGATTATAATCAGTTTTTAGGTTATCCGTGTTGATTATATTGAGTTTTGGGTTGATTTTTGGTGCTAAATCGTCTGCTGTTCGTCAACATTCGTTAGGGTTTCAAAATTTTCGATTTTTAGGTTTTTTTGGGGTTCACAACCGTTTTTGCATCACTCGCTGCGTAACTTGATAGCGACACTTACTTTGAGCGTCACTTCGAGCGTCACTCAAGTGCGTCACTTCGTAAGTTCCAACTAGGGTTTTGCCGACACTCAAGTGCGTCACTAAGGGCGTCACTTACCCCCTAGCATCACTTCAGTGCGTCACTTCATAGCGTCACTTGTGATTTTTAGCGACACTTACCTAGTGTCGCTCTAGATTCGAAAAAAAATAAATAATAATTTTTGTTGGGAAACTCCAAATTTTTTTTTGCGTTTTTAAATTTTTTCCATAGGCTTAAAAGTGTTCAATTTTAGCCTGGAAAAAGTTTCATTTTACCCGGTCATTTTTTGACGTTTTCGGACGAAATTTTGGCGGGAAAAACGCGAAAAATTTGATAATTTTAAATTTTGTTTTTAAGCTTAAAAGAGCTTAATTTTAGTGTCGGAAAAGTTTCGCAATACTCGGAAAGTTTACGAAATTTTCGAATTCAATTTTGGAGGGAAAATTCGGAAATGGCTTTCGGTACGAAAATGCCTCCTTCTACATCTTTATTCTATAGTGATTTTGCTAATTGGAAGATTAAGCTATGCAATTTCATTGAACACAAAGATCCAAAGTTGTGGAACTGGTTTAATACTATTGATCGATATGAGCAACCAAGACTCAATGGGGTGCTTAAGTCAAGAGCACAAATGTTAGTTAAGGAACGGGAAGAGTTTGACAATAACAACAGAGAATATGAGATGATTACCATGTGTTTGCCAGAAGTTGTGATAAGTAAATATGAAAATCAAGCAACTTCTACAGAGTTATGGGACGCCCTTATCGAGGCTTATGGTCAAAAGAAAATAGTGGTAAATAAAGAAGGTGATCAAACCCTAGAGAGAGAGAGAGAGACGCGCAACTAGAGAGAGAGAAGTGTCTGTAAACGTTTATACTTCAATTGTTAATATACAGAAAACGTTATAGAAATCGTGTGTTTGTTTATTCATTCAATAATCGCTAACCAAACGGATTCCGCACGTTTGGTTATTTACGTCAATCTAATCCAAAACGTCTTCAAAAGAAGTTGTGATAAGTAAATTTGAAAATCAAGCAACTTCTACAGAGTTATGGGACGCCCTTATAGAGGCTTATGGTCAAACGAAAATAGTGGTAAATAAAGAAGAGGATCAACATACTCCAATGATGGCTCACATCACACCCGAGGTACAAAATGAACCTATTGAGCCTTTTCATTGTGTTACTTGTTTTAAATTGACTGAATCTCTTGAGGTTTATCAAAAGGACAATTTAGAGTTGCGGGAAAAGGTTGTAAAACTTACAGAATCTAACAAGTTTTTGAAAGAAAATGAAAAACTTTATGATAAGAAAATTGAGGCATATAAGTTAGACACACAGACTTACAAATCAAAAGTTTTTAGTCAACAAGATGCTATCAACAGCTATCTTACTGAAATAGAACTGTTAAGAAGGAGCTCTCTGATTTAAAAAGTGAGTACGATAACCATAAAAGCTAAATTTTAGGTTCTTCATCCGCAACTTTTATTTTTAATGAAATCGTTAACAAGCAAGGGACATGCGTTAAAAAGAAGGCAGGACTTGGTTATAACCAAGTACCACCACCTTCCCATGCCGAATATTGTCCTGCGCCTGTTAAGGAAGGGCTTGAAGAAATTCCAGTTGATTATACGAAGCTTTATGGTATTAAAGCTAAAGAAGCTAAGCAAAACAAACAGGCAAAGAAGAAAACCAAAAGGCCAGAGTATCCCTTGCCTAAGTTTGTTAAACCTGGAAATCAATCTCAAGTTAGTGTTGAGGAGATTGAAGAGGTAGAAGATATACCTGAAGTGTCTACCATTAAGGTTGAGAAAATAACTGTCAAACCTGACTGTTTTAAATGCAAAGGCAAAGCTAAGGTTGACAAAGAATCTTTCCATGTTACAAATGTTAAAAGGGATTCAAAATTTACTAACTCAACCTCAGGAACATCTACTTCAACATGTTCACCTAAGAGTGAATGTTCAACAAATGTTCCTGGTCATAGACCTTCTGTGTACTGTCCTCCACCGAAACGATTTGAGGGAACCCATTGGAATCGATCTTATGTTGAGAGACGTTCTTGTTTTCGTTTTGGTCAACAGGGCCATATTATTAGGGATTGTAAGTTATTATCCCTAGATAGGTTTAGTAGAGGGATGCCAAGAACTTCCTATTTCAGGAATTCTTTTTCAAAATCTTTTTTAAGGCGTCTTTCGTATTCGCCTGTATCTAGTTGTGCATCAAACTCTCCAAAACCTATGGCAAGAGTAAACAAAGTTGTGCATAGTAGACCTCAAGTTCAACAACACAATATTGTTGAAAACAAATCATCTGAACATAAACAGGTTTGGAAACCCAAATCCACAAACAACCCATCAATGAAATCTTCTGAGTTTTTAAAATATCATAAACTCATTGATGTGATGATTATGGATGATCATGGACAACCCAAGTCTATCAAGGCTTGGGTGTCCCATAAGTACTAACGTTTGATTGTTTGTGATGGTGCAGTCAGTTTCTTGTAAATTAATATTTTTAGTGACTGCATGGATGTGGATATTGTTGAAAATATGTTATGATGATTTGTGATTGGATGAATTTTCCGAAGTTTCGTGGTGGTGAAAGTGCTAAAAGGCATTTGATTTGACTTGATATGTGATTTTGATACTTTTCTTTTAAATTTTATCATTATTGCAACAGCCATTCTTTGTACCTTTTAGTATCAAAGAAATGCAATGTTGCGAAATATCTTAAATCAAAAATTACAAAAATATGTTTAATGTTTAAGGGGAGTACTTTTGAATTGGATTTTCGAAAAGAATTTGCTGTTCAGGGGGAGTAATTAAAATTCTAATTAATTGGATCAGAAATGTGAACAACAAGATTCTTATTCTCAAAAAGATATTGGATTGTGTCTGTAAACAACATGGGAAATGATTGTACATAAGATGACGTGCACAAAATGTAAATTTTAAGGTTTATGTTTGATGTGTCAGTAGGTTTATCTGGCATGTTTAAAATAGCTTTTATAAACATTGTTTTCATCATATGATGTACTGGTAGGCATGATACACACCGGTTTCTGGGTTCTTAAGAAGTAATTCTAATATGTGTCTATGATCTTGTGGTAAACACCATATGATGTACGACTAAATGTCTTAATTCCTTAATGTAGCATGACATATTTCTATACCTGTGGTTTATTTGAAATCATTTAGGGGTCTATACTGATTGTTTCCTCTGTTGTACGTAAGTACAGACCTGGTCTCAATTAGTATATGCTTAAAAGTTAAGCAAACGTAAGTCAATGAACTTGAAAAAGTCTTAAATCATAAGATACCTAACAAGGTCACCAAAATGGTTTGACCAAGTCTGGTTTTGCTTACACCTGAATCAAGTTATGTTGCTTTGTTGTACATTTGTACAGACCTGTCACCGCTGACTTGATTCTTAAAAATGATATTCTTATATTTTCTCTGGATTTGGAAGTTATGCTCATGTCTGGGTTACAGGGGTATGTCATAGGTGGGGACTATGGAGAAATATTCATACTAACAATAAAAGGTTAACTCACAGACCCGGATGTAACATGTTTAAGTGGACAAACAACACCAGTAATCGTCTTGAAATAATTTTTATAAAAGGTGTTTTAAATTTGCTAAGTAAATTTAAAGTGGACAAATATACTGATAATCGAAATAACACTTACTATTTCCTAATAATTGCATGTTGGCCTGATATGATCCCTAAGCAGACTTAAAACAATCATATCCCCGATTACTTAATTTTTAAGTATTCTTTGTTTTTCATTTATATAGAAAAATACAAAAAGATTTTATTTCTATGTTATTTTCTTCGATATCACATATCTTGTCAAAGTCAAATATTGAAGATGTAAAGGATGTCAGTTATTCTTCAAAGACTGTGAAGATAAATTCTATCGGAGAAGCAGTTGATGATTGAGAGATAGTCACTGAATTTGAAAATCTTATTGTATGATGAATTTGTGTCAGTCACATGAATTTGGACATCAAGATTTCTTTGAAGACAATGCTATCTCAATGGGGGAGATTCTTATTGTTAAAGACATGAAAGAGATTCTTATTGTTGAAGACATGAAAGAGTTTGTTGATGAAGACTAATTGAAGACTTATTTGACCAAGCTGCTGACATGGGGGAGTTTGTTGGTGCATTTTGTGTGTCAGTTAGTTGGTCAAACGTTTGTAATTGTTAAAGTCAATTAGTCTGCGTATGTATAATGTTTAGTGTGTATATGCGAGTTTATAAACGAATAGTGAAATAGAAAATATACACAAATTAGTGTTTATGCGACACTAAGCTAGTGTCGCATATAGCGACACTTGGCTAGTGTCGCTATAGGGTTGGACAGCCTATAAATAGGCTTGTAGGGTTTCATTTGTAGGGTGATCAAACCCTAGAGAGAGAGAGAGAGAGTTCGTGAGGCAGAGAGAAGGTGTGTGTAAACGTTTATACTTCAATTATTAATATACAGAAAACGTTATAGAAATCGTGTGTTTGTTTATTCGTTCAATAATCGCTAACCAAACGGATTCCGCACGTTTGGTTGATTAAACGATCCGTTAGATCAGAGATACGGGAACCTACACCTTTGAAATTCGTAGATCTAAGATCTAAAAAGTAGATCTGAAAAGTAGATATGAAAAGTAGATCTACTTTTTTAGATATAGATCTACTTTTTAGATTTGAAAAAAAAACCGACTGCATCCTGCATTTTTCTGCTGCATCTTGCGAAACTGCATTTTCCGTTCAATTTACATATATTTGTAGTAATACTTATTTAGATCTAGATCTACTTTTTAGATCTGGAAAAATAAATAGACTTCATCCTTCATTTTTTCTGCTGCATCTTGCGAACTGCATCTTACGTTCATTTAATATATATTTGTAGTAGTACTTATTTACTGCATCTTGTGAAATTATTAATATTTTTTACTGCATCTTATATATTGTTATTTCATTTTATTTTGCTTTTAGATCTGAAAAAATCGACTGCATTTTGCATTTTCTACCGCATCTTGCGTTACTGCATCTTACGTTCAATTAGTGTATATTTGCAGTAGTACTTATTTAATATATATATATATATATATATATATATATATATATATATATATATATATAAGTAGTTTTTTACTGCATCTTGTATATTGTTAATGCATCTTATCTTATTTTTTAGCTTTTTGTGTGTTGAAATAAAAAAACTACTTATACTTATTTACTGCATCTTATGTAACTCTTGATTTTATTCTTGAATCTAAAAAATTAATATTACATGTTTTACTGCATCTTGTATATTTTGTTACTGCACCGTTTTTAACTTTTTATGAGTTGAAATAAAAAAAATGAGTTTGTATTTTTACTGCATCTTGTATATTTTTACTACATCTTATCTTTTTAAGTATTTTTGACAGAATCTTTAATATTAGAAGTTTTTTGATTGAATATTTTTTCGACATTTTTTGAAAATATTTCGGACAGTTTTTTTAGTCATATTCAAATCTTTGTTATAATTGTAAAATAGTCTCTGCCCTCCTTTCCCCCTTGTTCTCCTCTGAATCGTTCCCAACAATAAACATTTATTTTTAACACCCTTATTCTTATAAATCGTGTTAGTCTCCATGAGAGAAAAACATAAAATAATAAAGAATCTTACAAAAACTAAGCTTTGGATCTTAGCATCATATCAACTAACAATAGTAAACCAAGATACATTCAAAAATCATTAAAAGTTATAATATAATATAAAACTAGGTGAAAGACCCGCGACAACGCGGACGTCTTAATTTTGTTTATACATTTGTTATTAATTATGTAGTATCCTCATCATAGTTCATTAATATTAATATATGTATAATTTAAAAGACTCATTTGCATGAATCCGAAAGCTAGGTTGTTGTATTGTCTTGTTTGAAAAAGGCAGAAAAAGGTTGATCATTTGAAAGAGTCGTAACATAATTAATGTGTATGTATAATATAAGTTCCCAATATATTTGTTTAACAAACAATAGGAATACAAAATGGATGTTCATGTGGCAAAGTAGTCATAAAGTAAAGTATAATTGTTGTATTGGTTCGGGCAGTTAGTTTCTAATTACTTGTGTTTAGATATATATTATTTAGGTAAAAATATACTCCGTATTATTTAGGTAAAGATTGCATATGTAAATTGAGATGTTGGCTAGAATATCAATAATGTTGGAATGACTAAAATTTATTGAAGAAGTTGACATCAACAATGTAGTCGTCGTCAATGTCATGTCCAAGTGATCGGATGTGGTTGATAAGATTGTCGGCCTTAACGAATTGACCATTATTTTTTGATCATCTTACACAATTTCATCTTTAGAGATGTTTTCTTTTAGTCAATTATTAAATCCGTATAAAGGCTCTTTATTTACCAAAAAAAAATGAATCATTTGTTAATTAAATTGTTTTATACACATCATTATTAAATAGTGTGAAGACATAGTAATAAAAATATTTGTATTAATTTACATATAATATTGTTTGAAACTTAACGATTAGTAGTTGTCGCTTTTTCTAAAAATTTTTTGAATCATTTGTTAATTAAATTGCTTTATACACAGCATTAGTAAATAGTGTGAAGACATGGTAATAAAAATATTTGTATTAATTTAGGTATAATATTGTTTGAACCTTGACAATTATTAGGTATCGCCTTTTCTTTTGATGCATGATCGTTAAGGTGGGGGTGATCTTTTTGTATATAGTTGCACATGACAATCCAAATTCATATATAACAAAGAGATAATAATTTGAATAATAAAATAAATAAACATTTTGTGCCTCCATTATTAACTGTAGAAAAATTGTCTTGTGCATTAGAGTGTTCTTTGACATATTTATATAAAAATGTAAAATTTTGTTAGTAAGCATAAAAATACAAAATTTCGTAAGTAAATTAAAATAATATGTATACCATAAAAATTGTACGTAACATACTTTTGAATTCTCCCTTTAGATTCATTGTGAAATAGTGGTGGTGAACTGGTGAATACATTGGAAGTGGAATATAATAGATATAAATAGATGTATTGTGTGATTAGGGTTTGGATTTTTATATATGGCCTATTGTAATATCTGACATTGTGAACCCGGCCTTTTTTTATTCTTTAGTTTTATTTATTATTTGTGAAATTGCATTGGTTATTTATTTATCTAATTGTTTTTTTTAATTGTGAAACAAAAGGCTTTTTTATTGCGTTGGTTATTTATTTATTTAATTATTTTTTTTAATTGTGTAACAAAATGTTTTTTTTTGTGCCGGAAGATTCTTGACCAGTTTCTTTTTTCCATCCTTTTTGTTTCTAATAAAAAAAAACATTTTTTTATAATTAAAATTTAATTAATTGAATTTTAATTTAATAATAATTTGTGGGGAGGAAAGTGTAACTATGAAGATTAAAAATAAACCATTAGATCGCATAGAAAGAACCCATAGAAGGGTTCAAATTGCTCCATGACATGTCGATTTTAAAGTATTTATTATTTAGTTTGTAAACATTTTGATTATAACAGTTACCTATTGTATGAAGTGACAGATAATCAAACATTCATGTATATAATATACATATAATAAGAAAGCAGTATAGAATTGTAACCTACAAAATAATTTTTTAAAACTCAAATTAACAATCAATTCAGTCAAAGTCAAATAACGGCATTTTGTAATTCAAACCAAAATTTCTATCAAAATCGTACATTGTTGTGATCATACACATATAGATAATCATTAACAATAGATTTTGAATAACGATAATAATAATGCATATAATATAATAATAAAAATTAAAACATAATGAATAATAAAGATGAAGATAATGTTATTATTATTTAGGATTACAAAAGTGAAATACATATCTTACAAAGATAAGAAACAATATTTTTTAAACTATACTTTTCTTTAAAAAAGTTGAGATCCACGACATAATCATCATCAATCTTATGCTCAAATGAGCAAAATTGTTTAGTTAGTATATCAGCTATCACAATTTTTCTTCATAAGATCTATTGTTTAGCTTAATGTATATTATTTAAGGAACTATTATTTGAATTCATAGAATATCATATTACGGTTGTATGGCTATATGGATGACCAGCAAAATTGTTTAGTTAGTATATCAGCTACGATAATTTTTCTTCATAAGATCTATTGTTTAGCTTATTATATATTATTTAAGGAACTATTAGTTGAATTCATCAAATATTTTAGTTACAACTTTAACGCATTCATCATATTACGGTTGTATGACTATATGGATGATCAGTTTTTTGTTTCATGATGTTGATAAAAAAAATTATGTAAAAATTAATCTATATAGATAAATATTTCAAATACGGTTGGTTTATTTATATATTACCACTTAAAACGTCATGATATTTAAACAATAAGGACTAAAAAAATATGAAAGTACTGAAAGTTCCAATTTTAATAGTTGTGGTTAAACATTTAAAAATTAAAAAAAGATGTAAAAATAATAAGGATTAAAAAGATAATGAGTACTGAAAATGTCAATTTCAATAGTTGTGGGGGACATATTTTAAAAATTATAAAAAGGTGTAGGAAATAATTTTAACCGTAGGATTTTTATGGATGGACTCAATCTAAAGTCCGGATTGCTCCATGGTATTCTGTTTTATATATATATAAAAGATTAGCTAAAATTTTAGTTGATCTCTAACAAAGTTATCTAGTTAGTTACTGTGTAACACAAACTAGTATCATTACTAAATCAAATTGTGCCATGTGTACAAAGAGAAGGTTCCACGTGTACAAAACCTATTTACCTTCAAAATTAAATATCTCACAAACGACAAATCGAGAAATTATGAAAACTGCACCATTAGATTCAGCGTTTTATCCTCTTCGATTTGCCGTCCCTCAAGGCATACTTTCGACGAGTTTTTTTTCTTCATTTTTTGGTGGGTTTCACATTTTACTAACACATGTGTTAATATATGGTTGAACATTTTATTTAAATATAGGGTTTAGGGTTTAGTAAGGGTTTAAGGTTTAGTGGGGCTTAAGGTTTAGTAAGGGTTTAGGGTTTAAGGTTTAGTAAGTTTTAGGGTTATCCGAAACCCCAAACCTCAAACCCTAAACCATAACCCTAAACCCTAAACCCTAAACACAACACTTTAACACATGTGTTGATAAAATGTGAAACTCACCAAAAAATAAAGAAAAAAACTCGTCGAAATTATGCCTTGATAGACGAAAAATCTAAGAGGATAAAACGCTGAATCTAATGGTGCAATTTTCATAATTTTTCGATTTGTCATTTGTGAGATATTTAAGTTTGGGCGTAAATGTGTTTTGTACATATTAAACATTCTCTTTGTACACATGACATAATATCATTCATACTTCTATTCTTTCAATAATCCTAATCCTTGTACTCTAATGATCTCATATCTATTATTTAATAATCAAAATGATGATATGATATATAATATGATGCACTACGTATATGTAGTTTCAGTGTAAATATGTAAATGTTAATGTGATTATAGTTTGTAATTAAAAATTGATTGCCCCTTTTTAAAGGAAAAATAAAAGAAACCCATGTGTTGTAGAAAACACATATTTGGTAAATAATTTTGAGTAAACACCATCATGGTAAATATTTTTTTCCTGAAAACTTTATTAGTTAAAAACTCCTAAAATGTGTATAGACACATTAATATTGGAGAGTATGATCGAATTTGATGATTAATAAAATAGGAAAAATGAAAATAATGTTTTGTGAACCTAATTATGTATCTATGCATATTTTAGACTTTTTAATTAATAGTTCACTCAAAAAATTTAAAAGAATGAATAAAAATATCACATGCAATCTTTTTTAACGGAGAGTTAACAATCGTGAGTCTAAAAGACTATATACGTAACATGTTTCAAAATAAATGATGACCCGTGTTATTAAATTAATTAAAGAACTGTCAATGAAATTTTGACCAAACCCTAAGGATAAATTATGTAATTTTCTCTTTCAAGTATATATAGTAGTAAGTATGGATTTGGAAAATGTATCTCACCCTTTGCGTCCTAATTTGCATCTTTCTATAACTATAACCAATTAGAAGATATGGTTTCATTATATAAAGGGTTAATTACATAAAAATGCAATTAACTATGACCTTATATTCATAGTGTGTATTTAACTATTCGTGTTTCCATTGTGTGTAAGAAACTAGTTATTTCTTACCATTGTATGCAATTTTCGGTATTTTTTCCAGATGTCATCTATATAAAGTGCCACGTGTCATCATTATAAGTTGACACGTCATCAAAATACATACAATGGAAAGAAATAACTAGTTTCTTGCACACAATAGAAGCTCGAATAGTTGAGTACACACAATGTATGTCAGGTCATAGTTAATTGTATTTTTATGTACTTACCCCTTATATAAACTAGTGTTCACCCTCATTTATTCTCAAGCACCTCATAAAATTTTCCACCAAGATTAAGTCTATGTCCACCAACCATGCAACATCGATTGAGTCAATGTCGAATTAGGTTTGCATTTTAATCGGAGTGTGGTATAACTTAATCTCTCATAAACTCACTCTTAATTGTACTCAAAATGAAATATGTTTGATCATATGATATATTATTTTCGTCTCAAACAATTCGTATCTACGGATTTAAAAACTAGTTATATAACAAGAGAGAAATGAAAATAATAAAATAATACGGAGTAACAAAAAGCCATCATGCAAGAAAATGGGTCTTAAAATAGGTGGTAACATTTATGTGGTTCCACCAAATCCTCTCTCGTTGTCTTATTCGTATCATTCATCATTGGAAGTTCCCATGTGACCATGCTTCCCTAAAACATACATGATGCTCCAATTAAATATCCGAATGTTTTATAACAAGATTCATAATGCCCGTACGTTACACTGGTTATCACATATTATCATCATTAATTTAAGTAGGATTTTTCCATTATATAATATGACGGTTTTAAAAATTTACATTTTGTTTGATAAAAATGAAATTAATATTAGTTTGATTTGATTAATTTTTTTAAAGGCGGTATTCTAAATAAAAAACGAAATATATTAAGTTTTATAGTTAATTCAATCTAGACAAAGTAATCACAGTAAATTTTATTGAAATATACCGAATATGAATTATTATGTGATTTTAAATGTTCTGAAGTTTTTTGCACCTTTAATGTATGTTAATGATTAATCATTAATCTATTAAAACTATAAAAATAGCCAAAAGTTAAGCAAGTGAGGCTTGAACCTATACACTAACCCATAATACCCCTCAAGATCTGTGACACCCCACAAATTTGAGTACAATTAAGTACAATGAACTCGTGAATTTTACACTAAGTTCCTGACAAAATTTAAAACAAAAGTTTTGATGTGAAATAAGTCTAGCAAGCCCAAAATCATAATACGAAAAGTATTACAAAAGTGGTAATTATCATAATTACAACCAAAATAATGTGAATATTTACAAAAGGTTAGCGAAACACGTGTTCGAAAAACATCTTAGAAATGTTCCTAAAATCATTTCGAAATATTATTTAACTACATTAATATGTGGGAAAAATTTTAAAACGAAATAATATTGTGTTTTAAACACATATTGAGCACGCAGAACATTTATAATGTACAAATCATACATCAGTCAAAAATAATGAAAAAGTCATTATTCTGATTTTAAATAACGTACCTAGAGAACATCTACAAAATAAAAATATAAAATATTAAATTTTATATTGCACTAATTATACCCGTACCCGAAATTTACGGGCCAAAAACTAAAATATATACTCCTCCTCACACCACCAAACTCAAATAATTGAGTTTAGTTTGTGGGTGTTCGAAGGAAGCAGAAACGGAAGGAGTAGAGCAGCAACAACACAAAATCATCTCCATCACCATCAATTATCATCATCATCTTCATCCTCTGATCATCATCCTCACCATCTTCTTCTTCTTCGTGTTCATCGTTTTCATCATCACGATCACCACATAAATTGTAAGGATTCCAAACGTTTTTCCTTAAGTTTTCATGTTTATATTACATATAACATCATGTATTTGTGTTCTATAAATTGATTGTGTACAAAAATTGGGTTTAAAATGGGTTTTGAGTGATGATCGGACGAACAGACACTGGTCAAGCCTCTAGCCGATCAGCTATATGCTCCCAGCCGATCGGCTATATACATTCCCAGCCGTTCGGCTAAGAAACCGGCTATGTGCTATTTTTTCAGCAAACTATATTTTGTATATTTGTAGCCCTCTGAGTTACGGTCGTTTGGGCGCCTGAATCACCTCAATCCGAGTTCGTATGAGGGAGATATGGCCAAAATGGTGCAGCCTCGCCAAATCAGTTTAACAACCAAACATTTACGTACGATATGATACACGTTTAGACAAACTTTGAAATGCGAAAAAAACATAATCAAACATTGGGAATTATGTTTTCGAACTATCACCAACGAGTCGTGTACGTATTCAAAACTACAAACTTAAACGAGAAACAAAATACTTGGATGTAATGTGGTTGAACAAAACATTAACATGGATTGTCTGGTACGACATCCACATACTTATACATTTAATCTCATTCGTCTAGGGCGTTAGGAGATTAATGACTAGGAGAACACTTGGGCTTAGACTTTGCTAGCACTCTCGCGTACTTAGCTTACCAGGTGAGTTCACAGCCCCACCTTTTACATGTTTTACTGCTTTTAAAACTTGGGGTGAAAAACATAGCTAACGTTTTTGCTATAACATGCAATCACTGTTCATAATTGCTTTGGTGCTTATGTGTGACTAAATTGCTTTGGTTCTTACATGTATTACTAATAATTTAAATGACTTCATATTATGATTGTGAATTATTTGTATATGCTTATATACTGTTGTACAAACAACTCCTAGAATTTGCCTTCCAACCAACCTTACCATAGGATAATTTCATTATATAGGTACTATTGATTAGGATACTTACCTTCCTACAGACTGTTATGAGTAACTTTATTTGACTCTCATGTCAAAAACTTTCAATCGAACTTGATTTAACAAACCATACATATAAAAACCTGTGAATTCACTCAACCATGTGTTGACTTTTTACTATGTTTTTCAGGTAATTCACAGCACAAGTAAGAACGCATACTTACGGAGTTAGGCGATCCATAACGAATTAGGATGCCACATTTTGGGACAAACAAGGATTTATTTTGTATAACTAATACTATTTCTACGACTTGACAAGTCGTAGTTCTTTTGTAAACCAACTATTTTCATAGATGGCATCTTAATTTAATTGTTCTGCAATAATCATATGCTCTGATCTACATGAGTGTCAAATGTTGACGTCAGCACCCCCGCTTACCCTAATGCTTCTGCTAATCGCGCGTTAATCGCGTTGACTGAATTCTGGGGGTGTCACAAGATCTTTACCAATTAGTCTAGAATATCATTATTGTCATAATCTCTTCTTAATTAAATATATACATATATTAGATCTTTTACTATCATATAAGACAAAACACTTACTATTCATAAGTGTTCAATAATTGATATTAGAGGATAATTGAGTATGGTTTTGATTGGTTTTGAGTTTTTTCGATTCGAGATGTTCGCTTAGAGAATTTTCTCGGGGTTTTGATTAGGATACTTCGAGTGTATTTGGTAATAACTAGCTATATACGAAGGTTATGGATGAAGTTGGAGTCGTAGATTGTGGCAAAATTCAATAATATTTTCTATATTTTTGTAGCCAAACAAGGATGCAAAATTAAAATTGTTAGAAATTATAAGCTCAATATACTATAATCGCTTAGAATCCTTGTGCCAAATACACCTCTAGGGTTGCAAATGAGTCGAACTTTTATCGAACAACTCAAGTTCGGCTAGAGCGTTAGCTTGATCGATTCGAGCTTTTATCGAGTTCGATCCCGAACTCGAGCTTAAAAATCAAGCTCGAAATATGTATCGAGTCGAGATCGAGCTTTTAAGAAATCGGCTTAAGAATATAATCGAAATTTTCGAGCTTTAATTAATATGTGTGTGTGAAGTTTTGATATCTATCTAAATGGTATTATTATCCTATTTTAAAAATTTTTGCATTTAACAAAGTTTTGTCTTGTTTTACGATTTATCTGTATATTATATGTGATTTTATCATTGATTTTTTCCATGTAAATATGAATTAAGTTTAAATACTAAAAATTATTTTTAAATAAAATTTCGAACTTTTCGAGCTGAGCTCGTGCCTGCACCATAAAAGCTCGTCGAGCTATCAAGCCGAGCTCGAAATTACCCTAAATGAGTCGCGCTGATCTGGAGATCGACACAGTCATGTCGATCTCGACTTGACTTGGTCACATCCCTATACACTCCTAATCGAATTCGTTTTTAATTCGAACTTTTATTGAATTTGAGTCTATATAATTAGTTATATTGATTTCTACTAAATTAACCATTTAACTTGGCTCCAATTTTATATCATATTCAGTAAATTAAGAAAAGTGGAAGTTTTTAGAGAAACAACATTAAACAAATCGAAAGTTTGGGTCGCCAAATAACTTAAAGAGAAATATGAGCTACTAGACTAGAACAATCATTAAATACGGCAACTCCTTGCGGTCCACGTCACTCATTCCCATCACGTAGAGTATAAGAGCATACGGATCGGGGGTTGTCGTCGTTTCTAATTGAGAACAATGTCCGATAGCGTGCCCCCACTCCGTGATGACATTCTGGACAGTATCTGACACTTAACACTGTTAATTTTCGTTTTTTAACCACACAACAATATAAAAAATTATAAATAAATTTTGAAATGCACTCTAAACTCAATTCCTCCGGTCTTTAAGCATACAATATTCTTTAAAAACACTGTAAAACAGTGTCCTCACTATTTGTGCTCTAATTAATCATGTTCATCAACTTGTTCATTTGAATGATGGCCCAACCAACTATTTCAACAATAAAGAGGCTTATTAGGTTTATCATTGTAACAAATATGCATTGAACGTTGAATACTTTTCAAACACCTCTATCTCAGGAACCGATTAGACCCACCCTCGTCACATGAGAAATTTATAAGACGTTTGTTCTCTTGGTTTACTTTATCACTCCATTCGACATTGATCTCTATTCACTAGCGTTAAAATATTTTACATCATATTATTAATTGTGACATTACATGAATTTATAGGAACATGAATCTAGCTGCAAAAATCCGGCCCATGTAAACTTACTGAAGAAATTCTACATATTTAATGTGACAATAATATTTTCTGTGATAGTAGTATTAATCATGCAATATTACTACATACGAAGTATTATCTAAGACTTTAGAAATTCAATGATGAAATAACTACTTCGCTATTATATTGTGTTCGTCCCATTCAATCGTTCATATTACTATTTTTGTTTGTTTTCAAATATATAATCTACTTGTAAAAAATAACTGGGGTAAATTATAAAAAACATCCTTGTGGTTGTCACGTTTTGCAGAAAACATCACCCAACTCCATTTATAACATTGAACATCCCCATAGTTTGCAATTGATAACATAAAGCATCCACATACAGTTTGCAAAAAAGATCCTTATGGGGATGTTTTATGTTAGCAATTGCAAACTATGAGGATGTTCAATGGTATAAATGGAGTTGAGGGATGTTTTCTGCAAAACGTGACAACCACAAGGATGTTTTTTTGTAATTTACCCAAATAACGGTTAGAAATCAATAAAACTTTCATTTTACTCCCGATTATTACTTCAATCAGATATTTAAAATATATAATCAGTTAAACCCTAGGTACTAGAATCGAGACATTTTGGAGCCAAAAACAAAACATTTTGTAGCCAAAATTTTTAAAATGAATTAAAATAGCTTTAGCGGCGAAGTGGTTGTCGATAAAGAGTTCAGTCAAAAAGTTGAATTGATCTTGGTAAAAAAGCAAATAATTTTGTTATCAGTTTGCTTTAGCGACGACAAGGGTCGTCTCTAAAGAGTTTTGTGTCTTTTGCTCTTTTTCTTGTAGTGCCTACTTTAAATATAGGAGCAAAACTGATATTTTAACCTATCTTATCTTATATAAATATGTGAGAAGACAAATTAAGTAAAACTGAGGGAGCATTCAACATTGCATTAGACATAATAACTTACTAATAAATAAGATGGACCCCAAACTTATGATTAATAGCCAACATGTGACATGCTCTGAAAAAGCAATTGTTTGAGACCCAAAACAATCCTTACAAAACATACCTTTCAAGTTTTGGGCCATCATTTTCTTGCTGTGTTGTCATGGTTAAAAAGATGTAATAAATACACGTATATGCATTTCAGTGACAATATCATGTGCCCTCTTCATACCACAACCCATTGTTCACATGTCTTTTTTGGGTAAAACTTCATATACATAATCATCAAAAATCAGATGAAAAATAAAGAAGACACATAGTTTGATCGCAAGGAATCGTTATACGTCCATTTCATGACGAATGTCATATTCTATAAGAGAACGTCACCACGTTAGGACCACCCACTTAATTGATGCATAAGTAGTAAGTTATTAAGATGTCGGGGTCGTAACTATTGTTTACTCCAGGGGAAATTGACGATTCGAAAGTAAAAACTTTCTACTATATGATCATAACTTGATATCGGGGGTGTTAATTAGAAGACTCGATCGTATGATTGATTTACCATCCAAGACTTGCAAGTATCTTCATAATGTATATTAAAATGTTACGTTCATAGATATGTTTATAACACCCGACATTTTCAACAACATATTTTAATATATATTTTGTTACGAGTCCCAAAATATTTGATCAATATTTACAAACCAACATTTTATACTTACAAATTTATATACATATCAAAAGAAACCTTCTAATTCTATTGTCTGGAACCTGAAAATACCCGCGAGAAAAAATATTTTATTTTACCGTCAACTTTATTAATTTAAAACGAGTAACATTTTACTAGTCACAATAAAACCTAAGGCTCTTTTACTTGTTTATTTTTAAATAAACCATTTTAAAACATATTAAAATACTATTTAATTCCGGACCTGAAAACTGGGTGTTACAAATCTACCCTCCTTAAAAAGATTTCATCCCCGAAATCTAATCATACACATCCCATTTAAAATTCTAATCTCACTATTCTCTATTTACCAAGCATCTATCTCATTCATATATAAAACATATATTAAAACCAAGTTAACTCAAAGTATACCTGTCGTGTCGTCATGCAGCCCAAGCATTTCTCCCTCAGTTATCTGAAATGCTCTACCAGTCGCTTGCGGTATCTTCCTCTTTTGTCCAACAGATGACGCAGAACCCGAAGCCGAATCCTTTTCCAATCCAGATCCCATCCTAATCTTCTCCGGACACTTTCCTGATCTATGTCCCTCCTTATGACAATTCCAGCAAACAAACTAAGGAGAAGTACAGTCCCGCATATTATGTCCAAACAAACCACACTTAACACATCTCATTGTCTCTGAAGTACAGGGTCCAGAATGCTTTGACTTACAGCTAACACACCATGGATTGCTTCCCACTGAATCATCACTAAAAACTAATCTCCTATTCTGTCCTTTATTCCCCGAAGAACTATTTTTAACCTGTGAAGTAACATTTTCCTTACTCAACTTATCTATAGCCCTAATATCACCATCGACTGACCGAGCTAATATAAAAGCCTGAGTAAGAGAACCTGCTAATCTCACACTGGTTCGGTAATAAGGTGGTAATGTTTTCACAAAATGATCAATCTTTATTCTTTACCCATTGTTGAACAAAACGCAATTTCTCCGTGAATTGAGTAATAAGGTCATCAATCGACATTTGTTCGGTCAACTTCAAATCCATAAACTCCTGTCTAATCCTAATTTATCAAACTCAGAACAGAATTGCTTGCAAACCTCATTATGAAAATCTGTCCAACGAATAGATGATCGCTGCTCAGATGTCAGATGTGCAGTTATAGAATCCCACCAATTCATAGCCTGTCCTTTCAATAATTGCACAGCATATCCAACTTTTAATTCCTCCTCACACTGACACACTTCAAATTTTCGCTCTGTATCCCTTAACCAATTTAAAGTCACCGCAGGATCATTGCTTCCCTCAAATTCCTTTGGACCACTAGATTTAAACGTCTTAAAAGAACACAATCTTTTCTGTTGCTAAGGTGTTGTAAACTGATAACCAAAATCCCTTTGTTGAGTCAACCTACCTTGTTGTTCCATATATAACTGTTCCACTTTTCTTAACTTTAACACCTCATCCTCTAACTATAACTGATAATCATCCTGATTTGCATTAGAAGTACCAGTTTGCCCATGATTACCATCATGAGTTTCTGAAGGTGGAACATCATTCCTGGAAACATTGTTGATCGGGTTCTCATTATCTGTCATCTCTGTACTCAAACAATAAAACTCACAACTTGTTAATCGTTAGTACTTACTATACTAACCAATCAACCACCCCCCCCCCCCCTTTTTCAATAGCTAATCCCACTTACCGGAATGTTTGACTTACACCAACTAGATTTGGGATTGAACATTTACAAATGCCCAATTCACCCAAACCTATGCTCTGATACCAACTTAAAACACCCGACATTTTCAACAATATATTTTAATATATATTTCATTACGAGTCCCAAAATATTTGATCAATATTTACAAACCAACATTTTATACTTACAAATTTATATACGTATCAAAAGAAACCTTCTAACTATATATAGTTAGAAACCATATAATTACATTACATGTTATCCAAACGGGTGTTATTAAAACTTTCCAAAACATAGCAACCAAAAGATCAGAGTTGCACCAGCTTAGTCAAACACCCCTTCATTACATCTATAACCCGAACTATATCAAAAGCTAACCAAAATCTGCAAAACATTCAACAACGAGGGGATTAGCTCACGCTAAGTGAATGGAACCGTAACCGACGGTTCAATCCAATCGTAACAAGTTTGACAACAACTGATAAACTAAATCACATAAGCACATAACTACAAGAGGATCGGCGGTTCCTGGTATACTATCACAGTCACCTACAATCACTGGTATACTATCTCAGTGATTTACCGATAGCCTGAATACTACCTTCACTGAATAGGTTATTTCTCAACTATGTGTATCAAAGTAACCTAGACAGCTACACAGTAGTAACCAGACCCAACCATTGTTGACCTCTCTCCAAATTAACTGAGCAACTAGTCACATAAAAGCATAATCTGTATGCAGTTATGAAACAACAACTAAATACTGAACAACTGGTACAACTATATCAATCAAACTGAATCAATCAACTAATCAACCGTAAATAATATAAACAATAACTATAGCTGAACATAACTAAATCTACCCTGGTTTATCCATTGTAACCGAACCCGTTACAACTGGGTTGAACTGAGGATTACAATAACCACTCACCAAAATGGTCAGTCCTTCAACCCAGTGGTCTACTCTTACTGAGTTGCCTCCTGCTTATCTGAAAGCATAATGATACCAAGTCAGTAATAATCAATTGCAAATATTCGTATCATAAACATATAACATATCCTCCATTTCATAATCAAATAACATATCTCAGAATATAACACAAAGCTACATTATTGTCAAGTTATAAACATAAACCATACTAGCTCACAAGTTAATATTACAACCCATTTCAAATCATAATATCATTTGATGTTAATTCATTTCATGTTGATACATACATATGTAACTAATGGTTCCTACCTATCAATATAACATGTTATTACTACTGCATACACTTAAGTTCAATAGCATATACATTTACACAATACATAAGCTGAAACTGTTCTGTACAGACTATCATCGCGTCGCAATGATATCTGATCGCGTCGCGATCTAGCTACCATCGCGTCGCAATCTAATGAGGTTGCGCCGCGACCTCGGTCATAACAGCAGACCCTGAACCTGTTCTTGTACAGCTCCGAAATTCATACCAAATATCACAAAATCTCAATTTATAACCACGAAATTATCAAAGAAAAGACCACAAACATCAAACACTAACATATTATAACAAATAACAAGCTATCTATCCTCAATCTCAAGCATACATCATCATCAATTTTATAAACACCAAACCCTAACTCAAAGAACTCACATTTGAAGAACACAAACTAATTCTAGCAATATATCTTCATGAAATCATCAAATATCTTTGAATAATCATCATAAAATCAACAAACCATAAATTCAAAGCTTTAATTCATACAAATCACATATATATTCATCATTTACCTAATTTCTATAAAATAAGTTCAAGAACCCTAAATACTTACAATCAAGTGATGAGCAAGATGATGATGATAGGGATAATCAGATTTTTACTAGTCTAAATCTTCCACACAATTAAATTCCCCAAATTCTTTTTGATTTCTTGCTAATAGTTTGAGAGAGTTGAAAAAATGGAAATGTTAGGTGAAGAAAAATGAGTCGGCCTAATCCCCACCACCCCCAATTTTTATCCGTGTTAATTTTATTCCTTCTAATTCTATTGTCTGGAACTTGAAAATACCCGCGAGACAAAATATTTTATTTTGCCGTCAACTTTATTAATTTAAAACAAGTAACATTTTACTGTCACAATAAAACCTAAGACTCTTTTACTTGTTTATTTTCAAATAAACCATTTTAAACCATATTAAAATACTATTTAATTCCAGACCCGAAAACTGGGTGTTACAATGTTGGTCATAAAGATTCTATACTAATCATTATATTTGCATGGTTCATACTTTCTAAAAGTTTGTAGGATTGATAGTGATATAGGTTTCTGAATCGACTGTATCATATACTATCTTGTATGGGACAAATATAACGCGTTGAAACAAGTATTCGCGTGACATGAAAGTGATTATCTAGACAGACTAGCTTTACAACTTCATAATGTTACACAACATTGATTATATATCTTTCTGGTCTCGTGTTTAGGTGGTCCTCCACAACTGACTTGTATAACAATGAATGCGATACATGACAACCATTCCATCCGTCTCGATCTTTTTAAGAATCGAATTGAGGTTGAAGATCGATAAAGAGCCTTTCATGTGAGGTGTCCATCTATGAAAGTTAAGAGTTTGTAAACAAATGAAAGATGAGTATCATATGACTAATAAATAAAAAGTGTCTAGTGGCCTATTATCCAAATTTGTTCAAGTAAATATAATATCGCAAGTTATAGATCTATAATAAATCCATATTATAAAAAAGTACATGGAGTTGAAATGGGAACTATTGAAAGAACAAGGGCCTAAAATGAAAACTGTTTATAGTTAATCAATGATCGATGCTATATATAGCAAAGGGACATCAGAACACGACGATGAAAATACATTAAAAGTGGCAGCATGGGAATGCAATTCCATGTCCTTCAATTTAAAGACAACTCATACTGATTTTCTTTAAAAAAAATTGAAATTAGCTAGAAGTTTATAAAAATATCACTAATTTCTCAAAACTTTACTTTTAATGCATGTAAATGAAAAGATTTTAGGATGAGTTATTATGAGCTACAAGTGCTAATGGGTGTTAGGAATGTTATTACTTAGCCCATTGTAATGTCTTAGCTGCCCAACTACAATTATACTCTAAAACCAATCAGTGATAGCGAAAGTAGCATTCACGACGACATGATCATGACGTTATCAACTGATAAAACTTTCTCTCATCTACAATTTAAGATATGGATTTGCATCCACGGATCGATGGAATTATACTTAATTGAGTGATGATTTAACTTTTTCACGTGATATTGTATATCAAGCTTGAACATTCTACGTAGGCCCAATTAACAGTTAGGTGTCACTTGTGTTAATTAAATGATATGTAGAGACAAAAATTACAATTATCAAAATTAATGATGATTATGAAGCCCATCATATATAACTCATTGACCCATATAATTGATCAAATTCCACGTAGCATGACTTGGCGTCATATTTATTAATAATGAGTAGTGATATATGCAACACATAACTTGATACATACAATACAACTATGCAATGATATACTTGTACTGTCTGCATGAACACATATACAGTATGGTGTGGGTATCACTTTTTGTGTTGTATATATCAACTCCCATTAATAATATAGGAAACATCATCATTTAATTAAATTTGAATTAATCAAATAAACCCTTCAAATTACTTAGTTTTTTCATTATTTATCCACTAAATTTTGTTAATCAATTAAACCCCTCTATTTAATTTGTTTTTTCATTATTAAAACGTTGTATAAGATTAACTGATCCGTGTATAATATACATGTTCGTAGTGCAGTGTTGTATATATGTATAACATTTGAAAAACGAAATGTAAATTGGATTATTCATATTATTACGTAGGTCCACCCCTAAGAGCAACTTCCTATCATATTATTTCAAGCAAGCTGGCAAAACATTTAATTCGATCATTTGTCACTCTTAAATCCTAATAGCGTTAACAGTTATCGTGATGGACACTTCCAAATTCTTAGTCATTCAGTCGGTGATGATTTTTGTTTGATATAAGTGCATGCATGTTTCAAAGAAGTAGGTTATTAATTAATAGAGATGACCGTCAATTTTCAGAGCTCCCAGGTAAAAGAATGTTAATCGTCAAATGAGATCTTAAGCAAAAGAACATTAATCGCCATAATAAGGCCCTATAATATAAAGCTAACTTCTATAGTTATACAAAATATAGTATAAAAATTAACTCAAGTTTTTTTATGACTTCATTATCTTATACATGATCATGTTCATTCTTTTCTTTTCTTATTAATTGATAATCAAATTACTTATCAAAAATATACACACATGTTTTTAAGACCCTTATAAATCGGAGGCTCTTGGTGATCGATCACCTCGCCCACCCTCGAAAACGGTCAAAGGGGTGATTTGCATTATAAAAAAAATACTATGGACTAATAATTCTGACTTAAGAGTTATATATAGGTGGTGATTTGCATAATAAATCATGTAAATTAGTGGCGCAAAATTAAATGAACATTACTATCCAAAACAATTGGCAAAATGTACTAAAATTTAGGTTTACGACATGAAACTTATGTGAATCTGAGCATCCCAAAAAGGGAATTTTGTCAAGAGAAATGCGTACCTTTTCCTTCATTTTTCACTCCTTGTTTTGTGGATGACATTCATTAATTTCTCCTCATGAATAGTAATGGCCAAAATTTGTCATTATTTTCTCTTTGTTAGAGCATACGTTTTGTTATGAGTTTTTTTAGCATCGAATTAATTTTCCTTCACGTCAGACTGATCACTTCCCAGTGATATAGTTTTCGATGTGGAACGAACAAAGTAGATCCATCAACGTTGCGTAGAGGGTGAAAGTAACTCCATTTTGTCAATCTAATATGTTACGGAGTATATATAGGCCTAATTTCTACACATAACGACTCCTCTTAAAATTTATCTACAATATTATTAAGATCATCATTGAGTTTTACGGTGGCGGATCACTCTTATTTTTGCACACAAATCCACAATTGTTAAGATAGAAGAAGATAAAGAAGGATAAGAAGTATAGATATTAGATAGTTGGTATAGTAGCTAGTTTGCTTCATGCATCATGTAGTTCATCGATGATCGATGTGCATCTCTGATTATTAGGAATCAAAATGCATGTTTCTTAAGTGCATGTCATTCAATCATACCATGTCCAATCTCGCTAACAAGTTAGAAAGAATACAGAATGATCGATAGTAATTACGTCATCTAGGATACATGTATTAGTTATAAATATTCTTAAATCTATCTGAAAGTGACATAAATCCAAATTAAATAGCTATGATCTATATCTACAAAAAAAAAAAAAAATACTTTTGAACAATCACAAAGATAGTCACGATCGATAATTACTTCCTCGAGCAGAACAAGTGTGTTTAGAAAAGACTACGCGAGACTAAAGGCGGGTTAACTTTTTGTCCCAAGTTCTAGCAAGATAATCACTCTTCAAGGTACACTTTTGACACTAGCACTACATCGGTTGTTTTTATTTTTATTTTTTGCAAATTATCTTTTACCACTTTCTTTCACAAGCACTTTCGATCAAGTTTCACCACTTTTAACTTTCCCGGCTGAAAAATATTACGGAGTACATGTTGTAGGAGTTATACATAAAGCATTGAAAAAATTAACCACCGATCTTCTTGAAACAACTTATCCTCTAAGACAACGCCGAAAATCGCCGAGGTCGACTACTCCCCCATAATGAATGTTCTAACAATGAACTACCATTTGCAAATTATGTATGTTTCAAAACTGACTTTTTGATAAAATTTATACATCAATAAATCAAGTGAATCTTAATTTTTTTTTTTAAAAAAAAAAATACTTTAGGAATGAAACAAGTGGACATAATGGGCACATCATGAAGCTAGTTGCCAATCATAAATAGAAGAGTCCTCAACTAACAAATCCCTCTTTGGTCTAATCCTCCCTAGACAAACTTCCATGAATCAAGGCCAAAGGCCATGACAACCAGCCACCTCAACTCTTATGCTTTTTATATATCCATAGGACACATTTAACCTATATATATATATATATATATATATATATATATATATATAATAATTTAAATTACAAGACTCCCGTTAATATATATATATACGTACACCTATCAAATAAAATAAAAAATTAGGATATAAATAAAAGGAATATAAAAGTTTGCAATCAACAAGGGATCTTAATTTCCTGAGCATTACCAGGGGATATGGACAAGAGAATTTCAGATTAGAAGAAAAAGGTGTCCTTAGTAAAATGATGAAACATGGGGTTTATAATCTTTAGTATGCAATTATTATTCCTTTCTCATTCTAATAATGCAATATAATCATTTGTTTGATATATGTTTTGTGTTATTCCTTTACTTAATTTAAGCATTCTCGCATTATGACTACTAGCAACATACTCACACAAAGAGGCTAATAATTATTGTTATTTGAGATGTTTGATTAGTCTTTCACTTTGATAAAAAGGTAATATTCAAGTAAAATTTTAAAGATTATCATAAAAAAATATTTATATAGTAGTTGAGGATAAAGATTAGGTAATATAAATTTTAGATTTACGTTTTAAAATTTTCAACTAGTTTTAGTTAATGGTCAAACAATTAGTATTGCGACGGGGTTACGGAAATGTCAAACTATTAGCATTAATGGACTGTTATAATTAGTGTTGTAAAAGTAATCTAGGCTTTAGACGTTATTGAGTTTAATTTTGAAGACAATGGTAAAGATAATAATATATGCATATTTAAAATTCAAGTAAATATAGCCTTAAATAGGGTTACACTTTGAAATCAGTTATTAACAGCGGTAGCATCTCCCGTAGTTATTAAATGTGAGATTGGTTTTGCACTCAATACTCGATACATAGTAACTCGTTTGTAATTCAGAAGAAATACAATAATGAAAATTTGTCATTTTTGAAATCTCATTATACAAAATATATAAACTTTTGTTTAACGAAGGTTTGATATCATCATTCTATGCAATCTGTCCCTTTTTTTAATTAGAAGCCAACTCAGATGTAGGCGTACGATGAGATTCTGTATAAATAAACAATAATAATTATATTTTAATAAATCGATGAAGATGTTTCTGAATGGAGTATTGAAATTGGAATGTTAATTTTGTCATTTACCACTATGCGGAGGGACAACGCTTTATATATTAAGAAAAAAAGCGTGCTACCACAAAAAGTACAACTTTGCTTGATAAATAAAATAAATATATTATTTTTATTCAAATAAAGTATTCGCTAAGACGATGATTATAAAAGGTTAAGGTCTCGATTGTTTTAAATCAACGGAACCGCGTTAAATTAAACATGGCAAATAATAAAAACATAAAATAAAATATTGTAGCTGTACTACGAGTCATGCATGCTGGTTTAATTAGCAAATAATTATATTTAACTTAAACGTATTCATACTCAAAGAAGGTACGGTTATTTGAATAGTATTTAGTTGGATGTATTAGTTACTCATGGGTAAAGACAAAAAAAATGATGGTATATAATTAATGATTGGGGTTCGAAGAACGACTGCATTTTGAGAGGAATGAGGGACAGACGATCTTAAGCTTTGATTTATGTGATTAACGGTTCAGATTCACTACATATTAAGAACACTGTATTTTATGTAAAACACAATATGCATGTAAAAATACAGTGTTACGTACATGAGCTGTCAATCACATAAATCATCGACTGAGATTATTCTCCCTCATTCCCCTCAAAACGCGGCTACCTATTTAGTTTCGAAGCTTATTTAAAAATAAAGTGTTATAAACCATTGTTGTTGCAAAACATTAATCCCTGTATCTAGTGAAAGTGTGTGTTATATATCTTACAAATGTCAACTACTATTTATTAAGATAAAAATGTATAAAACTTGAAGCCGAATAAGGAGTTATAATAAGAATGGTAAATATTTAAATGTTTTTACCAAAGGTGTTTCCACAATTCCACATATATAGAGGCATGTAAAACACTTTTTTCTGATTAGATAAAATAAAATTAAACCTTAAAAGGGAGGCAATTAAGTAAATTAAAAAAATGGGATTCCAAGGTCTATAGATGTGATCACATGCACCATGGCATGCTTTGATTCCTTTAACAGAAGCTAAAAACGACCTCCAGAAAATTTACTCTACTTTAGTTTTAGTCTTTAAGATATCTAATAAATTCTTAAACTCAAAAATTAATGAAAATAATGCATCCCTCTTAGGAGAATTTTTTCTAAACGTTTTTCCTAAAAACACATTATAAACACCATCAAAGGTGTCACGAATTCACATTATTATTATTATTATTATTAATTTTCTGAAGGTCAAAAACCAATGTTTTGAAAACCGGTTCGAATCGGCCGGTCCGACCGGGAATTTTGAGGTTTTCGAGCCGGGTAAATCGGTTTTGACCAATAGTTAACCAGTCAACGAACCGCCCAGTTCGGTCAAACCCGGACGGTTCGACCGGAAACCGGACCGGTTGGGCCGGTTTTTCAAAAAAAAATTCAATAATTCCGTTTTGGACCGGTTTTAGGGCGGTTGACCCAGATCGGTCCGACCGGTTCGACCAGAACCGGATCCCTCCCCGGTCCGATCCGATTTCCGGTTTTAAAAACATTGTCAAAAACTCAAACACACCCTAGTACCACGAATAGGTACACATGTCAATGAATATTTACATGTGTCCAAATTATGTAACTTGAACCGATAACCTCCTACTTGTAAGGGCACCTTGATACCACTAGACGAATGACCTTTCTGGTAATGAATTCCTACTTAAAACATTATGTTTAAATCAACCATGAGACTAATCTTGTTTGTTAAATTACACGATCTAACAAATTTACTTCATTTCAAAAAGAAAAAAAGATAATGTCAATGTTATATGGTAATAATAATAATAGGATAAGGATGAAATGTCATCTTCTTAAATATTCATACAAAAAAAACACTAAGGGTGTGTTTGACAAACTAACTGAAGATGGAACTGGAGCTGGAAGTTAAAAGCTGGAGGTGGAGCTTTTATTTGAAGCTGGAACTGGAGGTTTTATTTTTTAATAAGTGTTTGGCAAATTAGCTGGAGATGGAGTTTATTGATGAAAAATGACATAAAAGAACATCATATATTATAACTTTAAAATTTTAATAATTAGAAAAAGGGTAATGTAGTAATTTAATAAATAGAGGGTGGGGATTCTCTAAATAAGCTAGTTTAACTAGCTTCTAATTTAGAGGATTATTTTTTAAATAATCATTCTTCTAACTTTCATGCTAAACAAGGCTTATCAATTTACAAGAGATTGAGATTCTTAAAATGAGAATCTCAATCTTTTAGAATCCCCCATAATCCCCTCAAATATGGTTGTCAAACACACCCTAAATTCATAATACGATTGATAAATCTATAATTCTTAACCGGATGCGTCTCAAATTTAAAGCCGATTTAAATTGTATGAAAAACCTAGGTTTATATAACTTAATCATTAATAGTAAACTTATGAGTTGCTTTATGTAGTACATTTTAGTTTTAGTAAAACAGAGAGGAATTGAAGTTGCATGCCCTAACCACATGCTTTATTGGGGACCATCAAGAGAGCATGAGAAGATCCCAAAAAGTAATAGAAAATGAGAGGGGTTAAACTATAATTAATATCTTAGTTATAATCACTTGGTTAATTAAATAAATAAATAATTAGATTAAAAGTGCTTAGAAACCCCATAAATAAAATAAGTGAGTGTGCATGGTGGTTTACAGTAGATTAGTTACTTTCTTTTATAAAAAACATCTTTCATTTCTTGGGCACCACAATTGTTCCTCACTTTAATCTTTGTTGTAACACTAAGGATACTATTAATCTTGGGGTGAGTGTGTCTATATATACACTCAAAAATATATGTTATGTATTGATAAACATGGATGTTCGTATTTCAAAAACATTAATTAATAAAATATGTTAGTTAATAAACATTTGTTTATATTGAAATTATAGTAGTATAAAGATTAATGACAACATTAAATGTTTGCCACAACAAAAGAAGAGTGCCAGGGGAAAGAAAAAGAAAAAAAAGGGGAAGTACTTTTATTATTTTATACTCCGTATAACTAAATAGAGATCGGGGGAAAATTAACTCTTATTAACGTAGCAAATAAAATTATTTTCTTAAAACAAAAAATCTCCAAATGATAAACTTAAAATATTTTTGGTAACTTTTTGTAAGATCGCGTACATAATCATTGAAGCTAGTAACGAAATGTGTCTAACGTTATCGAGGTGATATTTCAACTAAAAGGTTGAGGATTCAAGTTTAAGGGTTGACAATTGTATATATTCATGAAAAACTGTAAATATATATGACTAGTGTATAAGTTATTGCCGTTTACATAAAGTAAAAATCGTTGAAGCTAGTGAGATTGTTCGCTTTGCTCACAAGTCGCAACCTAAACTTGGTTTAAAACTCACAATCCTTATATTATTATAACTTTAAAGCAGGGGTGGAGTTATTAAGTTTTTTTATTGAGAAGAAGTATTTTAACTATTTCTTTTCTATAATATTGAGACTGCAAAATTCTTAAGATGTCACTACTACACTAAAAATTTTATATTTATTTTTACATGATTGATATTTTTTGAAGGGACAACGGCCCTCTTCTAGATTGAGCTCTTCTCATAAGCAACTAACACAAATGAGTAAATGACTGGATCATCGATTTTCTTACCTTTTTATTTCTACCATTCGAAAGGAAATGAAATTTAATGCAGAAAAACAAGAAGATGAAAAACAAAAATGTTCGAGGGAAAATATAGACTAACTAGTAACTACACAACAAATAGTAAAATATACTCCGGAACCAAAGAAATAGACCCATTAAACGACATGGGCCGAACCTTTAAACACTTTAACAATAGAAAAAAGAGTAAATTACACGGTTCGTCCCTGTGGTTTACCCAAAATTATACGGGTCAAGTTTTTTTTGGCACTGGTCATCCCTGTGATTGCGTGATGTTGCACGGGTAGTCCCTATCGCTAACGACCGTTAATTAAGTCCGTTAAATCATGTCATGTGCAGAGCATGTGAGGGTATAATAGTCATTTTAGTGTTATAAAGGACTACGATTGTAATTTCGAAAACACAGGGACCATCCTTGTAATTTTTTAATTCTTCATTTTTTTTAAATTTTTTTCAAATTTTTTTTTAAATATATTTTTTTCAAAAAAAAATTTCAAACTTTTTTTTAAAAATCTTTTTTTCAAAATAAAAAAACTCAATTTTTTTTAATTCTCATTTTTTAAAAACTTTTTTTTCAAAAAAAAATTTCAATTTTTTTTTTTCAAAAACTTTTTTCCAATTTTTTTTTTCCAAACTTTTTTTTGAAAATAAAGTGGATGGGTCAAAATGTAAAGAAATTTTTTTTTTTTTTTGAAATTTTTTTTTAAAAAAAGTTTTTTGAAAAATTTATGTTGAAAAAAAAATTATTTTTAAAAAAATTGAGTTTTTTTTTTTGAAAAAAAGATTTTTAAAAAAAAGTTTGAAATTTTTTTTTGAAAAAAATATATTTAAAAAAAATTTTGAAAAAAAATTAAAAAAAATGAAGAATTAAAAAATTACAAGGATGGTCCTGTGTTTCGAAATTACAATCGTAGTCCTTTATAACACTAAAATGACTATTATACCCTCACATGCTCTGCACATGACATGATTTAACGGACTTATTTAACGGTCGTTAGCGATAGGGACTACCCGTGCAACATCACGCAATCACAGGGATGACCAGTGCCAAAAAAAACTTGCAAGGACGAACCGTATAATTTTGGGTAAACAACAGGAACGAACCGTGTAATTTTTTCTAGAAAAAAGTCAAAAACTCAATTGTATATTTACGATCCTGTTTAAAAATAATGAAAATAATAATAATAATCAATTTTGATGCTTCGTGTGTCCTTACAAGTTTTTTTATCATTATAAATAAACAAACACAATACAGTACAGTACTTCTTGTTAGGACCGATACTTTAACCCAACAACATGTCTAACATATAAGACCACTGAGATTTCACTATAAAATCAATTGGTGATAGAGGGAGTAGCCCATTAGCTTATATGTAGGCATTACTTTCTTTTATTTTCCGATGTAGGATTGAGTTTGAACCCAACAATCCTCCCCTCAAACCCAGGTCTATCTGGGCCTCCCCTCCAACGATAGTCCCGATCCAACCTTATTCAGTACCGCCGCAAACTTGACACTCGACCTGACTTGGTTCACATCAGGGAGACTTTCAGTACAAGGCTCCAGGATCAACTCATCGTTCGTTTAGGTCAACCGAGGGGGCACGCGCCACTGCGTGTCGCACATCATGCTACGCCATCCACATCCGGGCTACAACCGTAGCTCTGATACCACTTATTAGGACCGATACTTTAGCCCAACAACATGTCCATCTTATAAGCCCACTGAGGTTCCACTCTAAAACCAATTGGTGATAGAGTGGAACCTCAGTGAGCTTATAGTGGAATCTTTTCTCTTTGAATGTCCGTAAGTTTTCTCTGACTTTGGAGTTTCCACGTATATTCTTGTGTTCATATTTCTTTATTGTTTTCATGAGTTGTTGGGGAATCTTTTAGACCGTTTTTCCCAACAGTACTTTCCAGTTTTCATTCTTAATCTAAATAACTCTTCAACCACTTTCATCTTATTGTTACATATTGGAATTTTCATAATAGATTTTTGCAATAAATAAAAACAGTTAATTCAACATCATCGGTTATCAACATTGTACAAAATTAGTATTCGGACACTTATATTTATATTATTATATTCAGAAACAACTCTTTGTTGGTTAGTACCATAACCAAAGCATTGGTATTTAGGAAAAATACAGCTAAACATGTAATTCTTTTTAAGAAATTTAGACTACAAATAATAAATAACCTCGTAGCAACTATCATCACTATCTTGTAAATTACTCCGCCGTGAATGGTGTCATGATTTTAAATTTGGTGTAGATGCATTTTGCATGAAAATGTTCACGGTTCCCCAAATTTATATAAAAAAAATGATAACATAGTAGTAATATATATTTTTAGGAAAGAGAATTGTATTTCATTAAATTGGATTTCTTGCAATCTCAACTGTTATCCATCATCCTTAATCCAAGAAAACCCCCTCCCCCTTCATTCAATGAAGACAGCCTTTTTACGTTACAAGCAGCTGTCTTTTTATTTTTATTTTATTTACTTTTAATTAATTTATTATTTATATACTATCTTTATCTTTAACTACATATGAAACATTTTTACTTTACTTCTTAATCTTAAATTTCAACAACCCGTTTAAATAGAAGAAAAAAAATTTGAATAATTTATATTACTTATCAATATGGGACAACTCAATGTACACTATTCAATACCAAATGAAAAGGAGTTGATCCCACATTGGTTTATAAACAAAATGTTTTATGTTTTCCTTCTCTATATAATCATTATATATCAAGTTTGATTCACAATATTGCATTATAGATAAAGTAAAAATCTTTTAAGTTTTTAATGTTTTCAATACTACTTCAATGTCATACATTATCATTGTCGACAATAACTCAACATCATCTTGAATAAAAAACTTCCGCTGCATGGCGCGGGTATACGACTAGTAGTAATATATATATATATATATATATATATATATATATATATATTAATTTGAAGGCAAACTTATGTACACCGATTGCATGCCTTTAGGCCATCTCCAACGAACACCTAAATCTTATGTAATAGTGAAGATAACGTAGTTCAAGAAGTATATTATGTATGCTATTTATTTAATTAAGACCACTAAACAAGACTATATCTAATTTTAAATTTCAAGATCACCGTCACGAAATAGTAAAATCAAAGTTTTAATTTAAAATTTGATAGCAATTAGACTCTAAAAGATAGTAAATTTTACCTCATTGTATGTCACGTGTGACGACCCGAACATTTTAAGAATGAAATACGTCAACATAAAGAATTTTAACATTTTTGAATATATACACGGAGAAGTGTATAACTTCACAATTTCGGTCGCTTACTTGTAAATGATTTCATTTGAGTCGTGTAAAATTTTGACAATAGAAAATATAAGGGATCTTTTGTTTGAGCTTATAATGTCTTAAAAAATGGTATTTGTATTATTCATTAAGCTAAAGGCTATTAAAATGTTTTGATGATTTTTCTTAATTAAGTATTAACTTAGCTGAAAAATCCCTTATTCAATAAGCTATTTACAATTGCTTAAAACGTCTAATTGAGAAAAATAAATTCCTTAACTATCTATACATTAGTGTCTCGCATAAATGGATTTCATATGTTTAGCTTATGTGTTAAATAATATTTTATCCTTTTTGGTTTATGTACTTTAGTCTTCTTTTTATTCATGACAACATATATTCATTCAAGTTATTATTGGTTTCTAAAACACTGTATCGAGAACCTCTTGTAATTTTCATTTTTCTTAAGTGGAGTCGTTTGTAACTCAATGTCGTATTCATCTAATTTGTGTCACGCCAAAAAAATGGTTAAACACATGTTTTCAGATGTTTGCACTTCTTATTTATCAAACAATCTTAATATTATGTATTCAGATTTCAGCTGATAGCTCTTATTATTCAGAACTGGTTTTTAGATTCAGCTGTTAGTATTCAGAAAAAACAAAAAACCCCTAAATATCTGTTAGGCAATTAGAATGGCTACTTTCGAATCATATAATGTTCAGTACGTGGAGAATATCGATAAGTGCATTATGTATCGTTGCTCTCTTGCGCGCCCAATGTCCTCAGTTTTTTCGACTTTTGAATTAACTAATCTTAAGTACATTTGTTACTGATGGAAAACAAACGAACGACATAAATGAATCTGCTTTTAGCTCTATATTTTTAGTATATTTATCATTACTAAAAGGAGGCCACATAATATAGAAAGACTACTAAGTTCCACAGTTCAAAATCAGTTACAACCCGCCTCATTTTAACTTATTTCATCCGAATAGACTACAATTAGTCAATTTTCACTCAAACAAGAAACTCGCAATTTATAGTCAATTTATATTGTACGTAGTAGTATACTTGCAGACTACAATATATTACAAATGAACCTTTAAAACAATTATTGAAAAGAAAAACAATTTACTGTGAAAAATGCTCGAAGAACAACGCTTTATAGTCAATTACTCATAAAGTTACTAATTGTCATTTGCCAAAAAATAAGACATCGTTAGTCTTGTATAACTTCAACCATTTTGTTAACATTATTGAATGAATTTTATTCGAACCAGCATCATTTGTGATATTGCGAATCTCAAATTCCTATTCTACTAATATCGTTAACCAATTTGCGCATAGTGACATTATTTAAAGAGAAAATGTAACATCATGTTATTTGTGCATAAAAGTGACATTATTTAAAGCGAAAATGTGGCATGCAGGGAGAATTATATTATAAAAATGTAACATCAAATATATATGTTTTTTAAACAATAGTAAGATATTTTTTACTCAATGTCATATCACACATCAAACCAATATAAGGACATCAAATCAAGAAGGCGAAGCCTTGTATTTACAAAATTGTTGTTAGAATTGAGCCAAATATACATTACATACACATGGGAAGAGAGATTTCTAACTAGCCAAACATAAAAGTTACATGCCCAAAATCCAAATCTTTTTGGCAAATACACGGCATATCTTAAACTTGAGGGGTTAGTATTGCTATTTTAGTGAACAAATGGGGTTGAAATGAAAACAAAACGTAATTTTACTTGCCTGATATCCTACATTGCAAATTACTAGTATTAATTAATTGCAAAAACAGGCTTTTTTAAAATCTTTTTTTTTCCTCACACCCTCTTAAGAAAATAAAGAGCACAACCCCTTATCATGTCACCGAAGTGACATGATTTATGATTGCATTCGATACATTCTTCTTCCTTTTTTTTGGTTTTTAAAATAATTGGGATTGGTCACTAGAAAGCATAGGATTCACACACACATATGATTAGTATAGTACGGTGTGCAGACAATTTACGACCCTTGATCTTCTTTCGTGCTAGAATTGGACGATAAAGATTTGAAGATGATGGGTGCACCATATTGGGGATAAAGTAGCATCAAAACCGTGGGTGCGTGTTGATACTTAGGAGACAATCGAAATGAGAATCTTTGTAATATGATCGCAAGTGTCAATTTTGCTTGTAACATGGCTAGATTTTGACCGATGCATGTCCGAACCCCAATACCAAAAGGTATGAATGACACCGGATGTTTAGCCGCACGGGCCACACCCTCTGAGAATCGGGCGGGGTTAAATTCATTAGCATCGTTGCCCCAAATGGCTTGATCATGATGAACGGCTAAGATTGGAATGAGAAGCTCGGTCCCGCGTGGGACCGCACATCCTCCTAATTGAACATCCGCTTTAGCTCTTCGAATTGATGCAACAATTGGAGGGTACAACCTCAAGGACTCATTGAGAATCATGGTCAGCTGCACATGGGATCACATCCACAAGTAAGTAAAAATAAAAGTTATGTTTACACATACATATACATATATAATATATAATAACTTTTAAACGTAACAAGAGAGTTATTTTCATAACAGGGACAAGATAGTCATTTCAACAGGTAAAAGACAAAACATGATTTTAGCATGAAAGAGAATGTACCATCTTAAGCTTGGAAACATCATCCTTGGTGGGGATGTCACGTGGTCCGCACACCTTCAAGACTTCATCACGTGCTATCACCTGCCACTGTGGGTGCATTGCTAGCAACACCGTCGTCCACGTCAGCAAATTGGAGGTTGTTTGTTCTCCGGCAAAGAAAAAACTCTTACATTCTTCCGCAATGTCACGTGCCGTGATGGCGGGTGCCGTTGCCGGCGTGGAACTTACCGATTCTTTTGTACTCGCATGAATCATGAGACCGAGCAAATCTTTAGGCCCATTTTCGATTCCTTCTTTATCCCAATTTTCTCTTCTCTTTTCAATCACCCTCATCAATGATTTCTTGATTTCCCTCTCTAGTCTCCACGATTCTCTATTTCTTTTCGTCGGTAAAAATCTATATAAAAAATTCATTAGTTTAGGAAAAATAGCATTAAATAGTACTAAAATGAGTGACACCCATCGAAAGAATGCTTATTTGAGAAAGTTAATTATGTAATCAGGATAAGGGAATGTGACATGTACCTAAAACCGGGGATGGTGACCTTTTGAAACGCTTCGGATGCTAAGACCATTTGTTGTGCTTGTAACTGAAAAATGTGTTTTCCGTCTTCGTAACTACTACCAAATGCGGTCCTAGTCACGGTCTCTTCGGTCAACTTTTGGTACCATTGGGACACTTCAATCTCGACCTCATCGGAATTCGACATGTCCAACCATTCTCCCAACATTCTTACCACGCTACTCGTGGCCATAGGTATTAGCAACTACAAATACCGAAAACATACAATATTTTAAATTAAAGTTATTGTTTTTTACTTTATTCTAAACAAATAATTAAATGATTGAAAATAGTTAAAAAGTAAAAGTGGGCTTACTTTGAGATTCTCCATGTGAAAGGTGGGAGTAATGATTTTTCTATGGAGAGCCCATTTTTCACCCTTGAGACTCAGAAGACCATCACCTTCAAGCTGTTTGATAAGAGGGTGAGCTTCATTTTTCTCATAGAATTCCGATTTCGAGCTAAATATTTCTCGAATAAGGTCCGGTTCGGCTACGGTTAGTCGGACTGTGGGCCCAAACCATACCAAAAATGTTGGACCTGCAAGAGTAATTCAAATACATCATTAATCATTAGCTAATATAAAGATATAAGTAAGTGAATTTATTAAATTTTCCCATTATTTATTAATCGTTTTTTTTACACCATCAAAGTAAATGGCATAGAGCTAGAAGTGGTAAGCATCAAGTTAAACAAAAAAAGGGTGGTGAGAAGGAAACAACACATGAGCCACTAATTTCATGAAGTTGTACACCTAGAGAGAGAAGACAACTCAATGACTATATATGCCACTATCATACAGAAACAAGTTCATTATCAAAAAGCCAAGGCTTCCCACAAAAATCTAAAAGAATTATAAGGACACAAAGTGGAACACAAAAGGATATGATAACTCCATGACTTTACATACAAAGAATTCAAAAAATTCATTATTTTTATCTTCATTAATTACATAATTCTCCACCCCCATTAACACTTTTCTAATAATATTTTTTATATTTTCATATATATAATATATATAGATAGAGAAAAAGAGATAGAGTGAGACTACTATGAAGATGGAGATGAAGAAGAATATATGCATATCTACAAGCCAAAGGTGGTCTAAAAAGTTACCTCTCCATATGTTGTCATGAATGCTATAAAGTGAACAAATGAACTTGAAATTTAATCTTTTATTTTTTATTTTTTAAAGACAGTGGCACATGAGAACATTTGCAAATTCCCATACACATAGGTAGATGCTCTCATGGAATCAAAAGAAGAAGAGATAAAGTGTTAAGAAAATCCCATGTCATTTAAGTAAAATAGAGAGCCTAAAAATGATCCCAAATATTCAATGAAATAGGAAATTAGCAACAACCCATGTTCCTAATGCACAAGATCATGTACTTCATGGGTTAAAATCACATATCATGTCTGAGATTTGAGTCCATAAGATGATTAACATTCATGGGTTCAAATCCTTTTTCTGTTTATCTTTTTCCTGACCCCATTAAAGATATGGACAACTTTTAATCAAGAACCCAACCAAGATGCAATTTTTTTCTAGAATTGGGTCAAGAAAGGGAGAAGAAAAGAAGAGGATTGAATATGAGAAAGAAAGAAAGAAGCATACCATAAATTTTCTTCCAATGATGGTAAAAAGAGAGGACTCTAGGAAGAATGTTGTGAGAAAAAGGCATGGGTTTAGAAGAAGCTTTCACCATTAAACTCACAAGCTCTTTAGCATTACCAATAAAGAAGCAATAAGGAGGTCCCCTTATGCCTTGTTTGGCAAAATGCTGTTCAATCTTCCTTGGTTTCCACCATAACAACACAAAAATCTTCACACCAAACACTATCACTATCAATAATATCACCACCACTTTTAACCACCATTTCAACAACATCATCATATCTTCTTCCATTTATATTTATAGATATATTTTGTATTTTAATGAAAGCAGCTAGAGATTTATATGTATATATATAGTTGCTAAATTAAAAAAAATTTGGGCTTGAGAGAAATGAAGAAAGAAGGTGGCTATTTTTCTTATCTTCTTCTTTGGTTATGTTTGTTAGTACTTGACAGTGGTTTGTTGTTCTCCTTTTAAATGCCACCAACAAGACAAGTTTAGAGAGAGAGGGGGGGGGGGTGGGGGGTGTTGTTTGGCAAGCCCAACGCCGTAGGGGCCGCCATTGGAAATTTGGAATTATGAGGGTCAACGAATGATAATTTTTATATAAAATACTCTATAAGTAAGGATTTATTGTTATAAAATATAGTAGTTAAAATATTTGTTAAAGACAATATTACCCTTGTGTTTTCTTAGCAGGACTTTTTTTTTAATGGATCTTGAAATTGAATCTTTAGATGGCCCTTTTCTTTCCACTTTCCAATATCATTTACTATATTACAAAAGTTGCAAGGGTTTGATTGTGAACAAAGAAATGTGAATGATTTGATTTTACAAAATAAATAAAAAACCTATAGATATCTTTTGCTACTCAATTATAGGCTTTGATAGAAATAATCCTTCTGAGCTACACGAATATCATCTAATAATGATCTATTTAAGTATTTTATTTAAAATTAGAAAACGTCGCATTCTACTTGAAACAAATTCATAATCAATATCAGTGACACTCTAAATAAATACAATACATGAACTATATGAAACTGAGTGCGTGTTTCTTATCAGTTAGTACATACTGATTCGACTTTTCTTATCGGTGTTTTCCAGCCTTCAATTATGATTTGACGACTTGATGAAAAAATTATGTAAGAGCATAAGGTGTGGTGACACTGTCACCATAGTGTTCTGGATAATGTTGTGACTGAGGATTCTGTGGTGTGGTGCACAATGTTCTTGACAGTATTCTGAAATTTTTTATTATTTATTTTAATATAATTAAATATAAAAATTAATATTTAAAAACACATAAATCAAATAAAACCACATTTAATTCATTAAAAATAAATAATAAAAAATACATGTCCTAAAAATTAAAATGCATAATTTAAAAATATAATTTAAGAAATCCTACAAATTAAAAATGCAATACTAGTAAGATCATTCATCTTCAGCTCCCTTTCCCGATCTCGATCCCGAAGCGTGCACATCATTCCATCTTTATTCAAGATACCTTCAAAGATATTTCACAAGGTCGGCTCGAAGTCCCTCGTGCATCTCCTAATCAAGTAGTTTCTATTGTTTTCCTCTCGTATGTGTTACACTTCTCGATCCAAGAACTTTGTATGCTCCCAACAGGTAAATAATATTCTTCATTCTCTAATGTTATAATTGTTGTCTTCAATTATCATGTTATGTAGTATAATACAAGCGTACATGATTCGTTTATAGCGTTTAGGCTATAAGATATTGTCGGTTCTTGTAGTATATGTCATCTTTCTTGTAAAACATCAAAAGTCCACTCAACTTCCTTTCGGGCGGTCAATTGTATCCTACTGAAATAAACCCTCTTTTGATCAATCTCGCATGGAAATCCCTTCACGAACGTTGTCCATGACTCCCATCAGCAAGATAGTACTCTTTATCGTAATCCATATCGGCCACTGTATATGGAACTTGGGGAGCGGTATCATTTAGTAAATTCCTAAACAAAAGGAGAGGTATTAAGAACATGTAAGTCATTGTTAGAACCCGCAACTCCAAAGTATGCATGCCATATCCACATGTTGTACGAAGAAATGACTTCAAGCATAGTCGTCGAATACCCATGATCGTTTCGGGTGTATTGCCCTTCCATGCATTTGGACATTGTGTCCAAGCCCAATGTACAAAATCGCTTAACCTAGTTGTGGCCTCAGGCAGGTGTATAATCCAGTACACCCGTAAAAATCAAATATTAAAGCGTCCGTGGGTTGGCTAGAGCGATTAGCCCGGACGGGTTTGTCAACCCCGATAGATCTGTCCGATAATATCCGTGCTTATACAATTAACGAACTATAATATGTTGAGGACTTCAGTGGATTAGTTTCGGGTCTCATACAATCCGTATAAAAGTTGTTTTAGTTACTTGTGATCATAAAAACGATTGTATAAAACAGTAAAAAGGGGCTATGAAACTCACATGAGTTTAGCAAATGATAGCAAGTAAAAGCAAGTAGCATGCATGCTAGGATAACCATGAAGCTTGTGATGTTTATCGCCAATTAACGAAATGCAATAGTGACTTTTTGAAGACAAGTGAAACCCGGTACGCCACGGCAATTGGGTCACTGACGAAACCACACAAAATAGTCGGGAAGTGGTTCAACGGAGTAAGAGCTAATATCCTCATAATTTATGTGGAATAAACAACGACTCATTCGAAATCGACGTTTGAAATATTTATGCGGATATTTTGCATTTTCGACAAATTAATCGTGTAGTAACTTTTGCTTCGCGGTTACTCGGTCACGATATATGAAACGGCATGAACGAGCCGTTGAACTTTTGGCATCTTCTTGATCATTACGATACTTACGTGCAAGCAAAAGAAGTATGTATGTGGTTTCATCATCGGAGGATGAATCGGATGACATTTTAGAGTGTAAAATATATGTGTATTTTGTATTCAAATTGAGAGAAAGAAGAGATTATGAGGTGTGATTTTTAATGTAAAAGTATGTATGTATGTATATATAGAGATGTGTATAAATTAAAGAAAATATTACTCTAACTGGCCGTCTGGCTCTGTTTTATTAAAAATTAATTTATAGGCGTTGTAAACGGCTCATTTTTTTAAAAAAAAATAATAAATCGTTTGAAATAAATAAAAAAAAACGTAAAACGTCACTTGAAGCGTCGTTTGAATCCAGACACTGACCCTTGAACATCATCGAGAACGCCGTCCTGGTGCGGCGGAACACAACAAGCTAATAAGTTACTTAAAATTTTTCCAACACACAATTTAGCTATTATTTAATTTTACTAAACACACCATTAAATTATAAAATAGCTTATTGTGTATTTCTAATACAACAAGCTAATAACTTTCTTAAAATAAGCTTTCACAAACACCCATGAGGTCTTTAAAGTTGTATATTTTGAACACCGGGTGAACCGGTCCGGTCCGACCGAAAAAAAGTGAAATTTGGCCTGTTGAAAATCGGTGTGGAGTTTGGTTTGACCAGTCAATGAACCGGGTGGTTCAACCGGGAACCGGACCGGTTGAACCACAATTTTGATTATTTTTTTAAAAAAATAAAGCGTATTGGCCCGGTGTTGGGCAGGTCTTGTCCGACCGGAACCAGACCCCTTACCGATCCGATTCAAATTCCGGATTTAATAACATTATGGATACAATCAATTAACAACTTCAAACTTTGATAACCTTATGAAGTGTAAATACATCTGTTAAGATTTAGGTTTACTCTTAAAAAGAGAGGAATGGCAAGGTAAATAATACTCATAAAAATTGTTGAAATCGATATCTTACCTATGATTGTTTTCATCTTCGCAAGATTGTATCAAGATCTTAAAATTCTTCTCAAATATTCAAGTCTCATATATGTGTGTTACAATATATACAAAACACTAAATGTACGAGTAAATTTTTATAGTTATACACCATAATATTAGTCCAATACGGCAATACTCATACTAGTCAGAAAAATGTAGATTAATATATATGTTATTAATGAAAATTATTAGTTTTACTCTTATCATTACTTGATTATATGATTTGTCTATATCAGCTTTTCATTAGACAATCAAATTAGTTGTACTTTAATTCATGATAAGTAAGGTTGATGGTGATCGAGAACTTAAAATCTTATGTGTCGAGGGTATTTGTGTAAATGATTACTACATGGTGCTAATGAAGAAAAATAGCAGCCAATTCATTAACATGAAAGCATTTAAATCCGTGGTGTTGATTTCCCTCCATTACTCCACTTCTAAAACAAAAGAAAACATCTAATAAAGAGTGAAAGAAAAATGTTTGGAAAGTTACATTTAACCACCACATTTTTTGCTTTTCTAACAATCTTTGTCAAATATTTATAGATAATGACATTTGAGAATTGTTATTTATCAACATATAATCCCTTGACCTTTTAACCACTAGCCGATTTAGGATTTAGAGTGACTTGTAGGAATAATATTTCAAATTTCGAAACTCGTAGCACAAACAAAGAATACAACTAAAAATGCTATTTTAAATTAAGAAAATTACACTTTGTATTAGAAATGGACCCGTAGCAACTGCTACCCCTACCTTATATATGACCCCGCCCCCTGCTTTAACGCCTATTGAGATGAAGATATGCATAAAGTTGTAATCAAATTCTGTACTTAAAGTTTGAAACATCAAACATCTGTCTACAAAAGACATTAATAGCATTCATTCATTTATGTTTGATGAGTTGATTGTTTCATTCATTTATGTTATAAGTGGTGTTTTACTAGTGTAAATTAGATACATGATTCTAGCTATTAAAGTTGACATATGCTGATTAATTCTTTCTTTCAAAAATGAAATGAACTCACACTCACCACCACAAATATCTATGTATCTCCATATTGGTATGTCCAACTTGAACTCATAACTCCGTGATTGAAGTGTCACATCGATATTGTAGGTCAATGACCCTTTCATATGTTGTAGGTTGATTTCAATTTACGGAACCATAACAGAAGATCAAAAATCATATTTTATTGGTACAAAACACCCATCTTCAATAGATGACATAGACGGTAAAATATTATTAGATTGGAATGTGGATCTTCATGTGAAATCAAGAGCAAAAACATATCATCCATCTATTTATAATTGATGTCATCATCCTTGTTCCCACCATGTTATCATAGTAAATGAAAAATGTTGGTCATATGGTGAAAAACTTTAAAGATCAAATGAGAAATAGATAGTAGGGTCAAAGTTCCTTGGCTTTTCTGTTGCTAATTTATTCATCCTATCATTTTATATATTGACGAAAATCTTGAAAACTTGTTCAACAACGTCGAAGACGGAAAACATTACAAGCTCTGAATACACAAACGTTTGAGACGTCCTAACTTATTCATCATATAAATGTATGTTTACACCATTGCTATGTCATTGCATATAATGGGTTCTTTATAGGATATTTTTGTAGAAAAGCAGTTTGTATAACACAGTGAGATCAAAGTATAAAATGGTTATAAGTTTGTTCCCAAAAAGATGGGTTTAGGAAGAGGGTGGTACAAAGAGGGTTGTTATTTTGGAATGTTGCTCTTAAATTTATGCACATGGGAACAAGGCTGTCTATTTGAGGGCTCCTTGTTGTGCCTTTGGTGGGGAAATATGCTTTGGTTCACCCAAACAACGACTACCCCACACAAGGCCAACTCCCCCCCTAATCTTGTCTTAATACTCCCAAGACATGTTTGGGCCATGTGCCCCTTCTTGGGTCCTACCAAATTTTTTCTAACCCAAAACCTCACCACATCTTAACCTCTTGTGGCTATCTCAATTTTCTTTTTGTTACTTACCTAACCACTGTTTTTATATCAAAATACATTATACTCTTAGAGATTTTGGACTAAAGTATACTTGTATCTTTTTGTTTGAATCAATCATTCTCCCTTAAAGTACAATGTGTTTTATTTATAATGATACTAGTATGGGTATAAACAAAAAATCTAATTAAAAATATGAATATGATGGTGTAGGTGGGGTTAGTACTTGTCTCTATTTAAGTTAAGGTGGCTAGCCAACTTGTATCCATATGACAAGATTGGAGAAACATAATGACCAATATGAATGACCTCTATCCTCTTTTCATTCACCACATTTAAAGACCTAGCCTATTCACTCATGTCATATATTGTACAAAACCAAACATTGATGTTTTTCTAAGTTGTAGTTACCTTGCAGGAAACGATAAAGATAACATTTGTTTCAAGTTTGCAGACAAATTTTATTGATTGACAGATGTTAACAAATAATTTGATCATTATGATCATTTATCTAAATGACAAGCTTTCATAGTAATAATGTGATCAAGACTTTTGTACTTTGCTAAATGCTCAATTTATTGCCTCTTGATAAATTAATAAAAACTGATAACGACATCCTTAAGAGCTGTAATTAAGATGTAAGTCATATAATTTTAATCCGAACATTGAAATGGTAGTCATAAATAAAATCACTAAACATAATTTATTAATAAATAACTTACTTATTTTGCTAAAGTTTTATTTAAGAGAACATTTCCTGAATGGCGAAATATATAATTGAATAAAAGTTAAATTATTTGTATGTTGTATTTTCTACAGGAGTATGTTCCTGATCACGCGTAGAGGGTGGACTTCCTAAAGTTACACTTTCACCCTCACAGTTACACCAAGATGTCAAGAGACACACATGATTTTTTTTAAAGCTACACTTTACACCTTTCACATTTTTAAAGAGCATAATTCCCCCTTCTCTTACCTTTTGTTGGGACAGACCGCAGACGTTAAATGGGTTACACCCATCATTTCCCAAAATACAGTGACAACTTTTGCCAAATGTTATTGGACATGTGCCAATATAATAACAATGATTGGATACACATTTTTGTTGTCTATATTATTATTATACATAATTAAAGTATGTTTGTTAATAAATATCAGAAGTTAATTAATCAGAGCCGGAGCTTGTTTAGGGGTTGGCATTGTTAAAACTAGAATGTAAAACCTCAATACAACCCATTCAGTATTTGTAAAACGAGCGATTAGTAAACCATATTTTTTATTTATTCGCAATCATTAGCGGTTCTAAATATTGCATAGTATGATACTAAAATCAGGTTTAACGGTGAATCACCCGATTGTTACATGTACGTAATCCAAACATAAAATATATTGGATTTTATAAGTTTTATATTCACATTGTCTGATCACGTAAAATATATATATACTATAAACATCTTTCATAAGGCCTATCACGTCTTTGTATTTTACAAAAAAACAGGGATGTCTCTATATACCATTTAAATCCACTTTTTATACCATTTTTTGATTAAAAAAATGGAAAAAGTATAAAAAAGTACAGAATGTAAGAAAGAATGATTTAAAAAAGTACATAAAAGTGTATTTAAAAATAAATAAATGATAATAGAAAGAAAAAAAAAGTTGTATTTTTCAGGTAGAAATGTAGAAGTAAAATTATAAAGGAAAAAATTGTTAAAACGAAAAGGGCAAAAAAGTCTAATAGATACAATGGATTTATCGAAAATGGCCAAAAAAATCCAACCAGGAAAAGCCTGCTTCTGATTTGAAGTACCACCTACAAATTATTTATTTTTATTTATTAGTTTTAAAGAAAATAAAAATGTCAGATGATAACAGAAAAGCTGCTAAACAGTTGGAAGGAGGAGGAGAAGAAAGGACATATCATTTGGCAGTTTCTTTTCAAGACAGGTGCCCACCGTCTCAATAATACGGACTACTAAATACCCCGTTCCATTAAACTTATTAATTATTATTAAAACTAAATTTATATAATTCGTATAAATACAAAAATAAATAAATATACGAGTGATAAAATAAATTAAATAATAATTTTATTTTGTTAAAAGGTTATTCGGCAAAAATTAGAACTAATGAACCAACAAGAAAGCCTTGAGACTTGTTAAATGAGCAAGTATATGTCTATTGTACATATATAACAAAAACGGTTTGGTATACAATCATAAGAAAACGCGACTGATTCATATATCTCACTCTATATATAAAAAAAAAATCTTGAAATCACACTTGGAACCGAGTCTCCAACTTTTATATGAACAATTTCTTTGGCACAACATCTCCTTCAAAAACTTAAGTTATTATCTAGTCATTTGGAAGTATAATCTCTACTTGACGTATTAAGTTTTTTTAATATTAGGATCAGATATACAACACAACTTAACATGATAAGAAACAAACTTGAAATGATCAAAATTATAATTTGAATTCCTATTACTATATAGCTTTCAATTTATTACTAGAATCAACTCCGTAAATAAAATTTTTTAACCATCTTATCTTAGTTATAAATATGATAGTGAGTATAGGGGTGAGCGTGGTACGGAACCGGTACCGAACCGTAACGAACCGGTTGGTACCGCTTATTTTTTTGACCCTAAAGTGAGTACCGAATACCGGACCATTTAAAGTGGTACGGTACCGTTACAGTTCCGGTACCGGTACGGGTAAAAGTGGTACCATACCGCTTTGGTACCAAAACATAGTATAATAATAAATAAACGAATTCACGTATTTTATACTCGATAAAATTCACAGAAAATAAACATTAATGAATCTCAAATAACTAAAAACACCATTAAGTGACATAGATGGATATTGACGAAGAAAAACAAATACATACAACAACGTTATTATACCGTGTTAAGTGTTTTGGTAATGACACACATCATGATCCTTACCTTTATATTAAAAAGTCATAGGTTTTGAATCCAATTCAACTAGGGTGTTAAAAATATGATTATTTGTGTAGTAAAGAAAACTAGCTATACTTCTATAAAATTAAATTTATATTCATACACGAGAGTCTACCTCTATTTTAATACTTGTTAATTGTGCAAACAATATCATTTTTATATTAATAGACATATCATATGATCATAGAAATGAGATTATAAATAAATCTTTTTAAAATATAGAAAGAACCTATGGTCCTATAACAAATAAAAACATGTAATTTCGGATATGGTACCAAAGCGGGAAAAGTGGTAAAATACCAGTACCGAACCGGTTGGTACCGGTTATTTTTTTGGCACTAAAGTGAGTACCAAATACCGGACCGTTTAAAGCAGTACGGTACCGGTTTGATACGGTATCGGTATGATAGCGGTACGGGATCGGGATTCGGGTACGAATGCTCACCCCTAAGTGAGTATATTAAGGTTTCGTGATTTACAAATTACAACTCACGTCTAGTGACATTGGTAGTGTTTTTCTTACAATATTACTATGTATTTTATTTCATTAAAATATGTAAGACTTACAATGAGATACGGAGTATAACATATGGACGTTAACCATTATTTTTAAGCTTTTATAGACGAAAGCGTTTTATTTATTTATATTTGTCTTACAAATAGCATATCCAAAGACATCAACGCGTTAATCTCATATTCTATAGAAATTGTCTCTTTTTTTTCTTACACCCATTTTAACAAACGAAATTTATGGGTGCACTTGATTATAGTTAACTTTTAGACATGTAAAGGGATTTAACTTACTAAAAGAATAATTGAATTGTTACAAAAGTTGAAGCCTCATATTGATGTTTGATTATTATAGTAGTCTACTAGTATGTAATTTAATTACTTACATTACATATATACTAAATATATGATAAATAATTAAATTATCACATTTGAAGATAAATTCTAAATTCGTTATCTTGTAAATATGAAACTTTTCTATTTACAGTTAACTTGGCTTTAGAATAAAATAAAAATAAAAACAAAATAAATGATGAGGTGTCAAGTAAACAAAGCATGAGGTGTCGCTATATGAAAACTTGTGCCTTTTTTTATGTGTAATAACTAGCAAGTAATTTACGTCATGCGATGTACAACTCATTCGTATAAAGCTTAATGTTAAATTTTATGATGTTATATGTGTATTATTTTTAAGGATGATCGTTGATTGAAATGACAAAAAAAAAAAAAATCTCTTATCCTCAACTATAGTCAAACACCAACATTTCGATTTGTGCGTGGTTTGATAACCCTAAATCGTAGACTATGTGGAGAGAAAATTAATTATAATAGCTATAATGCAAGATTTCGTAATGCATAAAATTAAATAATACTCCCTCCGTTTCAGATGTAGTGTCCTGTTTTCACTTTTTAGGTCTTTAATTTTCAACTTTGACCTTAAATATTTTTGTTTGTATTATATGATATTTGATGCAAAATATATGAATGAACTGGGTTTTAAATGTATTTTCATTTGTATAAATTTTCATAAAGTAAAATATATAACACAAACAAAAATATTTAAGGTCAAAGTTGAAAAAAAAACCTTTCAAATATAATTCAGGACATTTAATTTGAGAAAGAGGGAGTAACAATGAAATCTTATGTTGTTAACAATCCATCATTAAAGATGATAAATGTAGCTATTAGTTTATAGATTCACCAAGCAGTAACTTTAAGTCTTCAAGTCTCATTCAAGAAAATAAGTTAACAATTTCTATAAATTTTACGTATGATATCGAGGTGTTATAGATTACTAGTTGACTACCCGCACGTTGTAGCAGTAAATTTTTAACATTGATCAATAATGATATACTCAATTGTTTGTTAACAATGTATTTTGCATTAAACAATGACTGATAATGTACAATGATATTGATACATGTAACATAATATTAGATAACGAAATATAAAGTATAGCATTAACATGTATATATAATTATGTTAGAGAGGTAGAATGTGATTGTAAGCATAGCAAATTAACAAAAAATAATCTCATTTTAGAATTAAGGTGGTCAAACTTTTAGTAGTAGAACAATCAAATGAATTACAATTAGTAGACATTTCTTTTCTTGACTTCTGACCTTGCACAAAGAAGAATGGGCAAAGGAAATACTTTCCAAATTAATTACAAAAGGAAGATAGTTTCTAAATAAATAAATGGAAAAAATGGAGATTATTTTCATATTTATAAAAGGGTAAAGTTGTCTAATTGAATTTAAATATGGGTAGTTATGTAATTTGCGTTCTTTAAAAACTTAAGTTATAAAAGAAATGGGCAAAACTCTTTATAAGGGTGTAGAGAGAAGTTTAACATAAAAGCATGTACACTCCTTCCTTCCCAGTCAAAGTATCCATTTTAACTTTGCACATAGTTAATAGGATTCTTCATTATCTACACTTTTCACCAATCAAATAACTTTGATCGGTTGAAACATGAAAATGAGTACTTATTTGAGATAACTCAAAATAATAATGGGACACTTGTGGTGGGACAGACGAAGTAATTTGTTTTTATATATGTGTAATAAATATATATTTTTTCTTAGAAAAATTATGAAACCTTTAGTTTTTATTTATTCATTATTATTTTAATTTTCTTTCTATATTGGGGACATATGGCAAAATTTTAGTTCATGATGTGTCAAATTTTTTATTTATGGTGTTCTTGACACATGGCAAAAATTTTGTTCATGATGTGTCAATTTGTTACCTTATGTTGTTGTTCTTGTCAATATATATATATATATATATTATATATATATATACTAGGAACGAGTATGTACGGTCCACGTTAACGATTTTATTCGTTTATTCGAATTTTACAAATTTGATATTCAAATCATAAATTCGTAAAATTTCATATGCATATGAAGGTTATGTTGATATATAGAATGAAAAAAAATTAGAAACGAATATTTTACAAGTAGCTTAAAAAACTTAACAAGATAGATAAGATATATGTATTTCTTTAACAATGCATATGTCATTCATATAAAAGATGGAGGAAGATGCTTAAAGAAACATTGATATAAAAAAAAAGTACATATTAGGTGATACTACATGACTTATAAATGTATATTATATTTAAATAATATATAACGCGTAAGTGATATGGTTATTTCACGAGTCTAACTATATAAACACTCTTCATTTATCTCATACTTGCATATTAAGAACTAAGATTAGCATACTAAGAAGGTGACTAATTTTTTTGTTTTTACATAAAATTGTGTGTAAGTATGTTTATGTCTTTAATGTGCAAGTTTTTTATATGTATATATCTAGATTAGATAAAAGTTAAGGTTAATAAATGTTTAAAAATGAAGGTTAAAAAAGATAATATAAAGATATGTAACCTTTTTTTTCTAATCAATTAGTATTAAGGAATTATTTTTTGAAATGGAAGACACGTGACAAATAATCAGATGTCTAGGTGTCAATATATGGATACATGGTGCTTTTTATATATAAGTAGTGATATAATATATATGTATTGATTGATATTGATCTAAGTACCTGGTAGCTAAACCTACATGCTTGTAACTATATTTTATATTTCAAGCTAAAAGTTGTAGCTTCTATTAATAAGTGTTTGATTAAACCAGTTAGAGATTAAAGATGTAATTTGATTTAAAATAACAAAAAATGTATAATAAATAATATCAAATAACAATTTAACAATAATAATAATAATAATAATAATAATAATAATAAAGGAGGTATTTATGTATTTTTTTTCTTTTATAAGCTTGAAATGTATTTTTAGAAACTACTTTAAGTAGATTATGTTTTTGTAACTTATTATTTCAGTAAACTTCTAAGATTTTGTCTACTAAACAATGTTAGAAGGTTAATCTTATCAGGAAAAATTAAAGTTCCTATAATTAACCTCATCTGCCAAACACACTAATAGAATAAAATGTAACATATATATAGTGGTAGGTTCAAGCGAGAACCACAAAAGGTATAGAACTGCAAGAACTTTAACTTATATTGTTTTAATACATGTAAATGTAACAAGTTACACATGAATGTTATTTTATGTTCATATAATTGAGAAACAAAAAATAAAAACTACAAAAGACGACATGTTAAACTGTAAAATATATAAAATGTTCACATATGCATATATCAAATCTGCACATGTGAACGAAATATATATAGTTAAACAATGCCCCTCAATGATATAGAAATGTCAAAGAGACGGATTGAAGTACCGCGTAAGTGAGCATCAGGGACCACAAAGTTGAAAAGTCAAATTATGAAAGAATAGGATTTCAAGAGTTTCACTCAGACAAAAAAAAATGAGAGACAAAGGAGGACATTTTGAATTCCTAAAGCACTAGTCGACATTTATGGGATATGATAATTCCATCGACACGTAAATACACTAGGTACCTATTATTGTTGAATTCGATTTTGGTGTTCAATTGGACTGAAATTTAATACAATCACTCAAAAACGGATCGATGAATAAGGCTCTTGCTTCGGAATGATCCCCAACAGTTTTCGGCTTTTCAGAGCCTTTTAGTGACAGAAACAACATTATACTGTTTTTCGGGGTTTAATTTAAACTTTCGAATTTTGTTTCCATTTATTTTGTGGTTAAATATGTTTGGTGATCTTTCCTTCCTATCCAAGGAACGAATTAGAGTATTCTAATAAAGTTTCTAGGGTTTATGTCGTTACACTTTGTCTGAACTCTTATCTTTAGTAACAAAATTTTCGCTTGAGAATTTTAGTTTAGTTCTTGTTAGTTTTCAATAATTGTTTGGCCATTAATATCGCTCCACATCACATTTAATGCGTACGTTTATAATGAAATAGTTTGTTACGTATAAATTCCTAAAATAATCTATTTTACATTATCTTTGGTGCTACAATAGAGCATACGGAGTGTATACAAAATCGTCATTGTTCATGGTCGAGAATGTTGTACGGCGATGTTCCCTCACTCTCCAACGGTCTTATGGACAACGCTCAGTAGCGTTTGGCATGCGACACTACTAGTATATTTTTTAATATTATTTTATTATAACTTTAACATTAATTTAAAAAATATATTTTACAATAGGGCAAATGCCCTGAAAAGTTAATCCACTTATCAAAATTTGACAATAAAGAGAATATCACTTAAACTGATGTTCAAAAAAGACCTATATTTGAAAATTGTGGCATAAAATTATTTAAGTTGTCAAAAAAGTTCAATTAAATGTGTAATTACTATTTCATTTTTTTTCTCTTTCAATTTTTGATTGGTTTTAACGTGAGGCTTAAAAATATGATACTCTGCATTCAATTAATACGTGATATTTTTGACCTAAAAAAACACTATTTTTATTTTTTGAGTGTTTAAACTTGAATTACATTTTGAGTGTTAATCATTTACTGACACGATTTCATAATGTTTTATCCTTTTATGATATGATTTCAAAATACTAAATTTTTTTATGGTATGTTTTTAAAAATGAAATGGTAATTGTACCCTTACTTGAACTTTTCTAGCAACTTAAATCTTTTTATTGCACGATGCTTAAAATGTGAGTCTTTTTTGAACATCAACAAAACTCACGTTACCTTTATTATCAAAACTCAATATTTATACTCCTCTACTTTTATATACTAGTCTTAAAAGAGAGTCACTAAATATTATTCATATGCTATGGGTGACTCAAGTGACTCATTACCTCTTTATTTTGGCTTTCCTTTTATAAATTTCAAAAGGCTATGATGATAAGATCTCTATCTAAAGTTGACCTATGGCTTAGCATCTAATAAACTACTAGTATCTGATATCTCTTATATTTAAACGAAGCTTGCGTGCTTTACCTAAACCATGATCTTAAAAGTTAATTTTGCGATAACTTAAATTAAATGCTGATTAGGAATTACAAGAGTTGTGTATTAATTTGTCAAAAAAACAGCTAATCGTGATACTAACACTTATATCGCAAATTATAGTTACAAATAACTTTAATGTAGGAATTTGTGATGAGCGAATTTATAATAACAATAATAATTTCCAATTTTAACATATATAGTTTATGACGTTTTCACTGTAAACTTTGTGTTGATATATATATATATATATATATATATATATATATATATATATATATATATATATAACTGACTTTTGTTTAATATATTGCAATAAAATATGTGATGCATTGCAAACATATATATACATTCATTTGCACACAGCAAAGATTTCATGTAAAGTATATTAACATAGCATAATTAATACTCCGCATATTCTAATTATCATCATCATAATTTATAATTTGAGTATATATGTTACCCCACATCTACGAAAAGTATCAAGATTTTAGCATGCTAATTAAGAGAAAAGGTGGTGATTTTATTTGGTCAAATGGCCACTACAATACCCTTATCTTTTTAGGGCATGGAAATTGATACATCAAACAATAAGAAGTATTTACACCAATAAGAAAAGTATCAATTCTCATAATTACAAGCTTAAAATCATAATCATGTAAAACCTATAAGAAAAAGTATCCAAAATCATATGGGTTTTTTTAAAAAAAGTTGAAATTTTTGTATTAATTCGCGTGCTTAGTTGTCAACTCAAGACTCGACTTGCATGTAAGAGTCATAACTCATAACGCATACATACATATAAGAATTAGTCACAAGTATTAACGTATTTTACCCTAATTCTTCAAAGTTAATATACAAGCGTATAATCTAAAAATCTTAAGAAACTAGATCAAATTTATAAAATTTATTGTAAACCAATAAGAATCTATTAATGTACTTATTATCTACATATCAAAGTTAGAAAAACTGAGTACTAAAATAGCAATATAATCAACTCCAAACCTTTTTTTCTAGAAAATCATAACTTCTTATAACTTATTCGTAGTCTTTAAGATACCACTTAAATGAACAATCACATAGTAAGGCTTTTATTCTCAAGAGAACAAGAGTTATGATGGTCAATGGTGAAGTCGTCAACTAGCAAAACCACTAATGCTTAATTTAAAAGAAACTCCAGTTCTTTTCGATATTATACTATACTGCAAGAGTTGCGAGTTAGCATGACTCGTATGAGTCAAAGGCAATTAAAAGTTGAGTTCTGAATCACCTCAATTTTAATACTTTTGACTCGACTTGTAAGAGTTAACTCATGACTTGTAATTGTCTAACGCCATATTCAAAACCAACAACCTTTCTAAAACGCTCACATTCTACAAGCCCTTTTACATCACAAACGAGCTTGTCAGAAATGTGTACTATGAGTACATCACTACTACACAATCCACTATAGCCCATCCCTAATAGACCACGGAAATGGTGAAAATCACGTAAAACCCGTGATCCGTTTGCAAAAACTCGTGCGTTTTCACTTTCCTTTCCATTGTCCACGGTTCTAAGATTTAGCGGGACACGGATCTATTTACAAAGCCGTGGTCCACTTCTTGGTAAACACAAACCACTGTTACATTTGACGAGGGGTGGTCTATGTTTTTTATAGGGACCACCGTTCCTAACTACAAACCGTAGTTAATTTAATCGGACTACAGTTTTTTTTAACAAACCGTGGTTCTTTGAAAATATGATCAGTAAATAAAAAGTAAAACCAAACAAATTAATGTCCAATTGTTTCATTACCATCTGTGCCGTGGGGTGTGGTGTGTGGGTTGTGGGTCAAGATGTAAGCAGTTTAGATCACTATATAAATAGTACTGTATTAAATTAATTTTGCACCCACATAAAAAATTCATGAGAGAGTTTTTATTAAGTCACATAGTGTGATATTTAAAGCTTCAAGTCATCGAGTGTTATATCATCATCATCATCCAAAACAAAATTTAAATAAATAAATTACTTATCATCCCAATAACAAACAAATTTATTAAACAGGGAAATATCGATTGTTAAGTAATTGATACGGAGTACTTCTTTTGTCAAACTTACCTTAAGCGGAGGAAGTGATCGATCAACTACTTCATTTTTTTTCACCCCCTTTTTTTACTATTTGGGTGCATGTTTTGTCCCAAAGCTACATGACTAAGTATTTACATGACTAAGTTTGGTTTATCTTGGTTTATCCACTCCGAGCAGGTGCTAACACTGAAACACTTAGCCTCCACTCCCAGTAGCAGGGAAGCCATGAGTATTTGGGACTCTTAGCCTCCCTACATTAGGACCAAACACAAGGGCCTCTTTTTTGGATTGGGTGTGTAGTCGTCACATTCAAACAAAGGGCTACTTGGGTGGATTGCCAAATTATGGTAGTATCCTACTCCATCCCCTAGAAAAATTGTCTACAGATGATGGAGTATTTAGACGGAGAAATCACGGCCAGAAAGGAGACCCTAATTAATATGAACATTAAATAGATATGAAATCGATATGATGATGCCACTGCTTCATATCGATCATAATTGTAAAAGTAATATAAGTAGTTAGTGTAAGTTTGTATGTCTGTTGCAAGCACCGAAAAAACATATAGCCCTATGTCTTTATTATAAGTATATATAATAGTAGGAGCATGCATTTACTACAAACTACCCCACTGACGATATAATTATATATAAACCTTGGTAGTAGTGTGAAACGTTTAACCTCGGCTCGTAGAATAACCGTGGTTTAAATAAGTGAAATTTCTTTTTGCTGAAGTCACTTATAAATTAAGGGTCATAAATTAAATCTTCAACTTTAATTTTATGACAAGAATAATGTGTATGACTATATATATTTGGGGATCCATATAACTAATTTATATACACGGTTCTCAACTTCTCATGAGTCATGAAAAAGCACGTACTTCCCTTTCTTTTTTTATCATAGTAAAATTTTAATATTATACTTGCATATTTATACGAATTTTTTTATTTTTTTAAGACACTCTCATAGAAAATATTATTACCCAAAAAAGTCAATACAACATGAAAAAAACTACACCTCCAATCTATGAGAATTAAGAAGTAAAAAACTGAAAGAGGGGATAAACTCATAATTAAATAATTTCATCATATTACAAAAGCCACCATAACAACAAATGACCACGGATTGTTAGTGACAAAATATATGTTGGCATACTGATTCCAATAATATCATTAAACAATTTAACATTCATTCGCGAAGGAGATTTATGTGATTTCGTCCTTACAATATACAGTATAATACATTCTTAGTATAATTTAATTCTACTTTTTAGCAAAAGAATACATATATATGTAACAACAAAAGCTACCATAAAAACAAATGATCACGGATTGTGGGTGACAAGATATACCGTACGTTAGCATATTTTGATTCCAATAATATCATTAACATCATTAGGCCTGGTCATCAAGCTAGAGTCGAGTATCTAGAGATTATCAAGGTCTTGACACTCTTGGTATAATTTAATTCTGTGACGAGTCATACCTATACATGTCTTGACTTTGAACCCTTTCCCTACAAAATCTTCAATTCGCTTGAGAGGTGATATCTTGAAGCGAGTTAATTAGGTACCGAGCAACGTACGTATATTTTGTGGCGAGTTACGTACCGCGCAACCAAAACTAAAATAGTAATTCTACTTTTTGTGCCAAAGAAGACACATTCAGCAACAAAAGCAAACCTAATCCATCGGAGGAGCGAACGCTGATTCAACTCGAGACGCTAGTTCAGTCGGAGGAACTGGACGACCTACTGATAACAGAACATCGAGCAAGCTCCACGATCTAATCTGTGTGGTTAACGGTTATAATAATAAAAGATGATCATAAACAGAGAAATCCCGGTTGGGAAGGAACCATCATGGAAATTAAGAAAGACATGATCATAGAAAAGGGAGTCTCATGTTGTTACTTTGTTGGTTTATGTGCAAAAAGGTCATGGCTAATTTGTGTATTTATAGATGGAAAAAATTTCACGGATCGTCCCTGTGGTTTGTCTCAAATCGCACTCGTCGTCCTTCGCATTTTTTCCTTGCACTCGTCATTCCCGTGATTGCTAAATCTTTCATCGGTAGTCCCTTACGCTAATATCCGTTAGTTTTTCAGTTAAGTCTAAGGGTACAATGGTCATTAAGTGAAGATTGGGTGACCATTGTCATCCCTGCTCGATGGGCAATTGGGCATTTCTGATCGTGTACAGCGTGTACATCGTTTTGTCTTCCTTCGAGAATCCATCTCTTCATTGTCTTTAAATATAAGAGATAATGTATCTGTATCGGATTATACACCATACAAAAACTTTTTCACGAAGATACAATTTTTGGACATGCGCGTCAACTAGATCTATCTTGTTCACGCGTGGAGAAGAGTTTAAACAGAGAAATAGCGGGTGAGAGATAATTGTAAGTTCTGTTGGAAAAAGGGAATTTGATGATCACATTGGGGAACTTGATGATCATTTTGTTTTGTAGGGTTTAGATATATATTATAATTATATAAAATAAAAAGAAAGATCATATGGGTTTGTTATTTTGTTGTAAACTTGTATAGTTAGTTGTATGTATGCCTTTATAATATTACTCCGTATAATATAGCCATATAGTAGGAGTATATATAACGAATGAAATGAATGGTGCCAACACAGAATTATTTTAAAGAGTTAACTTCCCTTTATTTCCAACATTCAATTTGAAAAATCCTCCAAACGTATGCATTAACAGGTTGTACAGTACAACCTGTTAATGCATACTTTGGTTGGATTTATCAAATTGAAAGTTGGAAATATCAACTCATAATGGTTGACACTTGACAGTTGACACACAATGGTACGAATAAAGTAATGAAGTTTTTTTTTTCAAAATCTTAAAAAAGTAATGGACCACGGTTCGAAAGTAGAACCGTGGCCTATTTTGTTTTTTGAAAGTACATATATCAATACACTATTCTGAATGTAAACACCCATTAGCTTTGGCAGTCACTTTTGTAATACACTATTCTAAATTCTTCTACCTTTCAAAAATAATAATTAATTATTAGTAATTTATTCAATACACATATATTTATATCAACCGCTGTTTATTTTTTTAAATTGAGAATAGAGATAATAGAGAAAATTACAAAAAACATTCTTATGGTTTGACCAGAATTGCTCATTCAGTCCATTAATTAATTTGATTACATAGATGGTCCTTTCTTTTGAAACTTATTACGTAAATAGTCCTTTACACTAACGATTGTTATTTCTCCATTAAAAGGGACCACGTGTGTAGGTTTTTTATTCATTTAAATTTTATAATTTTTGAGTGTATATAAATTATAAAATTTAAAATATGTATATATATATTGTTAGGGGCAGAACATCATTTTTAGCTTTCATATGTTAGGAGGAGATCGACCTACAACGGCGTCGGCCAGTTTGGAGCATATATACCTACAACGGCGCCAGTCAGGAGATCGAGTTGAAACTCTCAATGTCGATGGATCAAGGAGAAGGTGTATGTAGACCTAGACGTAAATGGGAGGATAGACCAAATCTCGACATGAATGAGCTTCTTTTGAACCGAGGACATGATCCCTGATAGGAATTTGTGGAGTATTAAAATTAGAACAGATGGGTAGTGGGTGTCTAGAGTTTGATAGGAAATATTTTTGTAAACTGTTTAGTTTTAAATAGATATTTAGAGGGATCTAGATAAAATCGATATAGAAGTTTAAGATGTTAAAACACCCCTGTTTCTAAAGACATTATTTTATGATTTTCAACTACGGAAGCGTTTAAAACAAAACATTATTTCATAAACTTATAATATCAACATACATCATAAGTCTAATATTTACAAAACCATCATTTACATCATTTAAACGGGGTACTTTCGCTATGGAGACCTCCCGCCATAGTGAACTACTGGACCTGAATATTCCCATTGAGGAAGGCAATGTGGAATCGGAGCCACAACGGCAATCCGACGCAAGAGATCTTTTTTATCGGATCCGAAGTCTCCAGAAACGCAAGTTGTAATTGTACAAAACATAGTTTTCTGAAAACTATATCAGAGTTGCTAAATTATCAAACATTCTTCATCCCTTCTTGCAACCCACATATCTAAATAACACCTGCAAGAAGTAAATTGAGGGATTAGCACGAAGCTAAGTGAATGAATTCAACACTCACTAATCAACTTTGTATAATCCCTTAAATACACCAAATGAGAATATACATCTAAATCACAATCAACAATTCAACTATGAGGATCGGTGGTCCTTGAGTGTAACACCCGACATTTCCACAAACATATTTTATAATATATTCACAATAGGAAGCGCAAGCCCCAAAACATTTGAACAACATTTACAAACCAACTTACTATACTTATAAATATTTATATCAAAAGACATCTTTTGAATATTAAATTACATTACATGTTACCAAAATGGGTGTTACTAAAACTTTTCCAAACATAACAATCCAAAATATCAGAGATTGCGCCAGCATAGTCAAACACCCCAATACTTCATCTACAACCCAAACTACATCAAAAGCTAACCAAACTCTGCAAAAGATACAACAACGAGGGGATTAGCACACGCTAAGTGAATGGAACTGTAACCGACAGTTCAACCCACAAGCAACAAGTCTTACAACTAATAAACCATAACAAGTAAACACATAAGCACGTATCGTCAAGAGGATCGGCGGTAACTGTATGCTATTCTCAGTAACCACGATCACTGTATGCCATTCTCAGTGATCTACTGATAGCCTGATTACTACCTTCACAGAATTGGTTAGTTCTCAACTACATGTATCAAAGTAACTAAGACAGCTACACAGTAGTAACCAGACCCAACCAACCAACGTTGACCTCTGAATCAACCACATAGTCAACCAATCAAACAACCAACAATCAACAACCAATAACAATCAGCAACTACAAATCAACTAATCAATAGTACAATATAACTAAACAACAATAACATAACTTAATATTTAACCAAAACTATCCCGGTATACTCATTGTAACCGAACCCGTTACAACTGAGTTGAACCGAGGATTACAGTAACCACTCACCGATATTTCTGGCCTCCACTCAGTGGTCTAATATTACTGAGTCTTCTGTAAATCTGAGAACACAACCCGAAACATAAATTAGAAACTCATTTATAAATGATCATAACTTTACTTATAAATATTGTATCCAACCTATAAATACTATGTATTAATGATACCACTAATTATAACAAGTTCACAAGTTATCATAATCATCAAAATCATACTGACAAACGTGATCCTGACTAGAGGAGCTGGATCGCGTTCCCCTTTGAAAAACATTCTGATAACAAAATACACTGAGCAACGCGATCCAGGAACTAAGGCTGGATCGCGTTCCAAAGAACAAAACGTACAAAGATAGATTAACACATAGCAACGTGATCCGGACTAAGGTTCAGGATCGCGTTCCCACGTTTTATAGCAGAGGTTCAGACCTACAACAAGTTCAGCTCGAACCAAAAATCAATTTCGCCTAAATGCTTATGTAATATACGAATTTAACATGTAAATGGCCTCTATCAACTTGTATAAACATACAACAACAACAAACAATATCATCTAACACCAAAACTCATACATGCATCATCATCAAATCCAAAAATTCATCAAACTCTAACTCAAAACTCAAACTTAAAGAACATATACAATTCTTACATATAATCATCATGTAAACATCACATGTAATTATATAATCACCATATAAACAACATACTATGATTTCTATGCGTCAATTCATACAAAACACATATATTCATCATTTACCTAATTTTTAAAAATAGGTTCAAGAACCCTAAAATACTTACAATCAAATGAAGAACATGATGATGATGGTAAGGATAATCTGATTTTTCTTGATTTCTTCCTTTGAAATGGTTAAGTATTTGAGAGAGATTTTAGATCAATGATGAAGAATTAAACTTTGAGTAATTAGGTGAAATGAGTCGGTTTAACCCACCGCCCCAATTTCATCTGTTTTAATTTTATTCCCTTCTAACTCTATTGTCTGGAACCCGAAAATACCCGCGATACAAAATAGTTTATTTTACCGTCAACTCTTTTTATTTAAAACAAGTATTATTTAATTAATCACAATAAAACCTGTGACTCTTTTACTTATTTATTTTCAACTAGACCAAATAAAATATTTCCCCTTTATTAAAATAATTGTTTATTTTCACGCCCAGAAACCGGATGTTACATTGAGAAACCCTACTGCCGCGGCGGCTCTCAAGAACACTTGTCCAACAATCCATATGACCAATACGGAATAGACCGATAGTTAGTGATTATTATACTCAAACACAAGTCTTACACACAACAAATGAAGTAAGACTTTTTGTAATTCACACAATAATCAATTAACCCAACCAACGTGTTGACCTCAAAAACAACATATAATCACATGGTAACTAGCATATAAGATTAAATCAATAACACAAATTAACTAACTCTATCAACATGACAACTATCACTTGTTGTCATCAAAGTAATTACAACTAAATCAACGAGTGAGTTATAAATCTACTCACCGATACCTCTTTCTCCTTCACATTCAGGATGTCTATATCACCGAGTCTTCTGTTTATCTGAGAATACAAAATCAACAAGTTAATAACTTACTTCTTCCACTTACAACTTAAATACAAAGTATTTAAACAAGTAAACAACTTTAATTCATAAGCTAAATCAACTAAATCAAAATATTAAATTTTAACCAAACATTCAAATTTACTCTTGCATACGCGATCCAAGAAATGTTAGCCGGATCGCGTAGCTCAGTGAAAATATTTCTGTTACCAAAATACACTTGCTTACGCGATCCAGGATCCATTTACAGGATCGCGTATCCAAGTACATTTTCTTCTGTAACCATTTTGCACTAACATACGCGATCCAGAAACTTTTGTGGGATCGCGTACCCAGGGCAAACTTTGACATTTTGGACGATTTTAACTAGCTTACGCGATCCAGAAACTAAAGTTGGGATCGCGTGAGCAAGAAGAAAATGACCTGCAACTTTTCTGCAAAAACTCAGCTCGAACCAAAAACTCACTTAAACAAATTTTCAATATACTCAATCAACAATTCACATTTTTAACATCTAAGAAACCTCATTTTACTTCTAGTAACATCAAATAACTTCATTTAACCACAAAGATAGCAATTTCTTGTCAAACTCAAAGAATCCATTTAAGTCAAATACTTGGTTCCAAATTCACCATTTGAAGAACTTAAACTCACAAGAATAACTACAAAATCAGTCTACAATCATTATATAGCATCAAAATCGTTAACCATAACTCAAGAACTAAATCAATTTATCAATTCTCTAATTGACCTAACAACAATTATGTTCAAAAGGAAGAAAGTACTTACTTCTTGATGATATACAAGATGATAGCAAAACACTAGCAACTAGAAGATGATAATTTTGATAGAATCACAACTTGAGATTACAAATTTGATTAAGGATTCAAGTTCTTGGAGGTTAGAATTGTGAAGAAGAAGAGTAAAATGTATTTGGGAAAAATTAGGTGGAGTTTAGGTCGGTCTCCTTTCAAAACCGACCCACATTGGGTATTTTTAATACCCGTTCTAAATCTACAGTCTGGAACCTAAAAACCGATTACGAAAATAATTATTTTATTGCACTGTCACCAATAACTATTTGAAACAAATAATATTACACTATTCACAATAAGTTTCACATAAGCAAATAATATTTAATTTACTTATAACTTATTAAATAATTATTTTAAAAGTAAGGAAATTACTAGACCGGTTTTGAGGACGTTACAAATCTCTCCTCCTTAAGAGGATTTTGTCCCCGAAATCTCATCACGGTCAAACAATCCAGGATATCTGGACTTCATACTCTCCTCTGTTTCCCAAGTAAGGTTTGCACCTAAAATATGCTTCCACTTTATTAACACCATGGGAATTTGCTTCTTTCTAAGTTTAGTAACCTTACGATCTAGGAGTTCAAATGGCTCTTCAACTAGTTTCTGACTCTGGTCTACACGAAGGTCTTGCAATGGAAGGATTTGAGATTGATCCTCCACATTACATTTTCTTAGGTAACAAATATTGAAAGTGTCATGAATACCAGACAATTTAATAGGGAGATCTAAGGAAACTGTTTGATCGTTTACTACTTGTCTAACTCTGAATGGACCAATATATCTAGGACCGAGCTTTCCTCGTTTTCCAAATCTGATCACACCTTTCTAAGGGGAAACTTTGAGATAAACCATTTCACCCTCAGAAAATGACACTGGTCGTCTTTTCGGGTCTGCATATTATTTCTGTCGATCACGTGCAACTTTCAATTTCTCACGTGCTATGGCTACTTTATCCGCCGTCATCTGAACAATGTCGGGCCCAGCAAACTGTTTCTCTCCTACTTCTAACCAACAAGTAGGTGTTCTACAACGACGCCCATATAACATTTCATACGGCGGCATACTGATACTGGAATGATAAGAATTATTGTAGGCGAATTCCACTAACGGTAAATGGGAATCCCAAGACCCACCATACTCCATTACACAAGCACGCAACATATCCCCGAGTGTCTGAATAGTTCTTTCTGACTGACCATCAGTTTGAGGATGATATGCAGTACATAAATTCACACGTGTGCCTAACTCATTTTGTAAACTCTGCCAGAAATATGAAATAAACCGAGAATCTCTATCCGAAATAATGGATAACGGAATTCCATGTCTCCATACAATTTCGTTGACATACAACTGTGCAAGTTTACTTAAAGAAGCGGTTTCACTAGTAGCAAGAAAATGTGCACTTTTGGTCAAACGATCAACGATAACCCAAATCATATCATTTCCACGTGGCGTTCTAGGAAGTTTAGTTACAAAATCCATAGTTAAATGTTCCCACTTCCATTCCGGAATCTCTAACTGTTTAAGTGATCCGTACGGTTTCTGATGTTCAGCATTAACCTGAGCACAAATATGACAAGAACCAACGAACTGTGCTATATTGGTTTTCATCGTAGGCCACCAATAAAAGGATTTCAAATTATTATACATCTTGGTACTCCCGGGATGAACAGTTATTTTTGATTTATGTGCTTCAGTCAAAATTATATCCCGTATACTACCAACAAGGGGAATCCAAACTCGAGACTGAAAAGTTTTCAATCCTCTAGAATCATCAACCAAATTATCCTTTCTTTTCAACATGATTTCTGATTTCAAATTACAATCCAACAAAGCCTCTAATTGTGCAACTTTGATTTTATCCACTAACTCCGAAGAAATATCAACTCGCAGAAAAATAAAGTTTATTAGATGTACCTTTTCTACTCAAGGCATCTGCAACCACATTGGCTTTTCCTGGATGGTATCGAATCTCACGATCATAATCTTTGATTAACTCTAACCATCGCCTTTGTCGCATATTTAACTCTTTCTGAGAAAACACATACTGAAGACTCTTATGATCGGTATAGATAACACACTTTGTACCATATAAGTAATGTCTCCAGATTTTTAATGCAAACACAACCGCTGCTAACTCTAAATCATGAGTGGGATTGTTCTTTTCATGAGATTTCAATTGACGAGAAACATAGGCGATAACTCTGTCCCGTTGCATAAGGACACCACCCAATCCAGCATACGACGCATCACAATAGACAACAAAATCATCAGATCCATTCGGTAATGCTAGCACTGGGGCCTGACACAACAATATCTTTAAAGTTTGAAAGGCATGTTCTTGTTGATCACTCCACACAAACTTTTCATCTTTACGGGTCAACTTAGTCAATGGACTTGCAAGTTTAGAAAAATCTTTAATGAATTTCCTGTAATAACCCGCTAATCCCAAGAAACTCTTTATTTCAGATGCTGTTTTTGGAGCTTTCCAATTCATCACAGCTTCAATTTTAGAGGAATCAACTTTAACACCTTCTTTACAGATAACATGACCCAGAAATTGCACTTCCCGAATCCAAAATTCACATTTAGAAAATTTAGCATATAATTGCTCTCTTCTTAAGGTTTCCAACACTAATCTCAAATGTATTTCATGTTCAGATTTGGAATACACCAAAATATCATCAATGAAAACAATCACAAATTTATCCAAGAAGGGTCGACACACACGATTCATCAAATCCATAAAAACTGCTGGAGCATTAGTTAAACCAAAAGGCATGACCAAGAATTCATAATGACCATACCTAGTCCGAAAAGCAGTCTTTGGAATATCTTGTTTGCGAACCCGAACTTGATGATAACCCGATCTTAAATCAATTTATGTAATTAAATTAATTAAATTATCTATGTAATTAAATTAATTAAAGGACTGAATGTGCAATTCAAGTCAAACCCTAAGGACAATTTTTTTAATTCTCTCTTGAGAAAATATGTATCGTCAAAGACCCAAAGAGTCCAAGACCTCGATCAATGAATGAATTTAGGGCATAATACCCAATTATAAATACTCACTTTTGCATACAAACATCGGGCACAATCACCTAAATTGGTAACAATAACATCTTCCAAACAACAAAATGAAGCAGTTCCATATGAAGTTCTCACATTTTGGTGATCTTTTTTCAGTACAATATTCATTCACGACCACAATTTCTCTGTTTAAATCTTCCGTTAATCATAGCCGAATCAAATCTCCACGAACGGAATTAAATATTCCTTAAGGTCACTGTTATGCTTTTCTCAAAACGTATTTACATTTTCTATTACTCTGAAAAAAAGCCTGACAAATTTGCTGACTCCTTCAAAATCATATGTTTTTCAAACAAGTGAAATGTGCTAGCATCACAGAAGTCCTTGCAAGGTATATCTTGCTATTCATTCGAGTTCTTCAATTAAAGATCAAAATAGATCGAGTATCTAACAATACGTTGTTATAATTATAATCTAGCTAGGTTAAATTTTACTCAATCATACAGTATTATATTGTACGTACTATACGTACGTTGTTATGTAATTTTATGGTGTCATTGTGGGGTGTTATAGTATATTAAATCAAATTGTTACATGGGAGTTATATATAAAGATGAAGCAAAACAAAAAATGAATATTGAACATGGAAATTTTATATACATATGAGATCTATATATTGAATTATAAAATTGTGATTGATTGATTTGAATTTGAATTTGAATTACACTTGAAACAAAGATATTGTGAAGTACTTCGTATTAGATTTAATATTACTCCATATCTTCATAATTACTTTGTAACTATCCACAGCCGTACGTCAATTCAATTCACTTTTTTAACATTGACCACGGTTACAAATAAACTAACCGCGGTCATCAAGTAACCGTGGTCATATATATAGGCATCAATTTATTTCCGTCAATCTATCTATAATTCTATATATATACAAGTTACTATTTAGTTTTAATGGAAGAGATTCATCTGTCTCTAAAATGATAAAAATGAAAAATCTAAAATGATTACACCTGGACTCCTGGATATATTGTACGTATAAAATCTAATATTACTCTATTACTCCATATCTTCATACGTCAACTCAATTTACTGCTTTAACAGTGAACACGGTTCCCCATAAACTAACCGCGGTCATAAAGTAACCGTGGTCATAAAGTAACCGTGGTAATAGTGACCACGCTTCCCAATAACACAAACCATGGTCAATAAGTAATCGTTGTCATATAATGTCTTATAAAGTTATACTTACGGAGTATAATACAAGTTATACTGCATGCAATGGTGACCACGCTTCCTAATAACAACACAAACCATGGTCAATAAGTAACCGTGGTCATATATAGGCTCCAATTTCCGTTGTCTATTCAAGTAAATAGTAACTGCTCCATTATTAATTTAATAATACCCAAAAAAACAATATCAATTATATAATTAATAATTGACATCTAAAGTTGCTTTCAAAATTCCAATTATATATTTATGGAATATACTACATATTGTTTAATATAAAATATTGCTTTAAATATTAGATTCTTTCTAAATTTAAGGATGGGTAGTTTTGTCGTTTCTATTATTGGTATGCAAGGGTAATTGTGATACCCGACGATTTAGGGCCACTGATTAACCTACTAGAAACCCTAATTACGTGTGTTTAGTTTATTATTAGGCTAAATACTTGTAATTACTTGTAACTATTTGTATATTTATGTATATATACACTCCCGTAATTGATTTGTATTACGCTTACGTAATTAGTCGTAATTACGCTTACGCAATTTGGTAAAATTGTGCACAACAACCGGACGGAGTCCGACACAGTATAAATACGGATGTTGGTGAACAAAATATTAAATAATATGAAATTATTTAATAAACTCAAAAACTCGTAAATATTATGTTGATAATATTTAACACGTTAATTATATCGTATAAAGTAACAAAAACGCGACAAAAACGCGCAGAACGCGCCCGACAATTGAACGAAAACCAAGATATATTTTAAGAATTGAAAATATATCATTTATTATAAAATTATCAATTAAAATATCGTGTCTTTAAACAATAACGAAAAACGTCCAAATAAAATGTTACGCGATTAAACCTCCGTAAAACGATCGCGCAAATCGAGCCTGACAAATTTACTGAACATTTTTATAAGTGTTTTCAAATATTTATATTAAATATTTCAATTGCAAATATAGAAATTAAATTTGTCATTTAAAACAAGCGTATTTGACGTTCAACGTATATATAAACGTCAAAACAATCGAGTAACCGAACGAAAAACGTAACGAATTAAATTAGAAACAAGAAAATGATTAAAATACCCTTGTGTGGGGCCCCTAGGCCGGCCACCCCACCACCTCACTCCCCTCCACTCTTGTTCCATGCAATCTCATGATTACTTTCTCCTTTTCTTCTTACACATCCACCCATTTTTCATGCATTTTCAAAAATTAAACCCTGTTCACTCATTCTCTCTTTTTCTCTCAAGAAATCCTCTCAAAAATACAGAAAGTACAAGCCCTTAAACCACAAATAAATCATAAAAAGATCACCACTAAATCAATATCATCTTGAAGATCAAGAACAAGAAGGAACCAAGCTCAAGACATCATCATCATCATCTTCATCTTCCTCTTGTTTCTCCATCACTTTCTTGGTATAAATCACCTAAACTCTTCACTACATTTACTTACATGATGTTTATTTATGTATTATCTAGCTCATCTAACTTGAATATGTCCAAATCTATGGTCAAAAATCATTTTTATAAAACAAACACCAACATGCATAAATCTGTCCAGAAAAACATAGTCCACTAAAACGGTCGTATCTCGAGTTCTAAGAACAGTTAGACAACTATTTTTTTTTAAAAGTTGCGTATTGAAAAGATCTACAACTTTCATGTTTTGCACTTTTATCAGATCTGTACGGATTTTTGTGAATAAGCCCATCTTTGAGTCTGGTCTGCACATATTCGAAAACCGAGTTTAGTTCTTTAGCAAAATTAATTACCTATGTAAATAGATACTATAGTTGCTGTAAAAGTTATATGTTAGACTAGATACAGAGGTGATCAGTTGGTAAAAATTGTGGACTCAAATTTGGACCAGAAGTTAGTAAGATCTATGGCGAAACAAACCGACAAAAACCGAAAACAAAACTTAGGGGCTATTTTAGAACTTTTGTAAAACCGACACTTTTGGTGAACTCCGACATGAACCAACAAATTCTATGGACTCTATAAACTGATATATAGGTTGGGTAAAAGTTTCGGGTCAAACCGAGTAGGTTTGACCAAGTCAACAAAAGTGGCTCGATTTCTAAAAACTTACTATATTTGGAAAATAGTAACAAAAGTGGGTTTGGGTGACATAGTTAGTAACTTAGACCAAAAACTAAACTTAGAAAGTTTTCCGAATGAAAAACTGACACGTAGAACACTTGGATTAAAAATTGGAAAGCTGATTAGACACAAGTGTCACCTAAATAGTGACACTTACCCAAGTGACGCCTAATCTAGCGTCACTTATCCTTAGTGCCGCCCAATTATTCAAACTGCTTATTTAGCGTCACTTGACCCACTGCCGCCTGAACCAAGTGTCGCCTACAGTGACATTTACCCCAATTGACGCTGCCAATTTAAAATCACATTTAACCTCACTTAACCTAGTGCCGCTAACCTACCAAGTGTCGGCTATAGTGACACTTACTTGAGTGACGCATAGAGTGTCGCCCCTAAGTGACGCCTTAAACATAAACTTCAAAACTAGTTTTCACACGAAGTGTCGAACTCACACAACTTCAATACTTGTAAGCGACACAACACACGAAACATATACTTGGAAAGTATACAGTGAAACAACACATAATAATAACGGTTTAAGATTATTATTACAAACTTTCACCAACGGGCCATACACATTTTTGATAAACGAACTTGAACAACTTATTTCGACATACTAGTTGATGAACTAGCTTTAGGTGGACATAAACCCCCTACCTACCCGATTGGCTTAAGTGGACATTAACCCCCACTTATACAATCGCTATAGATGATCTTTTGAGACATCTACTTATACAACCTCATACGTTTAGGGCGTTAGGAGGTTGCACACGGGAACGAGAACACCCACTACTTGCTAATATTTGATATTGCTTGCTACCTGCTTAACTCTGGTGAGTTTCATAGCCCCTTTTTACTGTTTTTTTCACTGGGGTGAGAATACATACAACTGTTTTATATAAACTGCTTTTATGATCACCAGTACTGATAACAACTTTTCGTACGGATTGCATGAGACCTTATGATAATCCATTAAAGTCCTCTACCCATCATATTTCGTTAATATATGCGTGAATATTATTCGATAAGACTATCAGGGTTTGACAAACCTCGTCCGGGCTAGTCACGCTAGCCTACCCATGGGCGCAATATTATTTGTGAATTAGAAGTGTCTCGGATTAATACACTTACCGGAGGCAAACAACGTTAAGCTCGAACTATGAGACTCATGCAAATGGTATACTTATACTGCAATATGCAATACTTTTACTTGTCGTTGGCTAATGATACTTTTACTTATCATTGTTGAATGATGTAAACTTGTGAAATCTTGTGGATCATATTAGAAACTGATTACTTAACAAACCTATGAACTCACCAACTTTATGTTGACCTTTTAGTATGTATTTCTCAGGTACCCCACCGTAGTAGGAAGCTTTAGCTCGAGTCGCATTGTTTTCAAAACATCAAGAGATTAGAATGCATGTAGCTGTATTTTGTAAATTCAGTTATGTATTAGAAATCTCTAAACGGGTTACGCAAACTCCAGATTTATTTTGTAAACATTTGAATTATTGTAATATAACTATTTTTCAAACGTCTAATATAGAGGTCGTTTAATTTAATTTTTTTGTTGTGATATTTAATTTGGTCGGCGCCCCCATGACACTTTCTACTTCCGCTGCCACGTGTTTTGAGGGTGCGACAGTAATCTCGTCATTTCTGATCTTTAAAAGTCTCCAAAGAAAATCTCTAAACACTTAAGGGTTAATGATAATGATACTGATGAAAATGATAATGATAATGATAGAGTTTACCTTCCAAATTTGAATTAACTATTAATGGAAGACATTGGATTCAAATATCTTTAAAAGATTACATGCACTTGGCGTATACTGTATTAAATTTAATATTACTCCATATCTTCTAATTACTCTTAAACTATACACTACCATAAAGTAACCACAGTTCACAGAAGACTAAAACAATCTAACGTCAATTCAATTTAGTGCTTTAACAGTGACCACGGTTGCCCATAAACTAACCATGCTCATAAAGTAACCATGGTCATATACAGGCGCCAATCTATTTCCCTCTAAGCGTTTAGTCTAAAGTCTGTACAAGTTACTGACCACGCTTCCCTATAAAATAAATCGTGGTCAATAAGTAATCGTGGTCAGCTATTCGTAAATATATCAAAGAGTCTGGTTGAGTTTCAAACTTTCAATCGTCCACATGTAGCTCTCTATTTTACCCATTTAATTTAAAACAATATATGTTATTATAGGTTAACACATATATAATAGCTCGAATTTACAATTATCATCGAATTCAGTAAAGACTTGAATATATGCCTTTCTTCAAATATTGTTCATCGTGTTGATGGTATATCAAAAGAATTTATGAATGAATTATTATAATATAATTATTTTTGTTTTGCGTTTAAATATCTATGATAATAATAATATACCACAGTAATTTATCAATGATAAGAGATTAAACGTCGAGTGTGTAGATACGCGTTTAAATGATAGCCCATCATCAAAGTATTAATATTTTTATATTAAGAATATAATAACTAAAATTCTATAATGAATTTTTTTATTATATACAACATATAATTCGTTAGTTATAATTAAAACCTTTACCATATACAAGATCTAGCATACTCTTTTGATCTTTCATTATTTAGTGTTTTTATACAAAATGTGATAATTTCTATCAATTATCTGTGTAACTAAGAAAACGAAATATGCATTCGATGGCCCGTGTGTATACACGGGTGTAAATGCTAGTTTAGTACTAAAATGAATTGAAGTAATAGAAGTGAAATAGACATTTTTAAATTTTTTTAAAATGTGATAATTTTTATATTACAGTCATATTCAATTGAATATTTATAACAATTTCAATTTAGTCGTTTTCGTTGTCGCGGGTCTTGAAGCTACATATACATATATATATGAACTATAACAGTTTACATTTAAGTATTTAACACGTACACTGACATATACTAATTTATTTTATGCAAATTAAAATAAAAATGAACTTGGAGTACGTACATGCATTAATTCAATATAATCACATATTTTTTATTTTTATTTTTTTAAACACATTTATTTGTTCTTTCTCAAAATACCCATGTACTACGAAGTACATAATTTATATGGAAAATTCAAATTTTAATTACTTTAACCTAATTACTACTCTTGCGCTTTTTCAATTTCCGCACAACCTGCATCTTCAACTTCCCGCTCTCTTTTGCGTGGCAATTAAGTGAATCATGCTATAGGTATGTTTCTTCTCGGGTGTGTTGCTATATATTTCGTAAAATTAAAGCTACTTTCTCAATTGACTAAACTTATAAATGTCCAAGTATGTTCTGATTTTTTCAATTAATTCAACTCTTGCCCTCTAATAAACCCTAACAAAAGTTTAGTAGGGTTTTAGATTTAATTGCATGGATGGTCCCTGTGGTTTAAACACAGTAACACACTTTGTTCCTATACTTTAGTTTTTGCAAGGGCAATCCAAAAACCTAAAAGTTGTTGTGCATTTAGTACGTCCCTCATCCGTTAAAGTTTAATATTTAAGTGTTAAATACAACCCAAGCCAATTCATTCATAGTGCCGAAACAGCAACAAACGGAGATAACTCCTCGGTGTCACCACTAACGATGTGTAACACCCGGTCAAAAAGTAAAATTTTTGTGTCAAATTTAAACTTTAAATAATTGTATTTTTATATGCAATTACACCCAAGTGATCGAAAATTTTATATATTTTTATATAATAGACAAGGATTATTTAATAATCACAATTGAAACGAACTGAGACCAAATTACATTTTTATAATTCAAGTGAAATATTTTCATTTAAAATATTTACGAAATAGTTTGAACAAAATTATAAATTTAACATATTAAATTTGTTTAATAATCGAGTATGAATATACGGGTATTTTATACTGTGAATTGGAGATGAAGTGGGGGAAAACCCCCTCCCCTTTTCCCTTGGTCGGCCAAACCCCAATCCCCACCATTTCCCCTCTTTGTTTTCATTATACACAAAACACACACACCTCTATCTCTTTCTCTTTTCTCTCATACCACCAAACAACAACAACAATAATTAACAACAACATCATCATCATCACTATTATTTTCGGAATCATCATCAACAAGAGCAACAACAAGCATCCATCATCATCAACTTCATCTTCTTCATCTTCAAGATTCACCATCTTCATCCTCAAACCCTCGATCTTCAAATCGTAAGGATTTCTTCACTTTTTCTTAAGATTTCTTGTTAAAAACACTTAATATATCATGTATTAACTTTATAACAACAAGATTCGGCCTGAAAATGGGTTAGATTGCGTTTTTGGGTGAAAACCCGTCGAACAGTTGCAAGTGTCGCCCACAGACCTGCAGTATAGCGTCACTTACCTAAGTGACGCATGTAAGTGACGCCTATAAGTGACGCATCCTAGTGACGCCTCTAAGTGACGCCCGTAGCGTCACTTCCCCAGTGACGCCCCTTAGTGACGCCCGTAACGTCACTTCCCCAGTGACGCCCCTTACCCAGTGACGCCCCTTACCCAGTGACGCCCCTTAGTGACGCCTGTAGCGTCACTTCCCAAGTGACGCCAATCTTAAGTGTCGCCTATAGCGACATTTGCCTAGTGTCGCCTAAAACAGAAAATACACATTTTTCACTAAGTGTCGAAACTCAAATTTTACCGCCTAATATTACTCCGAAATCAAATTTCGGAGCGTTTTCACTAAAGCAATATAGTAGAAATAAAAATTTTCTACTCTCGACCCCAGCCAAGGGCTCTGCCCCTTGGACCCCGCCAGGGGTTGCCACCCCTTGGACCCCGCTATCGGGGGCGCTGCCCCCGAACCCCTGTACACGGTTTCCAAACCTGAATGACAAATAAATAATTACACAACTCGCTTAGACAAACTGATTTGTCTCATACTCATATGACCTCACGTATTTAGGACACTAGTAGGTTAACTATCGGACGACGCGCGTATCGTAGGATCGCTAACAACTCACAGGTGAGTTTCATAGCCCCACTCTTTCAATTGTTTTACTGTTTTCGGGGTGAAACACATGCTCAATAACTGTTTTCGAATTATATTATTATTCCTTTATAATTCACACTTACTTATATTACTGTATGTAATACAAATGCGTAATACTTAGGAATTACACCCAACACATTGTTTTGGGACAACATCAATACCTGATCTAGATAGGTTAAAATCGTACACTGTTGGATTGTTGGAAAAACAATTACCAATACATAACTTGATTAAGGTATCACTAACCATTGGCCATATTGTCGCGGGACGATATCATCGAATACATTAGAACTAGTTAGTTCTACCTACACTGGACAACATCTATACTTTTACAGGATTAGTTTCCCTTTTAGGAACTAATACTGCACATACAAATCAGGACCCCAATATACTTGCTAGGCTTAAGGCTAGGAGTATACAATAGTATCATACGTTAGTATAGACTCCTTATACTAATACAACACAACTAGGTGATGAGTATTCATACCTAGGCTCTTCGTACTACTTAAATATGAGTATTATTTATACATATTTAGGTACAACAAATCATTTACATGCGTGGCATGATACATTACAACTTGTGATTGTTGTTTGGTATTTATATATATCTACATACTTGTACATCATCTTGAGCACCTGGTGCTATCTACGTTATTACATATGTATATCAGTATACATACAATTATACAAACATGAATACTCAAGTCGGACTCGTCGTAGTACGGTCGGCTCAATTATCTCAAGTCGGGCATGTCATAGTACTGCCGGCTCAATTACATACGTCGCTTGCGAGCAATGCGGTCGATGCCTGATTAGGCACAAAACGATGCCACGGTAAAGTGGGCACAAAACGATGCCACGGTATTGCAGTGGGCACAAGTTCGATATCGCGGTAAAGCGATACAATCGATGGATGGGCGAGCTTATGCTCGTGATCCACACACATTAGTTAACGGGTCGGTGAGTTTTCACGCGAGGCCATTAACTCAGTACTTGACTAAGTACTCGATTATAGTTCTGCGGGACTACACATTCATGATACTGGATACTATACGCTGTGCCAGGTAGGCATACCAGTACATCACTCGATATTATATGACGCGGTCATACAATTACTTGGAATATACTCAGGCAAGTTTCGCCTCACTATTAATTGATTTACTCATACATGATAGGTATCAAGGCATGGATTGCCACACCTTCGATATGACATAGTCATACGCTCACTCGATAGTCCTTAGGCACGTAGTGCCTTGTGGTTACAGATTTACTTAATACCTGATAGGTATCCAGGCTCGGAATGCCTCAATCATTATGTACTTTGGTACATACCACTATTGCTTAGGTATTAGATACCTTGATTATCGTATACACATTGGTATTACAACCTCAACTTAATACATATCAGAATCGCAGATTCTGAACTACTTTTCAAAACCTAAAAGGTTTTATACTTTATGTTTTAACTAACAAACCTATGAACTCACCAGCTTTATAGCTGACCCGTTTTAGCATGTGTTCTCAGTTGCCCAGCAGGATTAGGATTGCTACAAGATAAGCTACCTCGAGTCGCATATTTTCAATCAATGGGGACCACTCTGCATTTGATTTTGTATTTTCAAATTATGTAATTGAAACTTCTATTAAACTCGCATCGTTGTAAACGTTCTACTTTGGAAAATGTATAATTATTTTCAAACGTCTCATTTAGAGTCGTTCATTATGTATCTTATGCTGTGATATTTGATTTAGTAACACCCGACCCGACCGCTTCCGCAAATCCAAAATTTGAGGGTGTTACACGATGTTACTCGAAGGTGAAGAAACTCCAGCGAATGTTACCATCCGGCCATCATGTCGGCGCCGTTTGGGGCCAACATTTTCGGCTTGTTTAGAACGATGATGTCGTTGTTATTAACTAAAAGGAGAATAAACGTACTACTCGTATAATTAAATTTAAAAGTAAGGTATTTTAATTTTACTTTTATTAATTCTTCTCACTTAACTAAGATCTTAATGCATGCATGGTTAAGTTGGTTATGATATTGTATACATTATTAGAGTTTAGCACTAGTACAAACACGAGTATAAAGAGCGCAACGTTAAATTATAGCGGTTTTAAGTGAAAACCTCTATATTAAACATAAAATTAATTAACTTCCCATATATATATGGTAAAACTTATTGTATATATATACACTTGTACGTGAATACTATCGGAAACCCATTATATTTTCCAATGGATCAACACCTAGCCTAGCTAGGTTTCTGAAAGAGGTTCCAGATTAAATTACACAGTTTTTTAGGATGATGGATGAATATTATAATGATATGCGATTAATGTATCAGGCTCCCTAGTGGGTAAAATGTGTTTTGAGAATTTGATTAACTTTTAGAGTGATCCAAGATCTTCAGCTCCTTGTGCAGGATCCTAGCTAGCCTTCAGGGTTTCGGCCCAAGACAAATATTTTATTCAATCCTTTCCTTGTGATGGTGCAAGATTATCAGTCAGTTGGTAAGATCAAGCATGTAATAATAATTGATAATGTAATTGACTTTTGTAATATAATGAAAATATTTATACTTTTAGAAAGTTCGATAAAAAAACTCTAAATTTTTTCCTGCAATGAACACTTAGCAAGTGTCACAATTGCGCCACTAAGTCAAATGTCGCAAGGGGGCAGTGGACTAGCTAGCTAGTGTCAGGGACAGAAAGATATTAGAATAAATAGAGCATATATTAGGGTTACAATTCGAAGGTGATGAAACCTTAAAGTGTGATAGTCGATTGATAGAATATTTATGTGAATCTTATACGTTCGTATTCAATCAATATACAGAAAAATTGATATTCATTTGTTTAATTAATCATATCGTTCAATACTCATTTAAAAATAATTTTGTTATTTAAAGATACAATTGTAATGCCTTTTTTATAATTCTTTTTTACACGATTATATAAAAATGGTAAATTCCTTTATTTTATAAAATATTGAAAAAAATTTTAAACGCAAAGAATATCGAATTGATAAAAATTATTTAAATAAACAATTTTATGGGCACAAGAATTAAGGGGAAAAAATATTTATATGAGTTTTTGCCTTTTTGGGGGTCTAAAAACCAGTACTAACAGTACATTTGACACAAAAATCAATAATAATTTACTTTTTGGCATTTACTTTTGCATACAAACATCCGGCACAATCAACTAAATTAGTAACAATAGCATCATCCAAACAACAAAAGGAAGCAGTCTCATATGAAGTTCTCACGTTTTGGTGATCTTTTTTCAGAACAATATTCATTCACGATCGCAATTTCTCTGTTTAAATTTTCCGTGTCAATCGTTCCCAGTCATATCCTTTGAAGCTCGATCATGAAGTTTTGAAACGAACGTCAGCCCTTGCCGTATATATACATTATATTGTTGATGATGGTTTTAGGTGCCATTTGACACTTTAAAATACACGTGATATATCGATCTCTTTATTTTCTTAAACTTCCCAACCCACCATCCATCTCTATCGACAGAAACCACCTCTCTCAACGGGTTTAAACCGTCTTCGTTGTCGAAATATAAAGATTGTGATGCGTTTCGTTTTCTTAGAGATTCCACCCTAGGTAAGAACAAAATCTAGCTAGTACCAGAGAGTATCAAGTTTTTGACACTCGTTGAAGAGATATCGAGACACTCATAACTAATCAAGAGCTAGCTTGATATAGCTTCAAGAAGTCCGGAAGATTTAAACAGAGAAATGGCGGTAGGAACTAGCGAGGGAGTATTGTTACTAGTTTTGATGTGAAAAATGTGATCACGAAAAGGAAATTTGATGATCATATATCTCATATTGGGTAAGTTGATGATCATATTTAGGGTTTAGAACTTTAGATGAAATAAAGCCATAAAGGTGAAGTACGTGGTGAATTGAACCTCATGTACATGTCATGTTTATTTATAATAGCAGTAGTAATATAGTTTGGAAACCTTGGTCCCTTGTTTTTATTTTTGATTCATATAGGAGTACTAATTTGCAATAAGTTTAAAATATAATTAGAATAATACAGTATTACAGTATGTATTATGTTCAACAAAATTATAATTTATATATATATATATATATATATATACAAGTTACAAAAATAATACTGTAGTACCACGGAGTAAATAAACTCACAAAACGTCCATGTTATTAATTATATGTGTAAGATAAGGTGTTTATATTTACATTATAGTACAAATTATTATATATTTATTCTTATAAAAATACAATTTTTTCTCTCGTTAAAATGCATTTCTAAAATTATATTATATTCTACTCCGTATTAGTATAATTTATAATAAGTAGAATATTTTAATTTTATATTTTAGTGGTGGTAACCCTTGTGTCAGTTTATATTTCGTTCAACACACGTATTTTTTGCATGCGTCTGAACATCTATTTACAAATCACAATGGTTTGTACGTTATGTGGCATAAAATGACCACGGTTTTATTACTGTGACCGCGTTACAAATTATCTATATCTATCTATAAATCTATAATCCTATTTAGATTATCTATGGAATCGAACCTGAACTCTATTTACGATTCAGTATAATCTATATAAATACACACTACTCCGTATAAAGCATGTTTATCCCAAAATTACTTATTTGCATTTTGTTTTGTAACAACAAGATATTTATTACGGAGTATTATTGTTTTGAACTTATATTTTCTAACTACAAATTAATAACATTATATTTATATATATATATATATATTATATAAAAGGAAATTAAACGATCATAGACTTAATCATTTACAATTGGTGAGAACATTCTATACTCATACTTATTTGTAACGCATTTGACAAATTAATATCAAATTCGGAATTCTCAAATTCGTTGAATCAACCACATAAATCTTCATAACATCAACATATATGTATGCAAAAGTTACAACACCCACAGTACACCTTTATTTTAATTTAATTTAAACGGTTCCATATATGAAGGTAGAAAGCTAGACCACTTCCCATCAAGAAATGCAATAACAAGTATTTATAGTTTATTCCATCAATTGTGTCAATAAGTTTTCATCAACGTACTCGCAACCAAGTCGCGAAACATATATAACTGCATCAAAGAAAAAAACAAAGCCATATTTTATATCATATATATGGCCTCATCTTCTACCTTCGCTTATTGTTAAAGATTTTATTGCGCTGGCATGCGGAAACTCTTCCAGCTCCTTAATCTTAGCTTTCACGTTCATAACTATGTACGTGAAAGTGTTTAACTTGGTTGTTAATTTAGTAAGGACTATCATGGAAGAAGAGCAGCCATTGTTATTTTGGTACCAAGCAAGCCCGCCAAAAGAGGTACTCTTGAAAAAGGTGAATTTAATATCTACAGAGTAAACTCCTTCAACAAGATGATTTAAACAGAGAAATCTCGGTTGAGAGAGAGGAAGTATTGTAACTTTTGTTGAGTAAAAATTGATAACGAAAATGAAATATTATGACCGTATAGGAGAAGAAATCGCTTGACGATCATGATATTAGGGGGTTGAAGATCATATTGATTTAATGAAAAAGAAGATAGAGACATAGTCAGAAGCTGGTGATTCATCTCGACTTTTCTTTTTAATTTGTACCCTTTGTTATCATATCTGCATATATTTTATCATGGAATGATTTAAACAGAGAAATTGTGATTGTATATTGAAGGTTGTTGTTACTTAGCTGCATCAAAGAAAGACATAGGGCATCGATAAGTTAATTTGAATATTCCAGATTTTGTACCCATGTTCAACAGATCGACTTCCTTGACCATCACCTTATGATGAGGACTTGAATCTTCCAGATTTGATCCATGGTTCAAGATGTGTTAAAGACAATGTTTTAAATAGGACTCGTGCCCGTTTCCGTGCAAATCGGTTGAACCGGAGCGAATCCGAGTCTCGATCTAGCATTTAACAACGCCTTCCTGCTTGATCATGGCTTTTATGTCTCCAATTGTGTGTGAGTTTTTGACGACCAAAAAGATCAACATGGAGGAAGAGGGTGATCAATTCAGAATGCAAAGGAAACTCCACAATCAAGGTTAAATAGAGAAATTGCGGTCATGAAGGAGTACGTACGTATTGTTCCTTTTGCTGTGGAAAATGTGATGACGAAAAGGAAATTTGATGATCATATTTAATTGTTTAGGGCCGGGTTTGGATGTAAACTGTGAACCTTATATGTGTTCCATATATACTCCACATATTTATAGTGAAAGAGAGAGAATATATATATATATATATATATATATATATATATTCTCTGCGGTTATGTTTCTTTGGTAACCATAGGCCACGAACCCACGACATTTGTTGACATGATTTAACCCTAACTTATACTGTACATAGTTAAATTACCCCCTTTTCTTAATTCTTAATATGACCAAATATAATATTTACTTGACTATACAACGATTAATCACAATATATACTAAACCCGTTGTCTAAGTGTCTAACAAAATATATCGAAAAGAGAAAATGATTGAAAATTGAAATAAGAGAGAAGGTTCGAAACAATGACCTTGACTTCATTCGAAATTATTACAAATTTTTAATTGAATTCGAAATTTTTAAATATAACCTAAAGTGATTAAGTCTAAAGGAAAAACACAGGGCCACGGTCCCATTGAAAAGAACTGTGGTCCTTTCTACCTTTTAACACGATTTCTGTTTATTAAACTCGTGACCTAAAGTGATTAAGGCTAAAGGGAAAACACCGGGCCACGGTCCCTTATAAAAGAACCGTGGTCCTTTCTAACACGGTTGTTAAACCCGTGGTCTAATAGCCAAAAAATTCAAGCACCCCGCCATAACTTATAACGCATCCCCCTTTTCACCAAAAATCCAAAATTTTCATATATATTTCATCCATTCGGGCATAACCTAGCTAAGCTACCACCGAAAACTATCTCCAATCGCTAATACCACCTCCAATATCCATCATCGTTTTCCATAATCTTCTACCAAGTTAGTCAGGTTTTGCCCTTTCATCATAAATCTAAAATTTTCATATGTATTTCATCCATTCGGGCATAACCTAGCTAAGCTACCACTAAAAACCATCTCCAATCGCTAATACCACCTCCAATATCCATCATCGTTGTCCATAATCTTCTACCAAGTTAGTCAGGCTGTGTTCATTTGTTCCCCGATTACAAGTTAGTAGGCCGTTAGGGTTTATATCCAACTACAACTATAATGGTAAAGTATCTATTTCTCTTCTTCTTGATGTTAAATATTTAGTTTTTGAGTTATTATATACTTATATGTCTGGTCTGTATGAACCAAATGAATGTTATACATGTTTTAATTTGGTGTTTCTGCTTCAAATACGTACTGTAATTGTAGTTGAGCTAATTAATCGAGAGTTTGTATATTGTTTTAATTATGCATGCATTTAATTAGTTGATGATTGTTTGTATCATAACCAAAAAGTGAACATTATCCCGCAATATGTTATTAACTCTTTGAACTGTTCATAAAGTTTTGTTTTTGAGTGTGTTTATATCTTCGATCTGTGATTTATATGCACCATTTGTTATGTTCACGTGTCTAGACTCTAGAGGTGTACGTGTTGTTGAGTATCTCCATTATTTAACAAAAAAGTGAATATTTGTTGTTTGCTGTTTAATATACAAATTAAAGAAGTGTCGTTTTTGTCGTTTGATGTCGGGAATATAATATTAATACTAGTATGCGGGGACCAATTTTTTTACAACTTTTTATATGATATCTATGATTGGTTAATTACCTTGTGGAGACCTATCTGATGATGTTTGGAAGGCAAGTTTATTTATCTATGTATTGTGGGTGTAATGTACCTATTAATTATTATTGTATATTAGATTGTGTTTGATCTCATTTATTATTTTTTAATAACTTATTCATAATCATTTTTAGGATAATCAAGATAAGGATCTCCTTTCTCATCCGGAAGATGATTATATTGAAAAAGATGTTACGAGTGATCATCAACAATCTGATCTTCATGCAAAGGATCAGATGTCAGATATTCTAGAGCAGGAAGAAGACAATCATGTTGGAGAACTAGTTAATCAAGAGTGTAGTACAAGTGCTCCACGGAAAAGGAGAAAGAGCAAGGCTACTTCATATAAGGAGAAGGATGAAAATGCCAATGCGCATCGTGATAGAGAAGTTGACTTCAATGTGTTTGGACTCAACATTGGGTCGGGACAGGTGTCATTTAGTAAAATGGTAGGTCTTGTGGCTAGATGTCGGGTTAGTCTTTTAATTGATTTGTGGGATAAGGTTGATGAAACACTAAAAGAGTCTCTAAGGGAAGATGTTAAGGTAAATTCTGAAGCGTTAAAATTATTTTGTAGCAACTATATCCCTTTCTAAAAGATGCTATATATACAGAAGGCTACTAATATATACTTATGTATTTCAGAAAGCATTCCCTAATATTGAGGGTGAGGAGACCAAGAAGGTTGTTACTGCGCAATGCAACCAGGCCTGGAAAGAATTCAAGAGAAATCTGAGCGAGAATTTTGTGAAAACTGGGAAAAGCCCCGTTTTGAAATACCCATAACTTAACAAGGAAGAAGGACTGTGGAAGAAATTCTATAAGAAGGTCGACAGTGAAGACTTTTTAGGTATACTTCTTTTATTAATTATTATTATTATTATTATTATTGTTGTTGTTGTTGTTGTTTTTTTTAAATGAAGTCGAACACAAATTTTCAATGACGAGATGCGCAATGATGCATTCTCATAATAATACTTAGCGTGGTAACGGCAATAAGTTTTGTTGAGTTGGTAGTATTTAGTCCATTACTATACCACTCACAATTTTATGCAACACTTATTGATAAAAGAGTACTACTGGGGCAAGGGCATCTCGACTACTGTTTTTCATTCCCATTTTTCTGTTCAAACTTGTTTTGTTGTATGAAGAGATTAATTGAGAGAGGTAGACAGCTAGCTAGTTTGAACAGGAATCCACCTAAGCTAGGACCTAAATGATATCGTGGATACGAAGAAGAGTGGATGAAGGAGAAAGAAGAAGTTGTCAGAGTCTTGGATACCACATCTCTTGCTGGTCGTGTATACAGGGTTCACAGTAAGCGAGTGTTTATGTACATCAGGGCTCGCTGTGGACACAATCAAGGACGGTTGATTATACCTGAGGCTATTTTTCTAACTGTGGAGGAATTGATATGATCACCTATGTTTACTTTGAAATTTTATTACTTATTTATATCTCTGATAAAATTAGAACATAAACTTTTTATTGGTTCAAACAGAGCAAGAAGAACAAGGAGTTGCATGAGTTTCCGGATCCCCAAGGAAAAGATGCCATATGGGAAATCGTGGGAAAAGAGTACCCCGGAAGGACAAGGGCGGTGGGGCACACTATCAGCTTCATAAAGGCAATCGATGGTTACGGGAAGCAACCGCAACGCAACAAAAGGAAAGAACAAATTGAGATGTTAGAAAGAAAGGTGGCTGAGTTAGAGAGGATGGATCGGGGAAGGATGGAGGTTGAAGATAGGGAAGTAAGACCGGGAGAGGAGTCATCTAGGGAGGTTGAAGATATAAGGAGGAGGAGTGCTGGGTCAGAGTTTCATCCTTTTGAAGATTTATTGGTAATCAAATAATTTAACTACTATGATATGTTTTTACCACAAATATATCATTTTACATCACCTAATATATATCCGATCCATTTCATTGTAGGAACCCACCGCATGCAGGTTGTTCGCGGAATTCAGGTTTCAAAGGAAGCTTGTTGTGAGAGGAAAGGCTCATCCTCGGGGGGACGGGCAGGTACAGGGGGTATCTAGGCCACCAGATCACCTACGGGTACAAATTGGGAAAATTAAGGATGGATTCGGGATGATGAGACTTCCTAAGACAGCTGCTGAAATGACTTTCATACAGGAAGCCAGTAACAGTTTCGTTCAGTGGCCACGTTCGTTTATTGAATTTTTTGAGGTACATACACATTGATTATCTTTAAGTATCGTATGTTAAATATTTCTATGACTATCGTAACAATAAACACTTTCAATTTAATTTGTTACTAGGATGGAAGAGAGTCGTCCCCGGAGCCTGATGTTGTCCCGAGTCTTAAAAGGCACAGTCCTAACCCTGTACGGGATGAGGTGCCTAGTGAGGAAACTGTTGTGCCCACTAAACAAGCTCCCCTCGTGGTAGTCAAAAACACCCCAACAAGCACCCCCCTCGGTGCCAGAAACTGTTGTGGTAGTCAAACAAGCACCACCACCATGCCCATCCTCACGTACCGACCATGTTTTAACAGCTTCTCAAACGAAAATTTTAAATTCGAAGCCGACGGTTGTAAAATATGTTTGGGCTAAAGCAACCACGTATCCAAACATGAATGTATATATCGATCCCGGAGTTTTTGTGGATGAAGTTACCGAGTTGGACATTGTTGTTGCTGATCTTAAGGAGTTTGTGACGAATGGGGAAGCCAACATCACGATCCTTTTGTTTTTCCTCCGGTAAGTATTCTTTTCTTAATAAGGGATAAAATAAGATAAGATTAAGATAACAATGATCATATCACATGTTTTCTAAATCTTTTAATATGTGTTTTAGTGCGCTTCACTTCTATAGACAAAATTATGCATACCCGAACAATAAATGTGGATTTTTGAACCCCTCTGATATTCAATTTCAACAAATAGAGAGAGCGGGGGCAGTAAGTGTTGCAAACTTTATCCGTCAGTCGGTGGAATATCATACAAGGAAACAAAAGAGCATTGTGTTAGCACCTTATTAGCAGGGGTACGATGTTAACTTAATTTCTAGCTAGTGTGTGTGTTTATTGTCATATACTAACAATGTATAATTAAATTTCAACAGTAAACACTGGACATTGTTTATTTTACACCTTGAGACTAATCAGGTTTACATACTCGACTCCATTGCGCGCCCTTCCAAATCTGATGTGACAAAACATTACGGAATCGTGAAGTGTCTTAACGAGTAAGTATTCTCTCTAACATATAAAGCTAGAAATATGCACATCTTATTATTAAAACTAACACTTTGCTTCATTATAATTCTCAGTGCATGGATGCAGATGTTTTCCATGTTACCTTACTATACCTGGGTTGATTAGTGTAATCAACAAAAAGGAGGATAGGAATGTGGATACTATGTCATGTATTGGATTTTTTACTTCGTGACTAACCAACAATACGATTTTCCAGCAAATGTAAGTATTATTTATGTACATTCAGCTCCTTTAAATAAATTTTATCTTTGATCATATGTCATTTTTCCTTTTAATTAATATGAATATATATAGGTTTCAGAACTGTGGAAAAAGCAAAGCTCCATTATCGCAAAGAGACCTCGATCATGTAGTGCAGAGGTGGTGTGCATGGTTCCAGGAACAAATTCTTTTATTATGAATAGGTGAATACGTTATGCCTTTTACTTGAATGATTTACATATTTTTTGAATTCTTAACTTCTTAATTATGTGCTAAAATGCTAATTATATGCTTATATGCTTGAATATATATGATGGTTACAAAAATATTCACGCTGGGTTAGGGGTGTTTGGGTTTGCTTATTTCTAAGCACTTGTATGCTTAAAAAATAAGTAGGTGACCCCTTACTTATTTTTAAGTGCTTATTCCTTAGGTAGTAAGTAAATAAGCAGTTTTCATAGATGTGTTTAGATCTGCTTATCTCCCGTCAAATTAAGCAAATAAGCAGATAAACGCTTATTTAAGCAATTCCAAACACCCCTTGGTGGGGTGGTAGAACAACATAAACATGTGCCCGACTTATGATTTTTTCAAGATCAAAATAGCTAAGTTTACGCAACACCATTTGATAAAAGAGTACTACCGAGGGGTGAGGGCATCTCGACTACTGTTTTAATATGATGAAATTATTTGAGTTATAAATACTGCTTGAAACGAGTTTAGAAACTAGTTTAGTAAAAAAAATCTTTTAAATAAACTCACGGTCCATTATGAGAACCGTGGTGAAGCCAATTTTTTTTAATAAATAAATTAAAGCGGACCACGGTTCCCACACGCAGAGCCGTGGTCCGACAGTTTGGCCGCGTCATTGTTGTCTGCGGTTATGTAAGAATAACCGTGGTCCATGTGGTTATTAGACCATGAATTTCGGGCCGTGGTCCTTTTGCTGTGCAAATAGACTTCTTCCCCCTTAATCCACCTTCGTTTTTCTTGGTTCATATATGATTTTGACCGTGTGTCATTTAGGATTTTGTAGTAGTGCATGTTAAACCTCATCATCCAGTTCACTAAAACTTACTTAAATAATCAAATCACTAAATGCAAAACTTTCAAATTAGAATATTAAATCATAAAATGCATTACGTGAAATAGAATGTACTTTTATGCGATTGATCCAGATTAGGTTGTGGTGCATACTTTAATCTCTTGATTACCATGGCAAAATTGTCAAATGCTTAGAAAAACACATAAATTATTTTCATCTTAAACTAAGAAGAAAATGACGATGGCAACTTTTAACATTGTTATTAAATACTTAAGACATACGGAGTACCTATTATAAGACAATAATAAACTAGATATCTTAAAAAAAAAAAAGTGGTCGAATGCTGTAAAATTTTAGTTTAACTACAAGTTACACATGCTCAAACTTTACAAAACCAAACAAGAAGCATGTTTCTCTTTGTTATCTCAATGAGTATTTTCTACCCGCGTGTTGTGGCGACTGTAAAAATATGTAGTATTGTATAAACAAATTTCAGGCGTATGTGGCTTTACGCATATGAACAATCAAAATCTTTCAATTTTTTGACATATTTTAAGAGCTACAGCTTAAAAGTATATGAATTTTATAGTTATAATATGTAGAATTTGTTATACAAAATTATGCCAGATTCAAATTCGTTACTTTGATGAGCAACATGTTATCATTGTATAACATTTATATATTGTTTAACATACTACGTAAATCATACATTTTCATTTCACTTTACATTCAAGTTTAGTAACTTTGTTTGTAAAGATTCACTATCGAACAATGATACATATATTTTTATATTTAGATTAAATCCACAATTCAAAATTTTCAATATAGGATTAATATAATTGATTAATATAATTGTTGACGTTTCTATTAAATAATTTTTTGATAGCCAAATTAAGTATCTCTCACTTTAAATTTAAGGATTCATTGTCAAACATATATATATATATATATATATATATATATATATATATAAAAGTATACGTATACCTACAGCTTCTAATAATATAATTGTTAATGTTTATATTAAGGGAGCTGATAAATACAACAAATAAACTTATATTTACATCAAACTAATGCATTGATGTACTTGTAATATATATAGAAATTATTGTACCCTGTGGTGTAGGTATAAATTTTTTTGTTGTATTTATCAACTCCCTATATTAAATATACTATTTGATCACTAAAATTATTTTTCACTTTAAAGTTTAAAAATGGATTGACTTAACATATAAACTTCCATACAGGAATAATATAAGTTTTTATTTTTGTATTAAATATTTATTTGATGACTAAATTAATTATCTTTCACTTTAAAATGTAAATAGATTTACTTAACATTTTGTTTATATATATATTATATATATGGTACATGGATAGGTAGTTCATGGATGATACAAATTATATTTTATTATTATTTATTGAATTGAATGAGTTGCTATAGTGTACATACAGATGAGTATGATTAGGTTATTAATAGTTACAATTATTTCAATTATTACTTTGATGATTGTATGTACTAATATGTTATAAATGAATTCATATATACATAGAACCTACATCTTAATATATGTGTATCCATAATTAATTGGTCAAAAACACAATAAAGTTTAATTGGGTATAATCACAGTCATTATCACAAAGAATGTATGTTGTTTAATATATCATGAAATAAGTTTGGTCAATACATCCGCCATAATCAAAAGCTTATGAGTCACTAATCAAATATAGTCAACAATTATGTAACATAATGGATTTTCCCAAAAAATTCAAGAAAATTATGATTACAAAAGGATAAAAAGCTAAAAGATAGATTTTCTTTCCAATTGAGTAATCATTTAAATTCAGTGGTAAAATCTTCACATCCTTTTCTAATTGATGTCATAACTACATTTTCCGGTGGTCAAAAAGTTGTGTAGTATATGAATTGTCAAACGAATTGCTTTACAATTTTTTTTTCTTTTGGGCAAATGTAAAAGATCAAAATCTTCAAAGTAACTCTTCATATATAATTTTATTTTACTTTTTCTTTATCATATTGTACAACTTTGATAACCCGTAAAGCTTACCATCTCACACTTACTTTTGATTGATAATTTAACCAAATTTTATAGGGTTAGGTGCTTGAAAATGTATATAATTATGTGTTGACTTTCATTGTGTGTACGTAACAAAAATAATCTCTATTGTACATACGAAATTATTTATTTTGTACATTGTGTGTATTATGGTTACGTGTTATCAAATGTATGGTGATACATGGCATCTTTACTGTTGGGAAAAACGGTCTCAAAGATTCTCAACAACCTAGCCAATGAAAACAGTAAAGAAATATGAACACAAGAATATACATGGAAAGTCCAAAATCGGAGAAAAAACTACGGGCCTCCAAAGAGAAAAGATTTCACTATATGAAAAATTATACAATCACATAGACTAATCTCTTAAGCCACCATTCAACCAACACTCACACCCTCCAAGTATTCGACTCACACCTTAGACACCTATAACCCAAAAGGGAGAAAGAAAGAATCAAATACTAAGGATGTATATTGATTTGGTACATTTTGAAACTAAGGCTTAGGCCTCCTTTTATAACCAACGAGTAGAGGTGGCAATTTTAGACCCATTGGTTAATTATGGGTCTATTTGGTTAATTTTTAGGAGGAGATGGGTTTGTTGGGTCTCCTCCCCATTTTTTGGATGGGTCTAAATGGGTTTTTCAATATAACTTATAATTGTGTAACAATTAACCAACAAGTTTGGATGGGTCTAGCGGGAAATTTTTTTTTCCACCTCATTTCATTTTTTTCATTTTTCACTCAAATTAAAAAAAAAAAAAAAATTGGTGAACCCGATGACCCGACCCAACCCGAGACCCATTTGACCCAAACCCGTTTAGACTCATCCTTCTAAATGACACATCTAGACCCGGACCCATTTAGATCCAAACCCATCTAGACCTGAGACCCGACCCATTCATTTTGCCACCTCTAATAAGGAGTCACCCCCTCATTTGTTCCATCCACCAATGTGGGACAAAACTCCCATTTTTATTTTAGCCAAAAACCAACATTTATAAGCTGACAAGTCACCAAAATACACACAATGCACAAAAATAAATAGTTTCATACATACAATGACGGTCAATTTTGTTACATATACACAATAAAAATCAACAGATAATTATATACATTTTCCAACACTTAACCCAATTTTATATTAATCGATCGCTAAAACTGAAATGAAATCCACACGTATATATAAGCGTATGATATGATTCAATTATCCTTTTCAAGTACAAACCTAATTAATTTTTAAATTTTGGTACAAATGTACTAAAATGTACAAGGGCAGATCCAATTTAATTTACAAATGTAGAAGGTAATATGTCAACCAACGTTACATCAAATCATCAATAGTGATCGTTGAGGCATCCAGATATGAAAACACATTCCAATGTACTAGTATTAGCCTAAAAACGTTAGAATCTTACAAAGTTACTAATTGGCATGTGATTAGGTTAAGTTTTGAAATCTCAAAATTTACGTTTATACTTCAAAATATACTTTATCAACTTTCCAACATTCATTAAAAACCAACTTATGATACAATGATACGCTTTTAACATACATACTACCGGTGGCAAAAATAACCGAGCTTGAATCACCCAATTGACTCGAGTTAAATGAGTTGACATATTCAACTAAGCAAACCCTTTTAATTGTATCAATTTACGGGTTACATATTCTAAAATTCGATTAACCTGAAAGCTCACAAAATTTATTTGATTTAAGATAATCATGTAACTGTATGGTATTGTATTTATCATCTATGTGAATTTATCGATCGATATATAATATACATATAATATTCACTATGATATCATGATTTATATCAATATCAACATGCTAGTGTTACCTTCTGAAGTTAAACTTTTTTCCATGGACGTGATACATTGGTTTCCATCTTATTTGGAATAGGAGTCAATGGCGGATGTACATTGTTTTAAGGGTATGCACTTGCATACCCTTAAGTTCTCATGTGTAGTGCTAAAGAATATTTTTTTTATAAGTTATTAGTTGAGTTTTTATAAAATGTATACCCTTAAAAAATGAGATGAACACCCTGTGCAATTATTTTAAACCATCCCTCAAAAAGACATTATAAATTTGTAATTATTTAGCAAGTGATAACTCGGCTAAACTATGACTTTTATTTAGCGTAATTAGTTTGTTTATTACTTCTTCTGTCCCACTTATATTGTCCACTTATTTTTTTTGTTGGATATTGCTGTTATATTTAATGCAAATTTGACAAAAAAAAATAAAAAAAATTTGAAAGACAGTATTAAATTAGGCTAGAATAGAAAAATTAATGGATTTTATAGTTAATATTTGCACGTGGACAATTTTTTTTTGACAAACAAATATAGTAAGGTGTATAATATAAATGGAATGGAAGGGAAATAGTTAATCCATATCCAAGTGCAAATAATGTTACTGTTTTGTTACTATTCTATTAACTGAACTTTGAAAATTTATATTATAAATATTTAAGTTTTGTAACCATATTTTTGTATGGTTTTTGTTGTGTTTCCTATATATAACTTTTCTGTTTTAGGTTTTATACATATAATAGTAAGTTAAATGCTTACAATAAAGATTTTACAACTTAATAAATATAATAGGAATTTTGAAATATCTTCTCATGATAGTAACATGTATGAAATTTGACAAAAATTTTGATACAATAATTTTTCAATTTTTATATTAATTTATCTTATAATTAATAGTCTTCAAAAATTAGGAGAACGAATTTAAATTACGATTATAATCTTGAAGTTGTAACTAATACGATATGATATTATGTGTTTGGTTCTTTAAAAATGATTTATTTTAATTTTGATTAATCAGTTTACAAAAATTATAACAAAAAACTTGAATCGAATAACCAAAACTCGATCCGGTAAACATCTCTAACTTTTCGCAAAAAAAACGTCCATTTTAGCTAGTGCTTTTATGACTTTCCAACTTTATATTCCTAGATCCGCCAATGTTAGGACTTATTATCTAAAATCCGATCTGAAACCGAACAACCTGAACCTTTCATTTTACTCTGTATGAGTTAAATAACAAACACGATAGCACCTCTTGTAGTTCAAATATTAAATATAACCTTTGAATTTAAAATCCTATTTTAAGGTCAACAATGCTTTTTTATATTGAAGTAAAAATATTTTTATAATATATTTTTTACAACAACCTTTAGCGTTACAAATGTTGAAACTACATTTGCTTTAGTGTTATATATGTACTAAAGGCTTTGGTATAACAAACCTCTGTTTTCGTCCACGCAATAAATGGTGCAGAGACGAGTCTCTGTTAACCAAATGACAGTCACTATTTGTGTCGTCCAATCATTTTAAACCAGAAAATATATTTTAATGTATTACATTTTTCATTTTGAAAAAACTAATTTAGCCTAAAAGGTTTTGAAAATTTTTGAAAAAGTAAAGAGAGTAGTATAAAGGAAAAACATGGAGGAGTGAAAATCCTTGTTTTACCCCTCCTAATTATAACATGAAAAGTGGTTTTTTCATTTTTTTGGATTTTTTTTTTTTTGAAAATACTCAATTTGAACGTATTAACTAATTTTTCACTTTTCTTAGAAAAATTTTCTAAAAAATTACCACATTTTTCTTCAACTAAACACACTCTAAGGCCCGATCGATTACCCCCAAAGCTACAGTCAAAGTAACATTGTTCTTGGAAAGTGATAAATGCAATAAAAAAATTAAGTTGTACACCAAATTTATGTTTTAACATGTTTGTACAGTGAGCTTTAACAGTTTTACTGTTTGGTGTGATGATAATTTTTTTTATTGTACTTATCAACTCCCTTATTCTTGTGTTCTCAAACATGTATATGTATAAAGTAATTTTATTCTTGTGTTCTCAAACATGTATATACAAAGTCATCATTTTGAAAAGAATAATATAAACATAATTATCATTTGACCAGTTGGGCATAGTTCAAGTGATACCATCACCGTAAATGATCAGATTCTACATGTGTGATCAATATGTCAGATGTTTTGAATTCGTGCCTCAACATATAAAGTTGATTTGTGGACATGTATTTTGTCCGGTGTTGATACTTCTTAAGGGTAAAGCGGATACGTACCGTTGAAGTACTTTCAAATTTTACCATACATAATTATCATTTGTAACCACTTATGCATCTATATGCTGTTAAGATAAGTAATAAGTAGATGGACTCTAAATATTGATTTATGTACAACTGATTTACAAATATATCAATAATAGTCAAAACTAATTTTTTTTTCTTCATATATACTTATACCGACATGTATCTACGTTTGTATGTATGATTAAATTAGATGACACAAGTATTATGTATGCTCATGTCATAACAATTTGTTAAGAGTTTGTATATATTTCTATGTAATATCCATTCACCATTATTTGACCTTGAAAAAGGAAAGACTTTATCTTTTTTGGAGTAGATTTAAGGAGTGATAATCTTGTATCCAACTTATTAAAAGTATATTCTTATCAACAACTTTAGGAGAATATATATATATAAAATAGAGTCCACTTTTTTATGGTTAGTTTGTCTTTACCACGAAATCAGTTAATTGACAAGTAAGGGTCCCATGTCCACAAAAAGTTAGCAAAAACAAGACGAAAAAACACTCCATTTCATGAGTAGGAGATAATGTAGGAATTGAAGTTAAAGTTCTAAAAGACAAATAAAAGATTGGCGTGCTTAAATCTACCTCATCATCATTCTTGATCAATCTTTCTATCTTAAGTTCACACGTCAAAGAATGTTAATCATGTTGAAAATGTATACTATCTCTAAAAGATATTATCGTTCGATATATTTAATTTTTTCAATTAAGATTTGATACAGGATTAGAATTGTAATCTTACTTCATATTATTTAGATAGTTTATTCAACATAAAATTAGATAATAATAATAAAATAAAAAAATTTGAACGGTAGAAATTATAATAGCATTAAAAAAATCAACTAGTAAGGAACTAGAGATCAGAAAAATAAAAATTCAAAGAAACAACAATTACATAATATAGATTCTTCCTGAAAAGAATATAGTAATAATAATAATTCATTTTCTACTTGCTCCGTGTAGTCATTGATACCCCTATAGTTCTTCATATTCATAACGGACTGATGAAAAGGATGGTAAAGAGTATCTTCTAAGTCTGATATGAACGAATAATTTGTAAAAAATATATGAAATTTTAGATGATTTAAGGTGTTGCTTAGTGAAGAGTATGTGAAAATTTATCTAGTGTCATCATAGGTCAGTGCAAAACAGTGAGTGCTATCTTCGTTTATTTTTTTCTCATATAATGGATAAATATGAATATATACATTTATGAATTCATTTGTGGTTAATTATTTTGCCTTAAATATTTCTTATAGCATGACATAATATAATTAACTAATATGTTTATAACTTTTTATATTTTCAAAATGTGTACATGTCAAATATGATAAGTTGTGTAGTTATCAAGTATATGGTTATGGACAACATTTAGTACATTATAACTTCAAAACTATAGGCAAAATCATTCTAGTATTATACACTACTATATACGGAGCACTTATCGATAGAATATACAAGAAGATTGAGAGTGTGTTTGGTTTATGGCAATAGATTAAGAGATGAGTTCGTTTCCAATCAAAGTGTTTGGATTAGGATATAATATTTAAAAATTGGGTATCAAACCCACAGAAATGAGCATACTCTAAACCCATCTAAGGAGGTGGGTTTGATTTCCATTCTCACTTCTATACGTACCTATGTCTATTATCATTCCCATTAATAAACCAAACATCGGCGGATTGTATATTGAATGTGAGTATTTTGTAATAATACTCCTGATTAAAAAATCAAACTTTTTGTGTGGTACTAGGTATAATATGATTTCCACATAAAACTTCAATCACAAAAATTATGAAGACAAGTGAAGTGACCACATCTACTAGACCGGTCACTAACTTCATCATTGTCAGCAACCCCCTCCTACGGAGTATCAAATTACCAACTACGCACATTTCCTTACATGTAACAACAATTTCATTCAATTCTTTAATGTTGAAAAGAACATGGTAATTGTTTAATGCGGTTGAAAATATTAAATATGAACACTACACGATTCTCACAAGGGAATTGATAATGACAGCTTTTACAGCTGTCGATAAATGAAATATGTTGTATTTTTGAAATCAAAATTTTCTTATTTATTCAAAATTATAATTAATATAGTAACAATTTGCATTTAGTAATTCTTTCTTTTTATTTATGATGTATTAATCGAAAATTTTGATTACGGAGTATAAAGAAAACTTTACGTTCAATTAATGCGTTATATTTCTTTTATTGACAGCTATTGATTATTTCCTTGCCAAAATAACAGAAATCAAGGGAAAATTTAATAAACGGTCGACTTAATTTTGTTGTATAGTGTTGATTAACGATAACGATTATTGATTCAAAGATTATGTCACTTTATTACTATGCTGATAAAAATGTTCAACATTCCTTAATGGTTAATTATACTTTTCACTAACTAAAATACCAACATGGTATATTTAATAACATGAAAATATCTATAAAGCACCCACCTCCGAAACTAACTTATTAACTACATTGTCTTGTTGAGAGCAACCTTAATTTGATACTACTTATTATCCTTTAATATCAATTAGCAGACAACTATGAATAGTAGGTTGTTTGAACTTTTGTGTAAATCGGTTTAAAAGCTAATATAAACCAAATTATTTTGATATAAATAATTAAGCAGTAAAGTTTGGCCCAAGTGGTTGAGTTATTGGTATTTTGTTTAAGGATACCTAGGTTCAAGTCTTAACCTTCATTACTCTACTTGATTAATTTTTTTGCTTCATGTTCACGTTTATTATTACTATTATTACACCAATTCAATAATAAATCTTAATTTTGAATCATTTCTCTATGGTAGTGTAATGACTGTTGAGATCGTTGCAAAGAAAATTAAAAGACAAACATCGTTTCTCAATGTATACTTGAACTGATGACATATTAGTTGATTTATCATCAAGTAGATAATGTTATATTGAATTCATGTAAAAAGTTCATTTTATTCGGAGACTAATCATCAATGAAATTTATTTAATGAAACTTAATCTATGCCCTTAGTCTCTAAACATCTCAAAGCAGAAAAGAAATTGAAATGAAATTGAGTTTTTGAAAGGATTAATAAAATATATATATATATATATATATATATATATATATATATATATATATATATATATATATATAGGATTAGGTTCAATGGAGAAGGAAATTTAGGTGGAGAAGAAGAAGAAACAACATGATTCAGTATTTTTATTACTATGATTTAACTTTTTATTACTTGAATGATAATAATAAAAAAATGAATCATAGTAATAAAAATATTGAATAATATTGGTTCTCCATCTTCTCCACATAAATTTTCTTCTTTTTTGATCCCGTTACTATATATATATTTGTAAAATTTAAAGTTATAAAAATGTTCATTGGTCAAAAGCATTTATATCTAATATATATATATATAAATTATATATAAATGCTTTTGACCAATGAACATTTTTATAATTTTTAAATTTTACATTTTATAACTTTCAAAATTTTTTAAAATATACAGAAAATCCCTCGATCTTTTTAAGCTAATAATACAATTTCATTAATAAAATAAGTATTAGAGATTATTTTCAATAAAAAAGTAGTCATATAAATAGAATTATATTAACTGTAACTAAATAATATAAATCAAACCGGATCTAAACAATAGTTTTTGACTCGACGTAAAACGTGGACAAATAGTTACTTGTTTTAATTAATCACCCTAACAAGAAATTACACAACAATTATAAGCCAACAAATAAATTTGAACATGAAACACAAGCACACATAATCAATTCTCTAGTGAGAGGAAAACTCATGAGATATTATTTGAAATAACATAGGTAATTTCACACCTATAACCATGAAATTAGGTTTAATACTATAAAAATACATAATGTTTAGTATAACTGTATGTGTTGGAACAGTTGGCGAATATAGTAAATGATAGCTAGAGATAGAGCTTATTTTTCAAAAGGGATTCGATAAGCTTTTATTCGATAAAGGTAACTAATTTTTCCATCAAGTAATAGTGGTACTTCCTGGTAATTTTGTTTTCCATACTATAGGATTAGAATCATTTCATATCGTACTTCAACATAAGATGTCATTTTTCTCTTGCATAATCGATATACACTAATTATTAAGTTTTTATAAGTTCACATATATTAAATATATATATCTAATACTTCCTAGATTTGATTAATCATAAGAGCATCTTCACATTAGCAGGTAGAAGTTGTTCACCAACCATACCCCAAGCTACTTTCTTTAGCAGTCGAAACATCAGTCTTACAGGATAAGAGACTGTAAAAAGCAATGACCGTAACATAACATAAAGTTCCATGTACTACTCATTTACTCCTACATAAAAAGCCAAATCAAATAATTGCTCATAACACAAACAAATTTGTTGTGCTTCTCTAGAAAATAATAATTGGCAACTACTATATACGCCTTGTCATTTTATGCAAAAAGTTACCAACACACCTAATAAACAAATATGCCTTTACAATGCCGACCCTTAAGTTTTTAAATATATCATTTCATATATCAATAATGATTAAAAATGAATAAAACCTTCTTCCTTTTGCAGATATACAGGAATATCAGGTCATTATCATATTGCCCATTATATCAAGCCGACTTAATAAATAAATAGATATTGATATATATACTACAGTTGATATCATATATCATATACGGTATACACGCATCTTTGACACAAATGACACAAGGTCTCGTGTTCGAGCCCGGATACTCATATAGCCATAATCACTGAGTGAATCATGTTTGTCATTCACGTTATAGATAGTAAGACCATTATGGGTCAGGCTGAGATGCATGTTAATATGTTATTAACCTTTTGTCATAAAGTATTTGATGAACAACTAGCTAGTACATTAGATGATGACTATGTGTAATAAATATGGGGATAGACAAACAAAAGCAATAGTTGCCAACGCAAGCTATACTTGCACTAAATATTCATGCTCTTCCTCTCCTATTTTGTGATGCCACCATTTGTAACATGTCATGTTTCCATAAGTATATTTGGACACATGAAAGCCAAGCTAGCCTTAGGTTCATTGTTTGCCGTTTGTTCTTATGGCTATTCTAATCATTTAATTTCTAGTTAATTTATTTAATTTCCACATACTCACATGATGGCACATGCGATCAGTATTTATCCCGGGTCTTATAATTGTAGAACCTCAACAAATACCAATACGTAACCTTTAAGAGTTAGTTGAGTGATAAACTTTAAGGATATATAAATAATAACTCCCAAACATTTATAAACGTACAAGATTCTATTAGGTTGCATCTTATTCGTGGAATTCAATTAGAATTCGATGAAATTGGATCTTTAATTTCATTTCATATTGGTGTTTGGTTCACGAAATGAATTGATTTGAAAGTTATCAAATTTTTCACACAAAAGAATTTACACTTATTTGAATTACAATTCTTTTGATGAATTTTACTGCAATTAAATAATTATGTAAATCAAACATACCTTAAAAAAAAAAAAAAAAAAAAAACTATTTTCATGTTTTAGTAAAAAATTTTCCCACCCAAGCCTTTCTTAAAGGCAATCCATAGATTGCTAAACCTATACCATAGTAGGTAATATATTAAATACATGGTAGTTATTTGCAAAAAGACAACACATGAAAAGAAGTCACTATTATCGTGCTGATAACTTTGTGACATAATATCGACAAAATGCCAGGTTACATGCTACGAATCAATTAAATACTAAAGAACCCAAGTCCCCAAATACTTCAACAAAAACATACTCCATATCTCATCCATTACTTGTTAGTTGTTGTATAATTCGTGTTTAAATCGGCTGTTACTTATTTATCTCCGTTGAAAAGACTCGACTTCGAATCTTAAACCGCGTCAAAGGGGACATGAAAAATTCAGAATTCCTTTGCTGGGCTCAAACATTTGCTGAAACGGAGACATTATAATTTGTTAATTAGTTGTGTGATTTATAATTTGCAGTGGACATTTAGACCCATGGAAAGATTAGAAATGTGTCCTTTTACAGACCACAATACCCTTCTGGAAATTGGAAAATAAGACATGGGTCATCTTGTAACACATGATAAACAGCTGCCCTAATTCATCAAGGGTACTATTTGTCCCAAGAAAATGTGATATGGATGAAGCAATTGTAGGGCACCCACCCCTCTTCACAGGAGACTCTAAGATGTCTGTGCCAAAACCAACCAACAATGAGAGTGACAACTCCTTAGGCATTATGTTACTAACCTTTACCTTATCACGATTTCACCATTTTCGACTACGTGGCGTCCCCTTCTTAAGTGGACCCACCTCAAAAACCATTCTCATGCCGAATTATCTTGTACGAAATAAAAATAATAAAAATCAGGTAAGGATAAAAAAAATCACTTTTTTTTTCACTTGTCACGGAACAGTGAGTCGCGTTTATGGTTACTCCATCAACGAAAAAAATAAGAACTAAAGTTTATATTCCGTCACGTAGTCATATGTTAACTTTTCACGCTATGTGAGGAACTTATCAACCTAGTGGTTGGAGGTTCAAGTCTCGGAGGAGACAATTTGTAAATATTTGTGGTGGTTATATATACAACTCGTGATGTATGTAATCTACGCTGCCCTTTCTAAAAAACATTATAAATAATTAAAAATCATATGATTTTCACATGTATGATTCTCGGTCCATTTATGTTCCAAAATCTTAAAATAAAGAACTGATATGATGATACTTTAATTTCGTTTTAATCATACACATACAGAATCACATGGTTGACTTGCCTTGAAATTGTTTATGTAACTTTGTCTCCAAAGCTGGGATACATAGCACAACTCAACCATTAATTAGAGATTATAATGGGTAAATTCTTTGCAAGAATCATACACGTAAAATTGCAAATATTATCTTAAATTTATACTAATTAAGTAATTCTATCAAGCTTATTTCAAATTGTCTTATTCTACAACAATACTGAGTTGACTTGGACAAATTGGAATTTGGGAACCATTTTTTTGTATCTAATTAAAATAAAAATATTATGTTAATGTGACTAGTTTTTTAAACGAAATATATCTAATAATTTTGTCTTCATAGTGAACATTTTTAAATCGTAACTAGTTTCATGACAGCAGACACGAAATATTTTCTTATTATACCCAAAATGGAAATAGATATTATTAATGCTTATTTTATTAACACCTAATACATGTTAAATTATTTATTGATCATTAATAACCATTATTGTTATTATTCTGTTGTTAGGGCATGATTACATAACTATGTACATAGTTTAATGTTTTTAATCTCAAGGGTATCTTTTCAAGTTCAGCGCCACTTCAACACCAAATTGTGTTATTATCATGTGTTCTCATTTTGAGGGAAAGAGTGACATGCGATTTCAAACGTTAATCTTTGTTCAACCGCTCAAATTTTCATTTTATGTGATGTTCATCCAAACTATATATACATTATCAATTGAGCATAGCTCAAGTGGTATCGTTAACGCAAAGGCACAAGCTTCATATGTGTGACCGAAATGTCATGATTTCGAATACATGTCTCAACACTTGTAGGTGGATTGTTGACCGGTGATTTGTCCGGCGTTATGTATCATTGTAATATAGTACACGGTCAGGATACCTCCAAAGTACCATTTTTTTTTAACTATTCTACCTTATAAGGAAAAAACGAAAATGAAATATGTACGTGTTGCTTGATGTAAAATGTTTGTTACGAAAGTCGTAATAATTTACAACAAAAGACTGAAATACAATGATTTGGGAGATCAATCCCGAATTTTTATAACAAAGTCAACTACAGATCATGAATATAGTTTATTCTTTGAGTATCAAATGTCATAAGATTTGGAAAAGTAAATGATTTCCCGACAATACATTCTTATCCAGCATAGCATAACATTGTTACAATATGAAATCATCATAAAATATATAGCTAGAAATCAATCTTATATCAAGTTTATTTATATTTTATAGGAACTGAAATTAATAAGTTTTGATATACTGTTATATTTCAACTAATTTTGGAAGGTATTGATTTTATCATGGTTTAAGTACAATTTTTGATGTACTTTTTAGGCACGAATGACGGTTCCAACTTTTAAAGGGTTATCGTTATCGTTATCCTACATTCTTTTTTGTAATGAAAGGATTACATAAGTAACTATTTTCAAATTTTCATGTTACATAAGATCAAATAACTTATTGGTAAAAAAAATCCAGCAAAAATGTGTAAATTGACGGAAACACCTCGGTTCCTTGTGCCTTTGGCACCAGTCATTGTCCACTACACAAGGATCACTCCGGGTAACTCCCCTGACACAGTGGGTACCTATCATGCTAAATGTTTACCCGGAGTAGGATTTCAACCCCTGACTTCTAGAAAGCCAAGAGTCCACTCTACCACTGGGCCATTTAGACAAGTGATTCGGTAAAAAAAGAATTGATAGGTGCTAATGATGATACATCTAATTTCTTCTTTATATTATCAGGTATTTCTAATAGTGTGATGATCAGATATCACTTATACTTGATAGGTGCTAACATATATAGTACTCCCTCCGTCCCAAAAATATTGTCACCCTATAAATAACAAGCAATTTAAAAAAAAGGATTTTGCTATTTGTAGCCCTTAAGGCTATGTTTAAGAATTAAGTTTATGCTTTAAGGGGTGGTAAATAAAGGTGGTTGAGAGAAGTTATATTCAGGGGGTGAGTGGTTATTATTAAGGTACAAATATTCAATGCATGTCAGAATTTCTTATTCATAGCCCTAAGGGCTACATATAACATTTTTATTAAAAAAACATAATTATTATCGTTTTCTCTTTCTTACTTTTTGCATAATGTTACTTTTACCCTTAACCAATTAATTAATTCTTTTTTAAAAGTGTGTAATAACAATTTTAATTAAGGGTAATATGGTAATCACGACTAAACATCATTATCTATATTTGGAAGTGGACAATTAATTTGGGACGTCTGAAAAATGAAACATTAACTATAATTTTAGGACCGAGGGAATATTAATTAACGTAAGTATAATTCATACAATTAATCTATGAATCTAGAGTAGTAACGAAACAAATAAGACTGCCGATAAGAATAAAATTTTATGCATAAACTTATTGTACCTTACGGTTAAAGGTTAATATTATAAAGCTGATTCTTATTGACAATCTAACACCATTCCCAAAGATAATGAAGTTGATGTATACATGATTTAGACAAACCTTAGTTATGTATACAAATTCATGGATTTTCAAATATACAACACCCTCCCAGTAAACTCGTGTCGAAAATTTTTACAAATACGATTGAGAATCTAGAACTTATTACCAACGATTTTGTTAGAAGAATATAAGTTGAATATGTCTTTGGTGTTAAGGGACTGGACCCAGGCTGTGTTTGAAAGGATGTCTGAATGCTCCAGGAATTGGGGGTCTGTAACTGTAACTGTAAACCATCACAAAAATTAATAAATTCGTTCTTTTCGTCGACAACGAACTCAAAACATGCTTCCACATGCCCTCCATTATTTCATGTTATATGTTTCTCAAGAACATAGTTGACATTGATGTGTCTGTTTTGAATATGAAAAGCGTTGATATGACATAGCAAGAATGACTAGCTGGCTGAGTACACGATAGGAATAATTCGTTTACATGTTTGTGAATTCTTTTCTATGTTGTATCCGACAAAACAATAACAATGATCCAACTGAAAGTTACAAGAAACGCTGTTATAGCAATTAGGGAATCGCCTAATTAATTTAACAGTCAATGCATTGTAAGATTGTATAGTGATTACATTATACATACAATTACATGGTTTAAGTTTTCGCAGAACTCCTTGTGAGTTGTAATTTGTATGACACCATTCAACAATACATTTGAAATAAAAAGAAATGTAAAGGTGTCAATTCAAAACCAACTTATACGGGTCAAATTGGTCGAACTCAGAATATTTAGATGAAGGGTAACGGGTCAAACATATTGAAAATTATTCAAAGGCTAATTTAATGCATACAATTTTGTAAACCATTTTATTAAAAGATTTAATTATTATAACTTGCGATCAGAATTAACACATTAGTTGATAGTTATAAATGAAAACGCATACAGAAGGCAAAATGTTATGAAGTCAGCATCCTCGGTACCATAAATTACTCGTTTTAACTGCAGCCTGTTTGAACTGTTGCCCTATGCACACATATCACCTTCTCATCATACGGGAAGTTACAGTTCAGTGGTAGGGTTAATGGGGGTAAACATGTTGCAGAGTACTGTTCCAAAATGCATCCATTTCAGAAAACTCAAAAGTGCATTACAAAGATCTTAGGAGATCATGTGAAATGGCATTCTTTCGATATGCAATATCTTGTTGTCTTTTAACGAGAGAATGCATTTGCAATTTGTTGGTTTTAAAGCCTTCAAACTTTCGTTTATCTCCTCATAAGTCAAACCTTAAATGACAAACTATCATGTCATGCGTAAAAACAAAATGCACTCGATTTCAGATTTTTGCTTATTTCCGTCATGACTTGGAAAGGTTAAGAGGAACTGCCTGCCTTTATATTGTATGAATACATGATGTTATACTGGTCCGAAACATGATAGATTAAATGTTTATAACAAACTTTGCCTCATCTGCCCAAAATAAATGTATCGTATTTTCTTGACAATATATGTAGCAAAAGTTTGTATTTACTGCGGTAACATTTTTGCGGGTAATTATTGGACTAAGAGGTAATCTTGGAGTAAATCTACATTGGACATTGTCATGTTGAGTACATGGTTATACATCCAAGTTGCTTGTGAGATGACCCAAATTCAAGGCAAAAAGTTGAAGATGACCACAAGGTACAAATCTGGGCCTTGCGCTGATGCAAAATGCATGGATAGACGGTCCTGGAGCCAACACTACAGAGGTGCAGATACAAGACAGGTCACGAACAGCCCTAATGGACTCTATCATCTTAAGTGAGTAGTTCCAGAACGTATCTTAAAAACGACAACATAATGGGAGCAAGTTATGAAATTAAGTAGGTCTCACATGTCAATTATCTGTCACCAAAAAGATATATTTGTACCACAGGTAACAAAAAACACAAAAGGAATGAAAATGATAGAAACAAAGTACTGTTAAGACATGGCCAGATAATATACAGCTTTGCCTTCTCATGAAGAAAGAGTAACTATTGAGATTATTCAAAGAAACAAGATAGAGACCACTAAGAACGGCATCACAACATGTATTCGTTTATATTAGGAGTTCAAAATCATGAACCATCACATCACAACATGCAGTTACATGATGAGCACAAATAAAAATAACTTCAATAACCAATATTGTTGCTAACAATGTTAAAATCGAAAGAAACAGGCATTTTCTCACCCATACCCATTTATTACCAAAACATTTGTTGACAAAGTGCAAAACAAACTATGGAAGTGTGCGCTGCTGAAGAGGCAATGCTCCCAGGGCTTCACGCTCTGCCTTCTCCCTCTCCACCTGCAATGCACAACCTCATTGAGATACAACAGTTTGTGAAACATCATATAAATAGTACTATATTTGATTTCCAAACAAACACAACTTATATTGTACAAAGTAATCGCACATGATATATACCATAGGTTGTATGTATATTTCCGACGACAACTAGTGACCCCTAACAATTTAGTATTGTATCAGTTAGGTTTTCTTTCCCTGAGGGCTTATCTTCATCTTCCAGTCAAAGAAAGTAAGACCACAACTACCACAGAGCAAAGACAGTAGAATACGAAATACATCAGATACATGCATGACATCATTTTGAGAGGTGTAAAATGTCCTACAGATATATAAAAAATCATCTTGATTTCTCTAAAACTAAGTACTGTGTCAATCATTTTATAATACTGATACAGGTTATCCCATACTTTTTAAGAATTTTTAAGACATGCCAATCAACCTCACAAAATGTTAATCACACTTTACAATGCTTCAGCCACTCAAAAGCAGTATATAAATGGAGCAATCATCTTGAACAATCTTCATATATCACTTTTCCGGTTTTCCCTTAGAACTAGCTACTTCCAAATCAAACTAAAATTCATATATATGAGGTAAGCCAACGCATAGTGAGTTCCCTTATAAACAAGAGATGCAGCACTTTGCATGCATGGAAGAGCAACTTGTCACATCGCTGCTCTGAAGAGTACATCATCAATATCTGATAAACTCAATTTATTGACTTGACGAAACTGATTAGGGTTATATTTTATATTCAACAGACCAAGAGAGTAAAAAAAATGAAAAAGTAGCTGATCCCCAGATTCCTGTAGAAAGACAGCCAGCCCTGCATCTTTAAGCTTTTGAAAATGGTAATGAAGGTTGATGGTCACAACACTTGTCGAAGTTAAGCTGTCATTTTTAGATGTCAATTTATATTTTATGTAAGGGGTTTACCTCCAAAAGTAAATGCCTTTACCACCTCTAAAAACAATTAACAATTCCACTATACTGACAGTATTATTAGTTAACCAACTTAACTATAATACACTTTTAAATTACTTGCAATATCGTGTAATACATGTATTAAATTTTACTGTATAGCTTGTCATTTAATAATATTCTGATCAGATCATCAGAAAAAGTAGTAGTGCACTTGTAGCTAGTGGTATATGTTATCAATTTACCAGAACATGTTTTCTTGGACCTGGGCAGCTACAAATGATCACCTCTTACACCTGATAGCATACTTAAAAGCTTTCATTATGTACGTATATTATTAGGTTCGGATTCTTTTAAGAGTACTTTTACAACATCACTTACTTGAAGGATCATCAACCTACAATACACAGATGTAGGTACACCTACTTGAAAAAAGGTTAACTCTTGTGCTTTCAAAAATGGTTTCTAATTGTATGTGAGTGACATTAAGCCACGAATCAAATTATTAACTCTTAATACTTCCAATCCTTGCACTTCTATATTAAGAATGACAGGCAGGGTAATGATGGATCCCTTCCTTCACTATATAAGTATAAGCACTTTTGGCTTTAAGTTATATCCAATCTCCTATCAATTATAATAAAAAATGGATATTATATGTACTTCCACAAATTGCCTATTAGTCTCATTTAATTGCAATAAAAGACAGTGTTTCTTCACTTCTAGATGTGCATTTAATATATATAAGCAAGCAAAGCAGCTCCTATATCTAACCTATGGTAAGCATTGACAGTCTTGGAGATCTAATATTAAACTTGACGACTACAAACAAGAGTTCATAGAGTGCCATTTACTATTCGCCTTAAATTTAATATGGAACTTGACACTTTAGTCTTCTAGAATCATTTTAGCATTTCCTTTCTCTTTCTCCAACTCGTTGATCCTTCCGCTCATTTTGACCCTATTCCCTCACGCATAGCCCTTATTACCATTAATTCGGCTTCCCTCTCCCTCTCTCTGTATTTGTTCTTGTGAAATCCCTTTTCAATAATAATTAATAATAAATACATATGTACATGCACAGATATATGTATGGAATATAAGCGACGGATACAAGCCACTATCATGGAGGTGTACGATCACTTATAATGTTGAAGCCAAACGACAAATCATAATGTGACAACGTTCTCTAGTTTCATGGTTTGTTAAAAGAAGAGAAAAGAACAATGAACATAAACATAATCATTGAAGCCAGAAGTAAAAGAAATGGAGGGTAGTAGCTTCTAAATTGTTGTTGGATAACTTCTAAAGAAATGGAGGGTAGTAACTAGTAACTTCTAATTATAAAAAAGGAAATGTTTGCAGGATAAAACCCAGACAAGATACTTTTCCGCTAGAAAATAACTTAACCCACAAAGACTCTTGGACGTGGGATCTTGCCTAAATCAATTTCCATTGAGTGGGGTAAGTCTCAAAAAGCATTTCTTTGTTGAATTTTATAACCCCACAGTAGATGTTTATGCACTAAACATATGCTATATATTCTCTTGAATGATTATTAATAAATGTGGAAGTTGGATGGCACAATTCGATGATATATACATAAAGAGGGTATGAAATAGGTTCATCCAAACCGGAAGCAGGAGTGTTCCAATAATATTAAGAAACCATTTCCCATTTTTCTTTGCTATTTACAAACGAAACGGATCTTTGCAGTTAAAAACTAATGTTTGATGGCTCACTAAAGTTATGTAGCAAACAAACCATATTATCACTCACTTCTAGACTCTTAACCATATATACGTAACTTTAACACCTTGAAGGTCCTTAAAAACAATCAAACTAGCACGAAAAGAATAGATATAGCACAACATCTACTTTATCCCAACTTAAAAGCTCCTCACTGATTTTACGTGCCATATTTCAATTTCTTTAGATACAACCTAACCTAGCTAACAAAAAACTAAACACAAAAGGAAGTCATAAACAGAGATTTACAAAACAACATTTCATAACCATTCCAGTAACTCAGTCGACTATCATTCTATTCAATCCACACCAATAAGAACAAACTTTGCATATAAATACCTCTGTCCAAAATAAAAAAAATAATTGGTTTTACACTTACCAGAGCCAGCATATCTTGCAGATAACTCCTAAACGGAGTCTGTTGCGCCTGTAAAACAATACATCTAATTAACAATAATAATCCTAAAAGTGCCTCAATTTCACCATATATATATATATATATATATATATATATATATATATATATATATATATATATATATGTATCAGAAACGAATATTAACCTGAAGATCTGCAGGAAGATATTCATGTTTCATTGAGAGATCCATTGCGCGTAACAAGCGTTGATTTCTAGCATCAACGATCTCACGAGGAAGACGTGCTAGGGCTTCTTTGATATCAAGAGATTCCATCGGATCGTATAAATCATCGTATCGTAACCCTAATTTTGCATCAATCGGTTATTTAATTACAATGAACACAAATACCTAATTTAATAAAAACAGTGAGTGATTGAGATTATGACTGACCGTATGGGATAAGGCGATTAGCGATAGTTTTCTTGTGCAGCGCAGCGAACCAATTTTTCTTTGGATCTAAAATCGCTTTCACCAATTTCGAAGACGCCATTTTGTGAATTGATGATGATTTTCAAGCTTTCTCGCACTTTCCCTAATTTTTGTGTTTCCAGCTTCCGGTCGTTTTTATCTACGCTGTAAAATGAATGGAAGATATAACTTTACACGGCCCAATAAAGGCCCAATGGATATCCTAGTGGGCTTTTAGATTGAGAAAACTAATGTAATTATAATATAGTACTCCGTTCAAAAATATTTGGATCCGAATCGTTATTCGAAAATTTGATGAGAAAATATCCGAAAATTTTGATGTACGAAATTTTGGATATTCAAGTTTTAAAATTCGGATAACGGGTGTCAGATAATTCGGATAGTTCGAATATCCGGTTTTCTGAAAATTTTGAATTTTTACATTTTCTCCCTAATATTATAGAATATATACAAAAGAAAAATGAAATCTTATTGTTGAATATTGATTACTAATGATATAATGTGCTCTACTGTATTTATAAGTTTGACGTATAAACTCAATAACGTAAATTTTAGTTATATAATGTGACATTATTTAAAACTTATGGGTTGATTTTTGATTATTTTCAGAGATATTCGGATATTCGAAATTTCCGGTTCATATATGGATTCGGATGGTAAAATCGACTATTCATAATTTCAAAAATCACAAAATTCAAATATTCGACTACGAACACCCCTGATTATAGTGTGAGTGTGTATGTTACTCATATTTGTTGGGATTCTTAGAGATACTATATATAAAAAAATCTTGTTTGGAAAAAGTAAAATTGGGCTTATTAAAAGAAAAAGAAGAAGTCTAAAAGAATAGCATTATTGTTTTGCTAGTAAAAAAATTAACAAAATCCATTAACTTTATAACTAGATATTAAACCCATGTATACACAAGGTCCATTGAATGTGTATTTGATTTTTATAATCGCATGAATAATGTATATGATAAAATTCTATCTTTTCATAGGAGCTAAAAAAGATATCCAATGAAATCACGAATTATTTTTGGTAATATGTATATGTTGCATATCGTTAGAATTATAAAGAAAATGAATACATACAATAGTATAATAAATTGATTGTGTATATTGCGTGTAACAAATATAAAGTAATAAGCTTAAGATTAGGATTCCTATTTTTATTATAGATAAATATATGATCTTTTTTATGCTTTAGTATATAGTATTTAAAAATAGTTCATGATTTATTATGTAAGCAAATTCTCAAGTAATACATTTACAAGGAATGGTAGATGTATTACTATTATATGAATAGTAATTATTTTTCATTTTTACCCCCTTCAATTTTAGCACTTCTTCATTTTCCCTCTTTACTTTTTCAATCATTTTTCATTTTCTACCCCTTTTGTTCTAGCACTTTTCATTTTCTACCCTTTAACTTTTCAAATTTTACCCCTTAACTTTTAGAATTTTTTTATTTTCTATCCTTTAACTTTTAACTATTTTTCATTTTCTTTGTCTCAAGTTTTAACGCTTTTTCATTTTCTACCTTTTAGGTTTTAACATTTCCAATTTTCCCCCTTTAAATTTTAACTTTTATTTTCCCCTTTTTTTTTTACTAATACCTTATACATTTTTTTCCCTTTGCTTACAACAAAGTTTTATACTAATTTTATTACGAAAAAATATACAAATAATTGCAAACCCAAGTAATACATTTACCAGGAATGGTAGATGTATTACCGTTACATGAATAGTAATTATTTCCATTTTTACCCCCTTCAATTTTAGCACTTCTTCATTTTCCCTCTTTACTTTTTCAACCATTTTTCATTTTCTACCTCTTTTCTTCTAGCACTTTTCATTTTCTACCCTTTAACTTTTCAACTTCTACCCCTTAACTTTTAGAATTTTTTTATTTTCTACCCTTTAACTTTTAACTATTTTTCATTTTTTTCGTCTCAAGTTTTAATGCTTTTTCATTTTCTACCTTTTAGGTTTTAACATTTTTAATTTTCCCCCCTTAAATTTTAACTTTTATTTTTTCCCTTTTTTTTTTTACTAATATCTTATACATTTTTTTTTCCCGTTGCTTACAACAAAGTTTTATACTAATTTTATTACGAAAAAGATAAACAAATAATTACAAACGATAATTTAACTTAACATTTTTAGTATTCTATCAAATTTATATTAATTTATATTTTTTCAATTATACATACATATTTGTATAATAAAAAACCAACCATAAAAAGATCATACATTCGTCAACTTAAACTTTTTTATCAAATTCATATCCGAGTTTAAAATGTATTTTTTCCCACCGTAAAAAAAAATTCCCAATTTTTTTTTACCAACAAATTTATTTTAAAAATAAATTGTCTTATCTTATAATATTTTTTTTAACAACAAAATCGTAAAAAAAATTACTACTTTACATTGAAAAGATAGTATTCATCAGGACTTTTATGAATTTACTATTAAATGAATAGTTATCTTTTATATGTATTTATATATTTATCTTACCAAAGTAAAACAAATCTTTTTCTATACCCTTTGAAATGGGCGGTCCCGTGTTCAAATCTTGGTTACGTTATTTTTTCTTCAAATAAGTAATACTTCATAACAATAATAGTAACACCACCAACAAGATTCCTAATCATTCATATTTTGTGGTGTACCGTACTAAAACAAAACTTTCTTTTTACATTTTGTTTGTCTTACAAAGAAAACTAGAATACAATAGACATAACAAAAAATTAGGTTAAAACTTTGAATGTTTCATTTTAGCATACAAAAATTATTATATTTATCTATAATTTTTATTTTATGTAAATTGCATATACTTTACTTAATAAAACTTTCAAAACACTCAATTAATTAATAATTTATGTTTTAATTAATCCCTTAACTCGAGTTCAGAGAAAGTACAATTTATGTGTGTTTTATTTAATGTAATCGTCAATTCTTTTATCAATATATACAAATTTTTTTAGATAAAAGGTAAACCAGTTGATCCGAAGTTACATAGTTAGCTTAATATAAATGAATCACTAAGACACAAACAATGATTATAATGTCACTCGATGAATTAAAAAAATCATAATAATATCACTAGACTTGATGTTAAGACATAACAGACATTTCACTCACAAAAAATATTCAACTTTCATTATGGCTTTTGATTCGATTTGGTTTGCGTTAAAAATCTAATTGTATTTAACGAAAACTCAAACAATGGTATCACTTAACTCTTTGTACAAGTTAATATATATTGACTAAACTTATGTTTGTTGGTTTCGATAAATGCAAGTTGAATAAATGATGTTTCTTGAATGTTGTTTCATTTGAAGGGTTTAAGTGAAATTTTGGTTTTTTTCCAGTAAAACTATGTGCACTCTTTCAGTTTAACAAGTTAATATGAACGTGAAGTTATACTAATAAAAACAAAATTACATTTATAAATTATGATGTTGATATTTATATATTAACGTTTGTACATTGATTTAGTTTGTTCAATTTATTAATTTCAATATAAGATTGATGTTAACATTATTGTAATGATGTGTAAGAATCCACATATGATAATTAGTATTTAATTATACATATTTTGATATGTTATCTTTTTATATTTAAGACGTCCGTATAATATATTCATCTAAAAATATTAGTTTTTTCTGCTCCGCCGCAACGTGCGGGTAAAAAAGCAGCTCGTTCTATATATTAGTCAATTGAATAAAAATGAGTAATTCTAATTGTTGATTAGAATTTTGATGATAACAGAACCCTCTTCCTATATTATATTTAATCTATTTAAATAAAAATACTTGTTAACACTTTTAAAATTGATTGTAAGATTAATTTAGATAAGTTAAAACTAACACTTAAATAATAAACATTAAAATAGAAAAAAAGTTTAAAATTTGTTGAAGATTTTACATAATCAAATTATACAAATACACTTCTTAATTCACATGTGAATAACTTATTAACTATTTAATTTCACTACTAATTTATTAAGTTATTAAATATGAAACTGGCACACAAATTATAATTGATTCATTAGGCTAGTAGGGAAAAAATAATTATAATATGTAGTAATGTATTACAAAGTAATAGTAATAAAGAATTATTCGGTTAATAATAATAACTAATTTAAGATCCACAAAATTTGCGGGTTGACTTTATAATTTGTATTATATGGATGTGTTATACGAATTTAATAAGCGTTTTGGTGTTGGTGTATGGTACATCGGTTTGTATTGTTTTAATTTTAAATGAAAAATGTATTAAGCATTTGAATTGTGATAGATTTTGGATTGATGAGTCCAAATAAATTAATTAATTAATAGGCACAATATTGTGTAAGGAAAAGTACAATAAAAGGACTATACTTATCACCCAATACTATTTAAGGTACACAACTTTAAATTTTTCAATTTAAGGTATCTAACTTTCAATTTGTAATCAAGTTAGGGATGCGAATTTCACAAATGACGAGTTGTCATTGAATTTCTTTTTTATAAGTAACATATCTATTTAATAAATTAATATTCCTCGATCAATTTTAAAAAATATTGAGTGGGGAGAAAGAATTTAACAAAAACTCATTATCACTTTCAACTTTAATATCTCCCATTATACTTAATATTTTTTAAAATTGATCGAGGAATATTAATTTATTAAATAGATATGTTACTTATAAAAAAGAAATTTAGTGACAATTCGTCATTTGTGAAATTCACGTCCCTAACTTGATTACAAATTGAAAGTTAGATACCTTAAATTGAAAAATTTAAAATTGTGTACCTTAAATAGGAATGAGTGATAAGCATAGTCATTTTATTGTACTTTTCCTTATATCACTTTGTTATTTGTATTAATATTTAATAATACTATATTATTTAAAACCATACATATATTGTTTTTCAAATAAGCGAATTTACTGGTTCAACAGGTAAATACTATTTTGTATCTAAAAAATAACGCTCTTTAGAGCATTGGTGGTTTTCGTCCATCTAATTTACTATTTGTAATTTAAATCAACAACCTATAATGCATTACTTTATATTTTTAACTTTGACAAAAGATGAAAAAATATGACAATTCAAATGCAGGCTCTACTGGCACGAATGACATTAACACAACTTTAGAAGATTAAATGGTAAATTATTTTAGGGATGTAAATAGAGATATAGAGAAATTAGTGGCAAAAGAGAAAATTACTTAATCAGTTATTGATAATATTGTATATGATATCCCTTTCTTATGTGTATTTGTATTGTTCTATAATAATAATACTATATTATGTACTGAAACTTTGAATTAATTAATTAAAAAATTAAATTGTTAGCTTTAAGATTTCAAATCTTGTAATTCGGTATGGGTTTTTTCGTGTTTCGAATTTGCATCATATTTTCAATAAGAATAACTATATTTTTTTTTATTTTGCCAAAGTTACATGCATGTGGATAACCGAAATCCACGAATAAATATGAATAACCGATGGTTAATAGTTAATAATGATTATGTACCCAACGGGTATTGGGCTGTGTAAGAGTACAAATATTTTAAACCGGTATGAGTACAGATACAATAAACCCGTCGAAACTCAACCCGTTGGCGTCCATAATTCATACATTGTTAATTTAAAAATGATAAAAGAGTTCAAAAAGGGCGGTGGTATGGGTACAAATACCATATAACCTGCCGAAATCCGACCCGTTGACATCCATAATCTAAGAATCGTAAATTATAAATTGATAAAAATAAAATAAAAAAAGGTGGTCATATAAGAATTTAAATCACTGGCCGATGGAATGAAGTCATGAATTATTTGAAAGTGAAAATAACTTATTGGGGCTTTTTCATAAAAAATAAATATATAAAGAAGTTTATAGGAAGAATTTGAATTATGAAAGAAATAATATGGAAGGGTATATTAGTATTTTAGTCACATAAAAATGGGATTAATGATGTCATTAAATAAATGAATGGCTAGATCTTAATTGTTAGTCTCCATCTAATGGTCATTATTCTTTAAAGATTTTTCTTTTAATATATAAGATAGATTATAATACTACTAATGATATTAAAAAAAAAATGTAGAAATAGGAGCAAATAAAATGACCATAACATAAACATAAAATAAATAGCACCAATTTTGTTGTATAAGTTAAGTTATGTACGTATTTTACTTTTTGTATAATCATATATAGTTAGGAACTCTAGCTTTGAATAATTATTACTTCCCATTATATCTATTTACGTATGATTTGTATCATAGCAATCATTATAAGATTATGATTCATAAAGTGATAATATTAATAAATAAATAAATAAATACAATTTAAATTAATTAAATAGATTGATGACATCATCATGTCCTAAATTTTAGCTAATTGGACCCAATCGAAGAATTTAATTGTTTGATTAAATTTTTGATGACATCATTATAACACCCCTCATTTTACAACCATTTAAATATAATATATCAGAAGCGTCAGTTCAATTTTTCTTCATAACTTATAATGTTTACGTATTTAGGATATGTTATTTCAAAATCTCAATCACAATAATTTTTACAAGTAAAAACAAAGTACATCAAAGTAGGTGTTATATAATTTCACAAGACATTTCTGATTTAAACAAATCAGATATCAGAGTACACGCCTAGTAGTCAAATATTCCATCCAGTCCTACTTCTTGCCCACCCAAGAATAAATCCATAACCTGCAAGAAGTGTTAATGTGGGGGATTAGCTCAACGCTAAGTGAGGGAATAATTAATCAACAGTTCAACTTAGCATAACAACTCTGATTACAAATAAGCATCGTAAACATACAATACACAATACAACAATTCAACTATGTAACTGGTCAACTATTCAACTGGTCAACTATTCAACCATTTCAACTTATCAACAATTCAACTTATTCAACAATGCTACAGTTCAACAATATCACAATTCAATAATGAGGATCGGTGGCTCTTGAGAAACCCTACTGCCGCGGTGGCTCTCAAAGAACACTTACCCAACCATATCCGTATGGCCATAACGGATGAAACCGATAGCTAGTGGTCATCATACTCATACACAGGTTCTATACACATAACAAATGAAGCAAGACCCTGTGTAATTCAAACAATAACCAACTAGCCCAACCAACCAAATCAACTCGTTGACCTCATTAACAACTGATGCCCGAATGCCAAATATATATATATATATATATACACACACACACATCACGTGATCACATATCCACATACTCAATTAGGTCAACATATCAGACTAAACAGTCTACCTTCAATATTATTACTATTAAACCAAAATCATCATGGCATACAAAAGTAGTAATAATAAGTTTACCCGTTGTAACCAATCCTGTTACAACTAAATCACACTGAGGATTAAAGATCCACTCACTGTTACCTCAGCCGTTAACTCAGAAGTCTAATATTACCGAGTCTTCTCTGAGTCTAGAAATACAAACAAATAATGAGTTAGTAATTCATCTCATTCATTATATAACTCAATTCAATTCATAACATCAAATTAAGAACAATTATCAAGTTATAAGTGATAGTCATATTTACTTCATAATTTACATGTAATCAAGTCAACTTATGTCATAATCATATATTATATTTCAATACGTAGTATTAAAATAACAATACATAGTTACGTCTAGTTATTCTTGGACATTAGTTAAGTCTTTAACTAATCAACTTGCTTATTCCTTAACATATATGTTGAGTCACTGCTCGCTGACCATGCTAAAGTCGTTGGTCGCTGACCATCTCCACTATACACTACTCGATGAAGAAATGAATTGTATCAAAGCTGTTGTTGCTGAAGTTTGTTATTGCTGATCGTTATTCATTCATTCTATTCTATTCTTCATAACTTATAATGTTTACGTATTTAGGATATGTTATTTCAAAATCTCAATCACAATAATTTTTACAAGTAAAAACAAAGTACATCAAAGTGGGTGTTATATAATTTCACAAGACATTTCTGATTTAAACAAATCAGATATCAGAGTACACGCCTAGTAGTCAAATATTCCATCCAGTCCTACTTCTTGCCCACCCAAGAATAAATCCATAACCTGCAAGAAGTGTTAATGTGGGGGATTAGCTCAACGCTAAGTGAGGGAATAATTAATCAACAGTTCAACTTAGCATAACAACTCTGATTACAAATAAGCATCGTAAACATACAATACACAATACAACAATTCAACTATGTAACTGGTCAACTATTCAACTGGTCAACTATTCAACCATTTCAACTTATCAACAATTCAACTTATTCAACAATGCTACAGTTCAACAATATCACAATTCAATAATGAGGATCGGTGGCTCTTGAGAAACCCTACTGCCGCGGTGGCTCTCAAAGAACACTTACCCAACCATATCCGTATGGCCATAACGGATGAAACCGATAGCTAGTGGTCATCATACTCATACACAGGTTCTATACACATAACAAATGAAGCAAGACCCTGTGTAATTCAAACAATAACCAACTAGCCCAACCAACCAAATCAACTCGTTGACCTCATTAACAACTGATGCCCGAATGCCAAATATATATATATATATATATATATACACACACACACATCACGTGATCACATATCCACATACTCAATTAGGTCAACATATCAGACTAAACAGTCTACCTTCAATATTATTACTATTAAACCAAAATCATCATGGCATACAAAAGTAGTAATAATAAGTTTACCCGTTGTAACCAATCCTGTTACAACTAAATCACACTGAGGATTAAAGATCCACTCACTGTTACCTCAGCCGTTAACTCAGAAGTCTAATATTACCGAGTCTTCTCTGAGTCTAGAAATACAAACAAATAATGAGTTAGTAATTCATCTCATTCATTATATAACTCAATTCAATTCATAACATCAAATTAAGAACAATTATCAAGTTATAAGTGATAGTCATATTTACTTCATAATTTACATGTAATCAAGTCAACTTATGTCATAATCACATATTATATTTCAATACGTAGTATTAAAATAACAATACATAGTTACGTCTAGTTATTCTTGGACATTAGTTAAGTCTTTAACTAATCAACTTGCTTATTCCTTAACATATATGTTGAGTCACTGCTCGCTGACCATGCTAAAGTCGTTGGTCGCTGACCATCTCCACTATACACTACTCGATGAAGAAATGAATTGTATCAAAGCTGTTGTTGCTGAAGTTTGTTATTGCTGATCGTTATTCATTCATTCTATTCTATTCTTCATAACTTATAATGTTTACGTATTTAGGATATGTTATTTCAAAATCTCAATCACAATAATTTTTACAAGTAAAAACAAAGTACATCAAAGTGGGTGTTATATAATTTCACAAGACATTTCTGATTTAAACAAATCAGATATCAGAGTACACGCCTAGTAGTCAAATATTCCATCCAGTCCTACTTCTTGCCCACCCAAGAATAAATCCATAACCTGCAAGAAGTGTTAATGTGGGGGATTAGCTCAACGCTAAGTGAGGGAATAATTAATCAACAGTTCAACTTAGCATAACAACTCTGATTACAAATAAGCATCGTAAACATACAATACACAATACAACAATTCAACTATGTAACTGGTCAACTATTCAACTGGTCAACTATTCAACCATTTCAACTTATCAACAATTCAACTTATTCAACAATGCTACAGTTCAACAATATCACAATTCAATAATGAGGATCGGTGGCTCTTGAGAAACCCTACTGCCGCGGTGGCTCTCAAAGAACACTTACCCAACCATATCCGTATGGCCATAACGGATGAAACCGATAGCTAGTGGTCATCATACTCATACACAGGTTCTATACACATAACAAATGAAGCAAGACCCTGTGTAATTCACACAATAACCAACTAGCCCAACCAACCAAATCAACTCGTTGACCTCATTAACAACTGATGCCCGAATGCCAAATATATATATATATATATATATATATATATATATATATACACACACACACACATCACGTGATCACATATCCACATACTCAATTAGGTCAACATATCAGACTAAACAGTCTACCTTCAATATTATTACTATTAAACCAAAATCATCATGGCATACAAAAGTAGTAATAATAAGTTTACCCGTTGTAACCAATCCTGTTACAACTAAATCACACTGAGAATTAAAGATCCACTCACTGTTACCTCAGCCGTTAACTCAGAAGTCTAATATTACCGAGTCTTCTCTGAGTCTAGAAATACAAACAAATAATGAGTTAGTAATTCATCTCATTCATTATATAACTCAATTCAATTCATAACATCAAATTAAGAACAATTATCAAGTTATAAGTGATAGTCATATTTACTTCATAATTTACATGTAATCAAGTCAACTTATGTCATAATCACATATTATATTTCAATACGTAGTATTAAAATAACAATACATAGTTACGTCTAGTTATTCTTGGACATTAGTTAAGTCTTTAACTAATCAACTTGCTTATTCCTTAACATATATGTTGAGTCACTGCTCGCTGACCATGCTAAAGTCGTTGGTCGCTGACCATCTCAACTATACACTACTCGATGAAGAAATGAATTGTATCAAAGCTGTTGTTGCTGAAGTTTGTTATTGCTGATCGTTATTCATTCTATTCTCAAGGAATTGATATGCTGAGGAAAATTAGAACTCAACTATGTGTGTCGCTGATATTAAGCAGCGAGAGTTCTACATCTTCAAATCAATAAAGGCAAAAGTCACTACCAGAATAACAGCTAGTAACTGAAGATTAATATTTCAAGTCATTCTACAGAGCATGTTAGCTTACAGTGAGTGAGGAGGAATGCTGCTTCTTCAGTGACTATTCAATAAAGCATCTTTAACTACAAGTGCAAAAGTATTGTACTTATATACATCAGCAAGAGTTTCCTGTACTTAAAGTATATCTAAAGGATTTTCAGAAGTATTACGTGGCAGTGAATGATTGGTCTAAAGGAAAAGAGATATTTTCGGTAACAGAATTAGGTTTCGCAGAATGTCGGTTCATCAGAGATCAAGCCAATCAAGCAGCGACACGTGTCATTCCAAGATCCTATTTTATAGGAGATATTCTAGGAACTCTTGTAATATAAATAGTCCAGTATATTGTACTTTAGAGGCTAGTCGTTTATGCGTGTTAATCACTTGTTTGTCAGTGAGTAGTTAGTCTAAGCACGTCGTAACGATCAACGAGTGAACAGTCAGCGTGTTTGTCCACTACTGTTCATCTCATTTGTAATAAATTAGCCTGAGTGTTTGATTTGGATTAGCTTGGACTATTCCATTCCGTAATCAACACTTGTGAATTTTATGTTTAATAATATTCACTATTCAGCTACTATTACTCTCACACTTTGATATTGTCATATCATTCTTATTACATACTCCGTTCTTGTTTAAAACAATTAAAAACTGTCTAAATAATTTGATTAAAACCAGAGAAAAGTTTTTAATTGTATTCAACCCCCCATTCTACAATTAAACTTTACTTATTGCGATTTCATTTCACTAATCAATAGTGAATTTGGGACTCTCAATTGGTATCAGAGCAGAGTTGGTTTAAATCAATTAACCAGATCTGCACTGGAATCAGTAAAGTACAGTTGTGTTGACTCTGAGTATCAAAAGGGAAATGGTTCTGCTACCAAACCTCCAGCGTTTGATCCCTCTAGGATTGAAACCTGGATGTCCCGGATGATGATGTTTTTGGACCTCGTTGATGATCGTCTTTGCAATACAATAACCAATGGTCCCCACATTCCAACCACAATTATTCCTGCTGTTATTGCTACAGCTACTACTCCTGCTATACCATAAATGGTTGTGCCCAAGAGAGAGGAACAGTGGTCGGATGAGGATAGACGATTGGTTAGGTTGGATAAACAAGCTAAAATCTATATAGGCATGGCACTCCCTGATGAAGTGTTTGAATCTGTTAGACTTTGTAAGACTGCTAAAGACATGTGGGATACCCTGAGAAATATCTATATTGGAACTCCTGATATTATTCGATGCATGGAAGTGAATCTCACTCGCCAGTACGAGTTGTTTGCCATGGAGCCCAATGAGTCTCTATCCTCTACTTATGCCAGATACCAGTCGCTGATGAACAAAATGGAGAAGGCTAGTATAGGTAAGGAACAAAGATTTGTTGTTGAGAAGTTTCTGGAGTTGCTGCCAAGGAAAGTCTGGGGAACCATTGCAACGTGCACCAGATAGAGGAATGATTATACAACTCTGAATCTTACTCAAGTCTATGGTATTTTGCTTAATTGTGAGCAGTCTGAGAAGCAAGCTGATCAGAGTGAGCATATTCGTGCAAATCTTGGAAGTCAGAAGATATCAAATGCCCTTGTAGCTGAGCTGGATGAAATCGATCAGGGACAGAAGTCTAAAGTGTCAAAGCTGAACTCTAAATCGCTGAAAACTGACAAAGAAGGTGATCAAGTTGAAGAACAGCCAGAGTATGATTATGATGAAGGTCTGGAGAAGATGGAAAGAGACATGGCCATGATGGTTGCTAATTTCAGAAGGAACACCAGATCAAAAAGATTTGCTAGTGCTTAATTATCTTATAATTTCCAATCAAAAGGTGAATGCTACAAGTGTGGCAAACCTGGTCGCTTTGCAGCTGATTGTAGATCGAAGTCAGTTAATCCAATCCCTGAACAAAAGCCAAGCTTCAGAAATGACAAGTACAACAAGTACCAAGCAAAGTACAAGAAGCTAAAGGAAATGTCCAAATCTGGAAATAATAAGGGAAAAGGTTTTATCGCTGAAGAAGGTTCACTCAGCGACTCTGACTCATCCTCATCATCTGATGAAGAAGAAGAAGCAATGATTTGTATGAACAGGGAGTACTGTCTGATGGCTGATGATGCTGAATTTCATAAAGACATCAAGGAAGTCGCTCAGAAATGCTCAACGTCTGTATGGGATCCTGAAACCATCTACAAGGTACATTGATTTAAATCATATTCAGCTACTGAAAAGGATAATGTCCTTGAGTCTTTGATAGTTGACTTATCAAATGCTCATGACATTTAGAAAAGACAAAAATGCGCGATCAGTGACTTGAAATCTCACTTAGTGATCAATGTGAGAGTGGGTCAAAATTAAAAAGGATAAAACTGGATCTTGAAGCTCAAATCCATGCTAATCAAGTTTGTGTTCAAGAAAAAGTACAATTTGAAACACAATTCTGACAACTCAAAAAGGTCACTGAATTTTGATATAAGTCCACTGGAAAAGTAAATCAGTGTGTTAATAATCAAATTCCAAGACAAGCTAAAGCTGTATTGGGAGGAGATTATGGACATGTTGCCTCACTTGCTGACTTAACATAAGTTGATCCTATCTTTAACCCTAAGGGTACCTTTTCAGAAGCTGTATTTGAACCAATATCATTTCTCAGTGAGCCAAGACCAAATTACTTTACAAAAAGAAAATTGGTCACTGAAGAATCTGATACATCAAATGGTAATGATGAGATGAATGTTTTAACAACTAAATCATCAGTAAGTCCTAATCTCATCAAAACCATCGCTGATGAAAAAGTTATCATCAGCAAATCCACTGACACTGCATCAGTCACTGATATCAACTCTATCAGTGACCTTAAGTCAAAGATGCAAGAGGTAAATATCAGTAGGGAAAGTTGCTTGATAGTGTCAGATCAGCAACTATCATCAAAGAAAGTAAAAAAGGCCACTTATGCAAATAAAAAGTGTTATAAGTGTGGCAACAGGCAACATGTGTCATCTGAATGTTCGGCTATACCCTTCTCAAAACAGATAATTATCAATGAGCATTCAGATACTATTTATTCAAAACAGTGGAAGCCAAAATCAAGGCTTTGCCACTATGAACCCATCTCTGGATGGGTTCAGATACTATGTTATCAGCATACTAAACTTCAATGAATAAATGAACTCCTTGAGTTTGTTTATTTATTGATGTTTTAGTGTTATTTAAATATATATATATATATATATATATATATTAATAATTTGTCTATATAAAATATAGCTTTAGTTGAGCACAGTCACTGATTAATTAACTTTAACTGATCTAATCAGCAAACGTAATAATCAGTTTGTTATGTTCAGCTAATTTTATAATTCTTATAGTCTCATGAGTATCTATTATGTCTTAATATTAATTCTACAACATTGCTCTATGTTTTTCTCTAGCTAATCTGGTTAGTATTCTAAGTTGTAACTGGATTAGCAAAAGTTAATATAGTAATATGCTATACAATTTATATGAAACATAATCTATACTCATTTTTAAAAAAATTCATCTAAAGATTGATAGTTTTTTATTTATATCAGTGTAGTGGTTACATCTCTACGATTTAGTCAGTATTCTAAGTTGTGATTAAATCAGCGAGATAACATCACAGCCAGATATAAGATTAATCTTATCTCTCTTTGATATTTATATTTTTCTTTGGTGGATAATCAATTTATTTGATTATATGCATCAGTGACTCGTTGATGTATCAATTACTAGTGATTTCTCAATCGACAAAAACTCCTTAGATTAAATACGTCTTGTATTTAATTTAACGGATTTCAAATTAAATGTATTATGGTATATCGGATAAGTCACATATTTCTGACACTCTCTTTCTTATATCAGTGCACTTTTCCGGCGTACCAATCAAATCACCATTAATACCACCACTCTCCACCATCATCACCCCTATACCTCTACCACCAACCACCACCATCGTCTACGATGATTCAGTTTTAACCACACGGTCATCAAGTTGCGTATACTATAAATTAGTGACTTAAAACTCATATTCATTTTTTGCGCATATTTGATTTTCGTATTTTCAAAAATCCTCTAATATTTCAAAACCCTAATAAACCTGCAAATCAATTTTTAGAACTTTAAATGGCAAAATCAAAATTCTTTTTGAACTTATACACACCAACTGCAGAGATTAAAGCTCTTCGAGCCTCTGCAGTGAGTGAAGATCTTGTCATTACAGTTCCAAAATCGAATTATTTGGGTAATCTTAACTGTTCAAAAACAGAGTATGCGGAGATAATAAATTTTCTAAATAATCACCTTATTCTCCCTGCTCTCACTTTGTCCCCTGGAGAGATGAACTCTGAATGGCTGAGTGTGTTCTGGTATATTTGTACTCATTCAGTTGTTGATGGTACATCCCAACTTCAGGGATTTATTGACAATGGGACTCAAACGATTACAATCTCTGCCACCATCATCCGTACTATTTTACAACTCCCTGTACACGATGTTTATGTCCCACTTCCTGATGGAGATGTGGCCAAGGGAGGCATAGTCAATCTCACTAGGATTGACTGTAAATACTCCGTTGACAGCAGTGGTCATCGTAAATACTTCACTGTACATAAAGCCAAAATGGATGGTGTTTGGAATGCCCTATTTTCAAACTTTATTCAATGTTTTGGCTCAAAAACAGGGAGCTATGATCAATTCAGCACCCTAGAGGCACAAATCAGCTGGTCACTGATCAACTCTCTAAGAATTGATTATGCAAGTGTGATCTTTAACGAGCTGGTTCATAGAGTCGCTGAGAACACCAGAAGCAAGTATGTTCCATATTGTAGGTTCCTCTCACTGATCTTTAAAGATCAGTTTCCTGAGTATGAAAGAGTCCAATTCAAAGGATTCGAACCTACTCTGGTTGGCTCTCAAATATTTTCGAAACCAGCGACTATGTCTCTCCCTGAATTCATGAAAACAAAGGGGATACTTGCACCTCAGCCTTTACAAAATGTACATCCGTCATCTTCTGCCCCCCCTCCATCGACCACGTCACTGACAAAACCCCTAGTGACTACTGTGGTTAAACCACCAATCAAGAAAACATCCACTGCTCCCAAAAAAATAATCCAAATTAGGGTCCCTGACATTAAAGGATCAGGGACATAGCAAAAGTAAGACGTCTAAGGACACCAAGGGTGAAGCAGAGACTGAACGTTCAGTCCCTGCGTGCACTCTTGATAAACCCAAGCCTTCAACTGCTTTGCTGGACTCCCGAAAGTCTAGTGACTCTAAAAAGGGAAACCTACAGACAGCTACAATGGCTCAACCCATTGTTAGCAGTGATTCGGGTGCAACCCACACCCCCTTATCGAGTCACCCCACCAGCTACTTGTCATCCTCACAAAAGGATGACATTTCAGATAAAGGGCTAGTGGCATCAGCGGGTGATAACACACTCATTGTTGATGTCACACCACCGGCTACAGACCCGAGCCACCTCTCATCTACCACTGCACCAGCCGCCAATGTCTCTCCACAGTCACATAGAGAGATACAGGCTGACACTTCTGTTTCCGATGATCCATCAGCTAGAACACAAGCTGGTGATGACGAGGAAACCCAACCAATGGATACCTCCACCACTGAAGATGAAACACCTCCACCACCACTTACTGATGCTGCATCCACATCACTCCCCCCTGCTCCACCAGCTACTATTGTTTCTTCACCAATCCAGGAGCTAGACGAAATGTCTCTCTCCAGTGATAAAATATCTTAGTTAGCTGATGATGATCCCCTTACTGAAACTACCATGGGTGTAGAGGATCAGGGAGCACAATCCAAACCTGTAACACGCGCCACATTAGGAATAGTGATTAGTGCCTAATCCTTTGTTAATACATGTAATTAGTTCAGTTTTAGGCTAATTAATGTATCGAAATATATATTGATGAATATATACGATTATGCGATTTGATTAAATCGTACGCAATTCAAATCGAATGTAATTCGATTCAAATAAATACTGACGTTGGTGACTAAATTTATTAAATAACGTGACATTATTTAATAACGATATCATATTCAAGATGTTATTTTAATAATATTACAAACCTATTTCGTATCGTACAGATAACTTCTACGCGATCAAAATATTAAACGCACAAACAAATCAAAGATTATATTTTAAACCCGATTATTATATATTCGATGAAATACTTCGAGAAAAATATTGGATAAATATTTGTATCTTAAAACGTATATTTAAAAGTGTAAAATAAATAATTAAACGTTTAAACGACCGAAAAACGAACACCGCACGGAGCGCAAACGCAGGGGCCAAAAAGGAGGAGGCTTCACCAAAACCCCCTCCCTTCCCTCCTTTTTCCTCATTTCTCCAACTTCCTGTCTCTCTCTCTCTTCTTCCTTTTCTCTCTAAATCACCACCACCACCAAAAAATGCCAAATACTACCATCAAACGCCATCGAAATTCAAGACTCATTTAGAAGAAAACGTTCACCTCGTCACGATCTACATTTCTACCTTTTCGGATTTCACCGACGTTAAGTTTGTAAGTTTCCGACAAATCCCGAAACACTCCGATTTCCATTATTTTCACTTGTTTGTTGTTTGTAATAGCTTGAAATGTCCATCTAAGGGTTGGGTAAAAGAATCAGACCAAATGGTCGCCGGAAAACATGTTTTTGGCTCAAATTTCGGCCAATAGCCCGTTATGTCGCAGAGGCTCCAGGCCACCTGCGACACAAGCTCTTATGTCGCAAAACCATTACTTATGTCGCATATAGCGACACAAATTCTACGTCGCAATACTTTCGGATGTCGCATATAGCGACACAAAACACTATGTCGCAGACCTCATTCCCGTCGCATATAGTGACACAACACCTTATGTCGCATAAAATTGCGGATGTCGCACATAGCGACACAAGGACTTATGTCGCAGTCAAGATCTGCGACACAACAGACTATGTCGCACTAGAACTACAATGTCGCATCTAGCGACACAAAGCCTTATGTCGTACCCAGAGTTGCACAAATCAGAACCTTGAAAACACAGATTTTTATACTAAGTGTCAAACTTGTATAACTTCAAACACTTATACGATACGACTTCTAAAACACGGTCGAACATACTCGTAAGTATAAACACTTCGGAATCATAATAATAATGAGATTATTATTACAAACAAATCACCAACGGGCCGTACGCATTTTCAAATACTTAAACAATTCAACCAAATCGTAAAAATTTGGACATTCTAGTTGGACGAACAACTACAAGGGTGATCTTTTGAGATACCCAATCATGTTTAAAACCATCGCATGTCGTGGACACCCTCAGGTTACGAGTCTTCGGACAATCACTAATAGGCTAATCAACTCACGTTTATTGATTAAACGCTTCAAGACTTGGGTGAGTCTTATGACCCCTCTTTTACTAGTTTTTACTCAGGGGTGTGATTCATTCCTCGTTTTTAACATGTGAATGCAAGTACAATCAGTTTTCATATACTACATGAGTTTTACACAACTAATCATTTCAAAGTCCTTCGTCATCATAGTTTGGTAATACGTTGTAGCGTGAATATTAGTATATGGTACCATATAGGATTAACCCTCCTCGTCCGGGTTAGCATGCACTAACTGGGTAAACGGATGTACTAATATTTGTTCAGAAGAGTGTTGATTAGGCACTCGTGGAGGCACCTCGCTCAGGCACTGATTGTGATCCTGACCCCTCGAGTTAAGCTCAGACTACGTGATCATGGCTGTATACATTATCATTATCTTTATTTGTTGGATGCAAATCAGTATTTAAATCTTTCGATTCACACGATATTAGTTGATATTCAAACCTATGAGCTCACCAGCGTTAGCCGACCCATTTTAGCATGTATCACAGGTACTCAGCAGTAGATTTGGACCGCCCTCAGGATTACTATAGCTCGAGTCAGCATGCAGACAATAGAGATTTCCTTGCATTAGTATATTTTGTACAAGTATTTATGTATTGGAATCTCTCATTTAATCGAACACGAGCTATGTACGGCTTCAACTATTGTAAACATTTTAATATTAATATATTTTGTTAAAACGACGCATATAGAGTCCTTTGCTATATGTCTGTGTGTTTTGATTATTGATTAGTAACACCCAAATTATGCTTCCACTAAACAGTAAACTTGGGGGTGTTACAAAACCTTTACCTACACCACCACAATCACCAATTCACCAAATACCACATCCGCCTCCATCTCCCAAAGCCGATGACAAAGCTTCATCATCCACTCCCTCTACTTCTGAGAAGCTGTTGATGGATTATATTGCGTCGTCTCAGCAACATATTAAGCTTCTCACTATAGACAGGGAATCTCTCAAAGGCCAAGTTGCTGATCTCACATCTGCTGTCAAAGCTCTAACAAATGTCTATGAACCAATTCCTACCCGGAGCTCAGAGATTAGTAACAAGATAAACATTTTAACAAATGCTGGCGTCTCTCATTCTCAGTTATTGAATACTCAATCTAAGGCTCTCTCTGAAGCCATTGCCATGACAAACATGAATTTCCGCACACATGATGAAACCATCAAAGCTCTCTATGTTCAAAGTATATTGAGGCCACTGATAAAGTTGTTTCTTCCAAAATCGCACATCATCATGCTACTAAAGCTGAAGTTGCTGCTCTCCGGATTGATAACAAAAAGTTGTATCACTGGATCAAGGAGTATGTAGCATCTATCTATGATGAAAAGGAGGAGAGTTTGGTTTCTGATAATACTGCTTTCATCAATGAAGATGCTGACCACAGAAATATTCTTTTGGAATCTTTCTCTCTTCGCCCTATCGCTGAAAAACCAGAAATGGAAGTTGAGCTACAAGCTGAGCTACTTTGGGTTGAAATGGATGAAGATGATGAGGAGGAGTATGAGTTTGATGAAATTACTTTTCCTGAGTTTCATTGATGTGCCGTCGACCGTCGCAAGGGTGAATGATCACAACGCCAATCGGTGGGTGTTTTAAATTTATATTTGTTGGGGTCTAAGTATGACTTACTAATACTGAACCAAGGGCTAGTAGATGGTAAGTATGACCTAGAGTCGTTCTCAAAGAGAAACTGAATTGAAATGGAGGTGATCCAATCAATTGTTACTTTCTAGTACAGGTTTTTAAAAGAGTGCATTGGGGCTTTGGTTCAGTTAACTACGTAAAGTAAATAAAGCGAGTAAAATGTAATAATAAATCAGATAATGGAAAGTAGTATTTGTTGTGGGTTCATTAGCTAATAATATGGGATGATAACTTTCATGGGAAAAAATGATCAACTACATTAGATTTGTTTACAAGATTCAATAACTTGTGGTATAACCAATAGATTCCCTATTAGGTGGTTATCAACTAATATGTCACGAGGAACTAAGGTGTCATGATTCTGATCAGACAGACGATGCTCAACTCTCCACACTCTCCTGTGAGGGAGTCAGTGGCCCATATTATTGAACGCATTTGCTCATGGGCGAAGAAATAGAGTAGCAAGTCCATAATACGTCTAACCGTTCTTAATACCATAAAGATTATGAGTCTTAAAAACAACTAACTTAGGGTTTATGTTCGGACTTGTGTACTAATTCCTATTAGTAAAACTTAAGAGTGATAAGAAAGGGAAAACGTTTAGTTTCTTGCGTATCTTTCTTTAGGGTTTCACCGGTTAGGGAAGAGTATCAGTTTAGATTGGATCTTAAACTTGCCTTTCTTGATATAATTAAAAAATCCCTAGGTTTTCGTAAATGGTTATTTAGCCTACAGCCTACCTACTATAATCTAGTTTAAACTAATCTAATTAAAATGTTGACGGCTTTTTGCAGAAAGTTAAACCCAGACCATATCAGAAAATGCTATGGTAGTTCACAATGTATTTAATCATTTACCGATGTTTTCGTTGTGAATTTAATTGTTTCGTGATGTTTACATGATAATTACATTGTGATTGGAAGTGTACTATACTCATGGTAATTCCACATAATCACATTACTTTTTATGATGCTTGCATGACGTTACAATTAAACCATAGTTTTGACGCAGATAATTATTGACCAAGTATTAAGGTTCGCGAGTCCTCTTTACAAGGTTACAATCACGTTTGTTAATCGAAAGGCGAATGTAAGTTTTAGGTTTAAGACCACATGATAAGTCCGTTCATAAAGTTTCCATTTTTATAACGTCGATCTATAATACAACTACCTTCGGTCATTTACCGGCTTCCATACGTATGTACTTTGCTTAAAAGCATTTCCAGCACTATACCAAGTAAACAGTCGAATAGGGGTTGTCATATTATTTCACGACGTATTTAAAGTCATCCCATAATTATATATGCTAACTACATCACAAGAAATACAATAGTAATCTACTCGCTAATCATGGCACAAACTAATTCTACCATAATTAAAGCATACATATTTAATTAAGATAGAATAGGAAAGAAAGAACCCGGATTGTAATGCGAGAAGGAATAGACTTGAATTAATAAGCGTAATTCCAAGCGTACACCCAAGATTATAAGATGTTCCTTGCTTTCTTTCTACTCTAAACAAGCTTCCTAACTAGTCTAATACTAATTTTGAAGTAAGAAAATAGAATGAGAAAGTAAGAAAGTAATATCACTAATGCATATAGTGTTTTGAAGGTGTTTCTAAGGTGTGTGTTGAAATGAAGCCTCATGCCTCCTATTTATAGGAGAAATCCGGCTCATGTTAGCATCTTGAGGAGCACTTTAGCAAAAGGTGGAAAAGGTGGTGCACCAGGTACGTACAATCGCGCAAAGGTGTGGCACCGGGTACGAACAATCGCGTAAAGGTGTGGCACCGGGTACACGAAAGGACCAAAAAGCAGAAACGAGACAGGGGAGGGGTGGCCAGCGGCGGCATGGTGGTGGCCGGCGGCGGTTGGCTGCTACCCGCCCCGATTCGCCGTCTTTTACTTCGTTTCTTAATTCGCGCGTGTTTTCTTCGTTATGCGTCCGTTTTCATCGATTCTTTTTTTGTTGTTTTCATTTTTCAAAAATGAAGACTTTGATGAAAAGTAATCCCAAAATTGAGCTTCCTATCTCCATATATTGCGTACGAATCATTTGAATCTTCCGGCGGGCGTAGAATCTTCATTCTTTATCCATTTTTATTGATTCTTCTTTTGTTAGACTCGTATTTTGAAAACGAACATCTTGGATAAGATGGATATTGATGATGGGTATTTGAGTCTTAAAATCTTATTTTGATGCCTTGAATCTTCAAACATGTGTGGAATCTTCATTTTTCATCCGTTTTGCTTGATTTTTATCGTGCAACCTTGTTTTGACCTACTTGGCAGATTTTCATTGATTTAGGTGTTATTTGAGTTCAAATGCCAAGAATCGTTCCAGAATGAGAGAGATATCGGTAGTAAAAATGTGACTTTTTACGCGATATCATTCATCCAGATGAACTCAGGATATATGATGAAAAGATCAAGGAGTAGGCCGCTGATGAGGCAACAAGGATTGAGGGGGAGTTAGTAAGCTATGAACTAGCTCGCTGGCAATGGATGAATAGAGATGCTGATGATGATGTTATCATGAATGATGGAGATGATAATGATGATGGAAATGATGGAGATGATGACAATAATGATAAGAAAGATGAAGATGCTGATAACAAAGAAGATGATACTGATGAACACATGGAGGATCAGCTACACATCTCTTCTATCTTAACCAAAAGAAAAAGGACCAACAAAACGTCTACATCAGGGTCCACCTCCTCCAAGCACAGAAAGCTACATCAGTGCGGAGGATATATCAGCAACTATGCTTCATCTTCAAACCATACTTGATAAGCCTGATTCACCCACAACAGCTCAAATAAAGAATGTCATATCTGAGATCAACCCAACAACAACCTTACCACCACAACACAAGTGACCATCACAACAAATCCACAATCCACTACATCAGCTACTCAACAACTTATAATTCCACTCACAGTAACAGCAGTACAACCAATAGAAGCAACAACAGTGACCATCACATTATCTTCTACTCACACAGTTACCTGTTCTCCAGAAATTACAATGCCAGAGACTTCTGCTCCTGCTCTCCTTTTCTCCTCTGATTCTTCATCATAAAATCTATATCCAGAAGAAACTGATGAACAGAGAATTGCCAGAAAGATGAAGGCTAGACAGGATAGAGAGTGTGGGATGATTCTGAAAATTCAGACTGAGACAGATTCTAGAGAAGAAGAAGAAAGAAAAAGAATGTTGAAAGAACAATCAGAATCTGATAGAGCTTATCTGTTGAAATTAAGTTGAGATGAAGCTATAGAAAGAGAAAGAGAAATATTCTTGAAGAAGCAACAAGAAGAGTTTGATTTTAATATGGCCAAACTTCTTCAGGATGTTGAAAAATCTGAATTTCAGCGAGAACTTGATGCTGAGAAAAGGGGCAAAGGGTTGAAAAAGAAAGGGGGAGTAAATCCATCAGTGGATAAGCTTTGGAATGAAATAGACAGAAAGAAATATGTTGCTCGAATGGTTGGAAGATCAAATCCTGCGCCTATCACCAAGGAACATTTGAAAAATCCAAAGAATAGATCTCAAGCTCAGCTACTTATTCACAGAGGATTAGAGACTAAGGCTATCAATCTTGATCAAATTTGTATGCTGCACAGGGAAGAATGGAATAAAATCAGACTTGCTATCATTCATTCCTCCAGTGCAGCCAAGAATGAAGTACTGAATGAGATTGACAGATTATTCCAGAAAATGATTGCACTTCAACTACTTAGACTAGAAGACACTGTTATATTTGGTGAAGACATAGTGCAACCACCTAGCCCAAGGTATAGGTCAGGTACCAGCAACATATACAGAATTCCAAACACTTCAAGATTAGATCTTTCTATCCTTGATGGTGTGCCAAGAATTGAGGGTACTGAAGTAACTGAAGGTGTGAAGGGACTCGTCTACAGAGACTTCAATGGTGTATTAAGATTTCAAAGAGAGTCAGAGCTTGAAAAGATAGATCATGAGCAACTTATGCACTTGATCAAATCTGCTAGTATGCTTCCAAAGGATTCAGTGATGAGAAAAGCTATTTTGGAAGAAGGATTAGCAAGACAGTTCAGATTTTTGCCCTCTACAGAGAAATACGAGCTAGCTGATGAGCTTGGTATTGTGAAGGAAGAAGAAATATGGAAAAATGTGTAGTCTGTAATAGATTACATTTATTGTAACTGAAAAACTTGTAATATCTATATTCTACATTTCAATAAAATCTGATCTTTTGAGAAAATCAAAGTGCAAAAATCAGATCATATCAAAAGAATCCAAAAAGATAAATGAATGGATCACAAGTACAAGTCACTGAATGTTTAAATTCTTAAACACTGACTATAAACTTTCACAGCAACAAGTTTGTCTAGGGAGCTTCGATCACAATCATTTAGGGGGAGATTGTTGAGTCACTGCTCGCTGACCATGCTGAAGTCGCTAGTCGCTGACCATCTCAACTATACACTACTCGATGAAAAAATGAATTGTATCAAAGTTGCTGTTGCTGAAGTTTGTTATTGCTGATCGTTATTCATTCTATTCTCAAGGAATTGATATGCTAAGGAAGATTAGAACTCAACTATGTGTGTCGCTGATATTAAGCAGCGAGAGTTCTACATCTTCAAATCAATAAAGGCAAAAGTCACTGCCAGAATAACAGCTAGTCACTGAAGATCAATATTTCAAGTCATTCTACAGAGCATGTTAGCTTACAGTGAGTGAGGAGGAATGCTGCTTCTTCAGCGACTATTCAATAAAGCCTCTTTAACTACAAGTGCAAAAGTATTGTACTTATATACATCAGCAAGAGTTTCCTGTACTTAAAGTATATCTAAAGAATATTCAGAAGTATTACGTGGCAACGAATGATTGGTCTAAAGGAAAAGAGATATTTACGGTAACAGAATTGGGACTCGCAGAATGTCGGTTCATCAGAGATCAAGCCAATCAAGCAGCGACACGTGTCATTCCAAGATCCTATTTTATAGGAGATATTCTAGGAACTCTTGTAATATAAATAGTCCAGTATATTGTACTTTAGAGGCTAATCGTTTATGCGTGTTAATCACTTGTTTGTCAGTGAGTAGTTAGTCTAAGCACGTCGTAACGATCAACGAGTGAACAGTCAGCGTGTTTGTCCACTACTGTTCATCTCATTTGTAATAAATTAGCCTGAGTGTTTGATTTGGATTAGCTTGGACTATTCCATTCCGTAATCAACACTTGTGAATTTTATGTTTAATAATATTCACTATTCAGCTACTATTACTCTCACACTTTGATATTGTCATATCATTCTTATTACATACTCCGTTCTTGTTTAAAACAATTAAAAACTGTCTAAATAATTTGATTAAAACCAGAGAAAAGTTTTTAATTGTATTCAACCCCCCATTCTACAATTAAACTTTACTTATTGCGATTTCATTTCACTAATCAATAGTGAATTTGGGACTCTCAATTGGTATCAGAGCAGAGTTGGTTTAAATCAATTAACCAGATCTGCACTGGAATCAGTAAAGTACAGTTGTGTTGACTCTGAGTATCAAAAGGGAAATGGTTCTGCTACCAAACCTCCAGCGTTTGATCCCTCTAGGATTGAAACCTGGATGTCCCGGATGATGATGTTTTTGGACCTCGTTGATGATCGTCTTTGCAATACAATAACCAATGGTCCCCACATTCCAACCACAATTATTCCTGCTGTTATTGCTACAGCTACTACTCCTGCTATACCATAAATGGTTGTGCCCAAGAGAGAGGAACAGTGGTCGGATGAGGATAGACGATTGGTTAGGTTGGATAAACAAGCTAAAATCTATATAGGCATGGCACTCCCTGATGAAGTGTTTGAATCTGTTAGACTTTGTAAGACTGCTAAAGACATGTGGGATACCCTGAGAAATATCTATATTGGAACTCCTGATATTATTCGATGCATGGAAGTGAATCTCACTCGCCAGTACGAGTTGTTTACCATGGAGCCCAATGAGTCTCTATCCTCTACTTATGCCAGATACCAGTCGCTGATGAACAAAATGGAGAAGGCTAGTATAGGTAAGGAACAAAGATTTGTTGTTGAGAAGTTTCTGGAGTTGCTGCCAAGGAAAGTCTGGGGAACCATTGCAACGTGCACCAGATAGAGGAATGATTATACAACTCTGAATCTTACTCAAGTCTATGGTATTTTGCTTAATTGTGAGCAGTCTGAGAAGCAAGCTGATCAGAGTGAGCATATTCGTGCAAATCTTGGAAGTCAGAAGATATCAAATGCCCTTGTAGCTGAGCTGGATGAAATCGATCAGGGACAGAAGTCTAAAGTGTCAAAGCTGAACTCTAAATCGCTGAAAACTGACAAAGAAGGTGATCAAGTTGAAGAACAGCCAGAGTATGATTATGATGAAGGTCTGGAGAAGATGGAAAGAGACATGGCCATGATGGTTGCTAATTTCAGAAGGAACACCAGATCAAAAAGATTTGCTAGTTAGCTTACAGTGAGTGAGGAGGAATGCTGCTTCTTCAGTGACTATTCAATAAAGCCTCTTTAACTACAAGTGCAAAAGTATTGTACTTATATACATCAGCAAGAGTTTCCTGTACTTAAAGTATATTTAAAGGATTTTCAGAAGTATTACGTGGCAGTGAATGATTGGTCTAAAGGAAAAGAGATATTTGCGGTAACAGAATTAGGACTCGCAGAATGTCGGTTCATCAGAGATCAAGCCAATCAAGCAGCGACACGTGTCATTCCAAGATCCTATTTTATAGGAGATATTCTAGGAACTCTTGTAATATAAATAGTCCAGTAAATTGTACTTTAGAGGCTAGTCGTTTATGCGTGTTAATCACTTGTTTGTCAGTGAGTAGTTAGTCTAAGCACGTCGTAACGATCAACGAGTGAACAGTCAGCGTGTTTGTCCACTACTGTTCATCTCATTTGTAATAAATTAGCCTGAGTGTTTGATTTGGATTAGCTTGGACTATTCCATTCTGCAAATTAGACTTGTGAATTTTATGTTTAATAATATTCACTATTCAGCTACTATTACTCTCACACTTTGATATTGTCATATCATTCTTATTACATACTCTTTTCTTTTTTAAAACAATTAAAAACTGTCTAAATAACTTGATTAAAACCAGAGAAATTTTTTTAATTGTATTCAACCCCCCCTTCTACAATTAAACTTTACTTATTGCGATTCCATTTCACTAATTAATAGTGAATTCGGGACTCTCAATATACTCATTTCAAATGCATACAACTTAATTCAAGTTAAATGATCATAAACAAGCATATAACACATATATAAAACTATACAAACATACATGATACAAGTACATGAGCTAAAATAAAGAACACCCCAGATCAGAGTTTACCCCTCGGGTATCAAAGTACCCGCCGGGTACATGGATGTATCCGGCCTCAATTCCAGACCAGAAGCCACCTTTGATTACCCGTTTAGTTTACATGTCGTATAAGTCTATACTCGACCCATTTTATCCACTTCACCCACCGGGTATGTGTTTACCCGCCGGATAAACTTGTTTTCAGATTTTCCATTTTATCAGGTTTTACCCACCTGGTAACCATTTACCCACCTGGTAACAATTTACCCATCGGGTAAAAATTTACCCACCGGGTAAAAGCTGAATACCAGCAACCTGAAATCTTTCTGCACAAACCAAAACTTCAAAATACCTATGTTTCAGCTATGAAATCAACATTAGAAGTTATATAGCAGCAAATAAACATTATGTATCAACCTATAATCACTTCTAATCATCAATTAATTCCACTTTCTTGTTCAAATCATTCAATACATTCAAATCACTCGATTGAACCCTAATTCATAGCTCAATAACATGAGCTCAATCGAAATCACACTAAATCAGTTCATAATATCTTGAAATCTCAGACCACATCAACTAACAATTTCAATTTTATATCATATTACTAACTCCTACAACTTCCATCTAATTCCAAAATTGATAAATTGAACAATTGGAATACTTACATAGATAAGAAGAATAACAAGATGATGATAAGGATGACGATATTAATCTGATGTAGATTTCAAGCACAACCTTTCAAAAGTAATTAGTTCTTGATTTTGATTTATAATTATGAACATTCAAAGGAATGAAATAAGGAAGAGATATTGGTAAAGTTAGGAATTTTATAAAATTTAGGTCGGCTCACTCTCACAAGTGACCCTAATAGTTGGGTATTTTATTCCCGTCTTAAATCTATTATCTGGAACCTAAATCCATTTCGCGCGACAGCTATTTTATTTTACCTTCAACTACTACTATTTAAAACAATTATTATTCCACTAGTCACAATAACTCTTGGGACTTATTTATTTAAGTTTCACAAATAAACAAATAATAAATTTCTAACATCATTAAATAATTATTTAATTTTAGAAATTTACCAGACTAGTAGAGAGGATGTTACAAATCTCCCCTCCTTAAAAAGATTTCGTCCTCAAAATCTGATCATACTTAGTTAAGCTTCATAACATAGTCATATAATAACTTTCGTTCCTCATGTGAGGTTCAGTTCATCATATATTTCAACTCTTTACACATGCACATCTCCAAATGTACATGTTTCTATCTTTCACATCCCGGCACACATATTGTACCTAAGTTCAATTTACAAAATAAATTGATCACTTACATGAATCATTCATCATTAATCAATTTAAAACATGTCATCACTTAACACCTATTTACTTAGCATAAGTGAAATAATCAACTAGGTGTTTCATTTATAATATATACTCTTACAACCAGAATTAGCAAATATTAAAATTTTCAAATTCAATTTATGACTCATTTCTTCTTATCAACACAACAGTGGTTATTAAACCACAATACACATATTATTCAAACGACTTAAGTTTCAATTCATAACTAGCTTCCACGCTAGTATCCACATATCATTTAGATATATATCACTCTTTTATCAACAACATCTTGAAATTATATAGCTCTATTCACATATTAGCAACCAAAGTAGAGGTCAAATTCTATGGTTACTACCACAAGCACATAATCACATAATTCTACAATCACCTAGCACCAAATTATATCAGATAATTGCTGAGTTTTGTTCATCAATGGGTACCTTACTACACCAGCACACGTACCACATTCCTACAATGTGCTAATCACCTGCACACTTCAGCAATATCCACAACAACTAATCATATTTAATTGATTTTTACATCAATTTATTTCATGATTACCTTTTTAATGTACACCTTATTATTCTATCATTTTGGTAATCATATCACAACAAACACATAATCACTTTATCAAGTGAATTATAAAATTCACGTTTACTAGTATTACAACCAGTAATTTAAAATTTTACTCAGCACTAAGTTAGTATTTATCAATGCTATGATATTTCAACACAAGTATTACAACATCACTATAAGTTATCTACAAGCACATATTTGCCAATGTTAACATCATACTAACTACATATGATTGTTTTCTACATTGACTTAATTTATATTTTAACTTGTTTTAGTCTCAATTTATCATTTCACCTGATTATTATTTATATCATAACAACCAGAATTGCATACAATTCTCACTTAATGATAACATAATTATCAATTTTTCAGTTTCAACCATTACTTTCAATAGATTTCTTATAATATCCTATTCGGCTATTAAAGCCTTTACAAAGCCTTTAATATCATACACTATAACACATTTTCCAATTTCTACTTTTCTCAAATCATATTTTAGTATTAAAACCCCTCAACCACACGTCTGGTTAATATAACGACCCTGTTTGGTTCCTCAACCAAATCGACACTACATCATTATATATTTTCACATTATTTACTACCCATGTGATTGACTGACTCAATAAAGTAAAATCAAATCATTAATCTTAACTACTTTAGTAAGTCAATACTTCCAACAACCAGTACACATATCATCATATTTACTTATCATATCATAAAGTTTGATTTCAAACATTAACTTTTTATAAACACATTCAATGACACCTGACCCATTTAACTACAATGGATTCAACTTTTAAAATCTTAACTCCTTATCCATTCAAATCATATTTATAACTCAGTTATTACACCAAATGAGTCATCTAACAATACAATTCTCTTATTATATATATGCACTTCACATTTAGGTTTAACCTACATCATAAACCTCTAATCAACATTTTCAAAAATGTTAATGACTCCGTTACATTAACAAAGTCCTCTGTTCAACCTTGGCTCAATACAAGCTATACACACAATAAAATTCATTTATACTATATAATTTACTAATGGAAATCCACTCCATTAGTCAAACAATCACATTTCAACAAAATTCACTTTGTCACGTAAGTATTTCACATAGCTTTTCACAATGACAAGTATCATACAACTTGCACTTTTAAATTTTATTAGATAGCATCATTCTACAAATTATTTTCTCTCACAGTAACTCAACAATCAATAGATTTGGCACACTTTCATACTCATGCTCACAATCACATTAAATCTCGATGATACTTGGTAGCCCCAACAACTTCAGGCGATATAGCATAATATAACGGCGGTGATCAGGCGTCGTAATATTATGTTTTTCACCATTTCTTTTCTGACTAATTTTATCATAAATCATTAATGTGATTTCAGTTCACTTAACCACATACTTTATGGTTCAAAGCAATTAAATATGCTTATTAACCTTTTTACCAATAGATACATACTTAAAATCAACTTACTACATATATATTCAATATGTATATATGCAGTTTATATCATCTATACACATAACATTTTTAGTATGCATCTATTTATATAAAATTTCAAATCCTCAGCTGACAGAAGTCATTATTCTTATTTATCAAAAACTCTGAACACATATCAATCAATTATCATGATTTGAACATATGACACAATATCAAACACCAATGTCTCAATAATGTCACGTGTAATACCGTACATGTATCCGATAATGACCATGTTATTATAATAATTCCTTAATCATATTGCTCCATACCTTTCGTTTTATTAGAGTAATTAATTTCACATAATCAATTAACAACATGCTTTAAATACTCCTATTAGCTATTGTTCCAATAACAGTGAGTCAACTATCATTAACGTATCACATCATGTCATTTACCAATTTTATACTTAATCAAGAAGACATACCTCATCTTCAATCAACCAGATCATATCCTAATCTAATTGTTTCACAAACATATCTACACATGTTTCATATTTATTTCCTTCAATTAATTGGCCTTAGTCAAAATATACTTCTTAACCACAAATTTTCCCAAGTAATTCCACTTTAATCAACTACCAATTAATTAATTAGCAAGGATTTATATATATATATATATATATATATATATATATATATATATATATATAAACACCTTGCATTTATCATATCATAATCATACAAGTGATTATATATTCTATTTCAATATTGTAGACACCTTTAAGTTCAACAGTATCACTATTAACAACTTAATCAACACTGAGTCTACACAACTCGACACCTCTTCTATAATTTCAAGTTCAATCAAAACTACCCATTTTATTACATTAACATGTAATAAGTATCAATTGACTCAAAATTGAGGAATCATATCAGTCTGACTCAATTTACTTTACTAATAATAATAATCATCATAGCAAAGTAAACCATTCAAGCTTATTTAAATTCAACAAGATTATCAAGAATTACCTGGTACACTTAGGCCCACGAATATAGAGGAATCATTGAGAATACCATTCGGTTCCTCATGTTCCCCCTTCTCTGCAACCAAAATAACAATCTTGCATCTTGTTATAGGTAAGAACATATTCAGTAACCACTTTCTCATACAACCACTAATCCCACCCCTGGAATGTTTGACTTAACACAACTCTAGATTTGGGATTGAACACCTTACAATGTTCAATTCACCGAAACCTATGCTCTGATACCAACTTATAACACCCCTCATTTTACAACCATTTAAATATAATATATCAGAAGCGTCAGTCCAATTTTTCTTCATAACTTATAATGTTTACGTATTTAGGATATGTTATTTCAAAATCTCAATCACAATAATTTTTACAAGTAAAACAAAGTACATCAAAGTGGATGTTATATATTTTCACAAGACATTTCTGATTTAAACAAATCAGACATCAGAGTACACGCCTAGTAGTCAAACATTCCATCCACTCCTACTTCTTGCCCACCCGAGAATAAATCCATAACCTGCAAGAAGTGTTAATGTGGGGGATTAGCTCAACGCTAAGTGAGGGAATAATTAATCAACAGTTCAACTTAGCATAGCAACTCTGATTACAAGCAAGCATCGTAAACATACAATACACAATACAACAATTCAACTATTTAACCGGTCAACTGGTCAACTATTCAATCATTTCAACTTATCAACAATTCAACTTATTCAACAATGCAACAGTTCAACAATATCACAATTCAATAATGAGGATCGATGGCTCTTGAGAAACCCTACTGCCACGATGGCTCTCAAAGAACACTTACCCAACCATATCCGTATGGCCATAACGGACGAGACCGATAGCTAGTGGTCATCATACTCAAACACAGGTTCTATACACATAACAAATGAAGCAAGACCCTGTGTAATTCACACAATAACCAACTAGCCCAACCAACTAAATCAACTCGTTGACCTCATTAACAACTGATGCCCGAATGCCAAATATATATATATATATATATATATATATACACACACACACACACACACACACACACATCACGTGATCACATATCCACATACTCAATTAGGTCAACATATCAAACTAAACAGTCTACCAACAATATTATTACTATTAAACCAAAATCATCATGGCATACAAAAGCAGTAATAATACGTTTACCCATTGTAACCAAGCTTGTTACAACTAAATTACACTGAGGATTAAAGATCCACTCACTGTTACCTCAGCCGTTAACTCAGAAGTCTAATATTACTGAGTCTTCTCCGAATCTGGAAATACAAACAAATAATGAGTTAGTAATTCATCTCATTCATTATATAACTCAATTCAATTCATAACATCAAATTAAGAACAATTATCAAGTTATAAGTGATAGTCATATTTACTTCATAATTTACATGTAATCAAGTCAACTTATGTCATAATCACATATTATATTTTAATACGTAGTATCTAAATAACAATACATAATTACGTCTAATTATTCTTGGACTTTAGTTAAGTCTTCAATTAATCGACTTGCTTATTCCTTAACATATACTCATTTCAAATGCATACAACTTAATTCAATTTAAATGATCATAAACATGCATATAACACATATATAAAACTATACAAACATACATGATACAAGTACATAGCCAAAACAAAGAACACCCCAGGTCAGAGTTTACTCATCGGGTATCAAAGTACCCGCCGAGTACATGGATGTATCCGGCCTCAATTCCATACCAGAAGCCACCTTTGGTTACCCGTTTAGTTTACATGCCGTATAAGTCTTTACCCGACCCATTTTATCCACTTTACCCGCCGGGTATGAGTTTACCCGCCGGATAAACTTGTTTTCATATTTTCCATTTTATCAGGTTTTACCCACCTGGTAACCATTTACCCACCTGGTAATAGTTTACCTACTGGGTAAACATTTACCCACCGGGTAAAAGCTGAATACCAGCAACCTGAAATCTTTCCTGCACAAACCAAAACTTCAAAATACCTATGTTTCAGCTATGAAATCAACATTAGAAGTTATCTAGCATCAAATAAACATTATGTATCAACCTATAATCACTTATAATCATCATTTTATTCCACTTTCTTGTTCAAATCATTCAATACATTCAAATCACTTGATTGAACCCTAATTCATAGCTCAATAACATGAGCTCAATCGAAATCACACTAAATCAGTTCATAACATCTTGAAATCTCAGACCACATCAACTAACAATTTCAATTTTATATCATATTACTAACTCCTACAACTTCCATCTAATTCCAAAATTGATAAATTGAACAATTGGAACACTTACATAGTTAAGAAGAATAACAAGATGATGATAAGGATGATGATATTAATCTGATGTAGATTTCAAGCACAACCTTTCAAAAGTAATTAGTTCTGATTTTGAATTATAATTATGAACATTCAAAGGAATGAAATAAGGAAGAAATATTGGTAAAGTTAGTAATTTTATAAAATTTAGGTCGGCTCACTCTCACAACAGACCCTAATAGTTGGGTATTTTATTTCCGTCTTAAATCTATTGTCTGGAACCTAAATCTATTTCGCGCGATAACTATTTTATTTTACCTTCAACTACTACTATTTAAAACAATTATTATTCCACTAGTCACAATAAGTCTTGGGACTTATTTATTTAAGTTTCACAAATAAACAAATAATATCAATAAATTTCTAACATCATTAAATAATCATTTAATTTTAGAAATTTACTAGACTAGTAGAGAGGATGTTACAATCATTATATGTTTCTTATATATAGTTCAAGATATTCAATGCATCTATCTATCTTCTATCTATTCCTTTATCAATTTCTCTCTCTCTCTCTATATATATATATATATACACACACACACATACAAGATATTTAAAGCAAATTTTACCCATTTCACATCATTATTTACCTTAAATAAACTACATACTAATAATTTTTCTTTTTACATACACCACATCTTTTTTACTTAATTTTAAAAACAAACTCCAAATAAATTGTTTATAATCTAAACATAAATTATATAAAACAATCTACGTAATATATACAAATAATATTTATGAAATAGTATTATAATTTAAAACTTCAATTATTCGGATACTATAACTCATGTATATTTCTTTGTTTTAAAATTGAAGATGTCGATTATCATGTGATTAAATTGTTACATTCACATCCTAATTAACTAATGTTTCAACACGGTTACATGCTCAACATTTTAATAATAGTTTTGAGATTAAAACTTAGATGGCCTGTGTATATACACGGGTCTAAGTACTAGTAACCTGATAAAATAGATTAATTTTAATTAAATAACCATCATACATTAATATATTATTAAATTATATATAAGAAACATCTTTATGACATCATCATTTGAAATTAAAGTTTAATTGAACAATTAAGTCCATGTATTTTACTTAATTTTGAAAACAAACCCCCAATAAATTGTTTATAATCTAAACCTAAATTATATAAAACAATCTACGTAATCATACAAATAATATTTATGAAATAGTATTATAATTTAAAACTTTAATTATTCGGATACCTTTTATAACTCATGTATATTTTTTTATTTTAAAATTGAAGATGTCGAATATCATGTGATTAAATTGTTATCTTCACATCCTAATTAATTAATGTTTCAACACGGTTACATGCTCAACATTTTAATAATAGTTTTGAGATTAAAACTTAGATGACCCGTGTATATACACGGGTCTAAGTATACTGGTAACCTAATAAAATAGATTTATTTTAATTAAATAACCACCATACATGAATTGAAAAAGATTAAAAGAAATTATATATTCATTGTTATAAATTTAATATTAGTCTAATTATTAATTAACAACAGTATTAGAACAAGTTGAATCCCACAAATATTAATATACCCTTCTAACAAACAAATAGCATTTCGCACTTACCGTTAACTCGAGTCAATATTAATCATTGTCTCATGTCATTATGTTTCTTTAACATACAATTTTTATTCATGTTAAAGTATATGATTTATTTAAAGAGTTAGAAGTATAGATGGATTATAAATTACACCTGTAAGTTTATAACATTAATTTTTTGAGTTACTTACAAATTAACGTTAAAAAAAGTTATCACTTATCCATTCATATATATAAAGCAAGGTTTTCTTCTTGCTACTTAGTTACGTCACAACATATTTTCAACAATATTAATACAATTGAAAACTTAGGAAAAAATATACAATTATATTTTTTGTTTTAATTACCATGCATCGCAAGGGCTCAACAAATATATTAGAACTTAACATAATTTTGCAACTGACGCTTGTTACTTTTGTCATTGATACGGTGACAAGATCGGTGTTACCATGAGAAGTTGACAGATGTCTAAATTTCAATCGCTCTCAAGGAAATGAGGAGACATCATTATAATTGATGTATCAACTGCTAAAAAAACAAATATAAATTCATCAATTATAGTTTGATCTATGTTATTAATCATTTTTATTTCCGTTTAAGTAATAGTTGCATCTTTTATATAAAGAAGTTGATGGTATATTTTATTCAAAAACAATTGCCTGGTGAAAATCTTGAATACCTTTTCTTCCTAGTTGATCCCACCTGACGTATGCAATAATTCTGATCGACCCTAAATCAAATTATTTTGAATTGAAACTTAGTGATAATTAAGAATTAATGATATAATACAGAGCAAATAATTGTGAAACTTTATATATCCATCCAAAGAACTTGATATTTTTGGATATAGCTTGACAAAAAAAATACTAGCTTTTATTTATTTAGGAGATATACGATAATTAAATAACTAATATTTATTGTTCTATCATAAACTTAAACTAGCAATTATCTATGAATTCAAATTAGCATATTCTTATATATTTACACCTTGATATATGTACTTTGTAGACACACTATTATAAAGAAAGAATCCATCAATTAAAGCGAAAAAGAAACTAAAAAGTTACAGAGCTTTATGTGTTTTACACAACCGTTTATGAATTTTGTAGACTTTATACATGCTGAGGAGTTAGTATTGATTCATGCAAAGATGCTCCTTTAAAGCTGGAATAAGGGATTGTCCACTTCACCGTCCCGAAGAGCAGTGGCTCTGTTGTTTTGCACGCCTACGGAGAGAGACTCAAAAAAGTATCGGCGCTCAATCAAAAGAAAGAGAAATCCACTATATGGTGTAAAGACGGGCTGAACTGGACCCTGTATTTATCTCTTATAAGATATTTTTTGTCATATTTTTGATTGCGGCTCAATCAATTTTAAAATAACTATAATTTTTAATTTTTTCTTGCAATTATCAATCAAATTATATGTATATATATACATATTGATAAAAATCACACATATATTGAGACACGTATAATTTGACGTCTTGTGAGATTGACCACCTCACCACTCTCAAAGATGGCTATGACGTTTTGAAATACGGAAGAAACAATATAATTGAGGAGAAAAAAAACCGTAGGAAACTAAAAAGATGTGTATTTGTAGCAACCAAAGTTGGAGTTAAATTTACTTGGATAATAACCATAACCATTATCTATAATTATGTCAAGATTAAAAAAATAGTGTACGTACGTAATCATGAGTAGGATATAAACTAGTTAGGGAAGTAAAAATTACATAGCTTAGTTAATATCGCTATGCTTAATTAATTAATTCATTAATTATTATATTTTAATGTCCTAGTGAACAAATATATCGTAATCAATTATCACCCAAGAATTTTCTGGTCATCCTTTTGAGCTCGAAAGGGATCATTTTCAACATGAAATAGTCAACGGAATTGTAATGAATCATAATATGTTCGGTATTTTTTGCCTCTCTGATTTTTCCTTAAACGATTTTTGAAACCTTAACGAACACCCAAAAATCTACTTATATTTTTGTTACGTTTATCTACACGGATTTAAGTCGTATTGGGGATAACATTCCGTATGTTTTACTGTTATTATTATTAAAGATATATTATGTTAGTATTCACGTTAGAAAATATATCCTCTCATGTGGAATGTGACAAATATATGTTATGTTATTTCTCATAAATAAGAAATGTAGTTAATTATAATTAACGGGTGGTGATTTAAATATCACCATTTTTTTACCATACACCACTAAAATACATTTTTAGACCCTTTAACCTCTTGCAACTTAAAATTCTTCAAACATTCATTCACAACTTCAAGGGCAAAAATGTTCAAAACATGATTTTGATGGTGTATGGTAAAAAAGTGGTGGTGTATTGGATCATGAATATGTAATGGGAAAAATCGATCTATATATAGTTAACTAGGTTTTTAGCCCGTGCGATGCACGATCCCTAAAAATACACTTATATGTTTATTTATAGTAGTTCAATGAATTATTGTTGTTAACTTAAAAGGTGGCATTGTCATTAGGAATTAAAAATAAATATTAACATAAACCAAACTATATAATAAAGTAATCAAACTATTATAATTAATTGTCGAAAGTTAATATATGGAGACAAATAAAGCACAATGAATTGTAGAAAGATAAATATTAATAAGTATTACATGTATTCGTTAAAAATTGTAGGTCTTTGAGTCCGTGATCGTACAGGTAATATATGCAAAACTATTATATATTATAAAACTTTTTAACAATGTTAATATTGTAATTGATAACAATATATATGTCATTGAAAAATAGGAAAATAGTATACATAACCTAAACATATGCGAATAAAAACTTCAAAGTTTTTGTGAGTAAAAACATGAGGAACAAATACTCCGTACAACATATTCACAAATGCTAACGTAAAATATGACAATTACAAATGTTATACAACTTTAATATAAGCAACATATATGTAATAGTTTGTAATATTGTTGTCTCAACTCAACATTTCAATCTACCAATATGTTTAGAGTAATGCTAAATAGGCCTACTTACGTAGACCTAAATACAGACCTAACTTTCTGATTGGTTATTTTTTCTCTCTCTCTTAATCGCATCCAAACAGTTTTTCAAACCCACCAATCACATCTTTAGGTCTAAAATTAGTCGTGTAAATTTAGGCCTACCAATCATTTTCCATATGTTTAACTCGTGAAATGTCTACATATAGCTAATCATGAATGAAATTTGATTATTAATGAAATGAACTCAATGAGATAAATGGTGTACTTGACTCTTGTGTTAATCAATGCAAAACATACCTACTCAAAATAAACTTAAATTATTAAATTTAGTCAACCTATAAGTTAAGGTGTTTAAACATTTAGAAACAAAAGTTAGAAGGGTTAAAACGTAAAAAAAATAAAAGTGTGGGAATTAAACTATTATTAATCCTTATTAAAATGATTTTTAATAATAATGAAATTATTTAAATGGAAAGCCATGTGGCATCTCTAAAATTTGAAAAATAATATATGAGTAACTATATTTTAGACATGTCATCATACAATGATTAAAAAGAAGATTCATGAGAAAAATATATTTGTTTATTATTATTATTATTATTATCATTATTATTATTATTATTATTATTACATTAAATAAGTTGATATATGGAAAATAATATGCTATGCTTTAAAATTGAGATTATTTCAAGAATTTGTAAATTAATGACACGATGAAATAATTAATTTCAAAGTTTCACGCCACAAATAATATATAGTATAATATTATGACAGTTGATGATGATGATAGTAGATTGCAATGTATAAGATATTAGTAAAAAAATGAATTTATTTTTTATGTAGAAAAAAATCATTAAATTAAATGATATGTAAGAATAAAAAACGCTATTATAGTAAAGTATAATAAAATTAAATTACGACTACTCACAAAATAGAATGTACTTGTTGGGTGTTGGGAATTGATATTGATGTTTCTACTGTTACTACTGTTGATTGAAGAATGCACAAGGCATTAACACTGTTAGTGTTAATGTTACTACTGGTATTAACACTGTTAGTATTAATGGTTACCACTGTCTTCACAAGTTAACTGTTAGTTCAAGTCTTCAAAGATTATCACTGTTAGTGGTGGTTACCACTGTTATCAGAAGATTACAACTGTTATCGAAGATTGAAGACAAGAGTTACAACTGTTAGTAATAGTTTCAACTGTTAGTTTGTTTACAACAGTTAACACTGCTTAGGCTAGTTACCACTGTTTGGTATACTAGTCTAGTAAATTGTACAAGTGTTAACACTGTTCTATAGGGATTACCACTGTTTGTATAGTTGTGGTAGTTAACACTATTTATATATAGAATAGGCGGAAAAATGAAGTTTGAACAATTATGGAGTGTAACTGTTTCCATGATTATAGGAGATAGTTTAGCAGGACTCTATGCGATATAAATAGAGATCCTAAACCTAGATTAGGTTAACTAAGTTATTCACGCAGCTTCAAGGTTTTGTAACCCTAATACAGTTCAGTGTATTCGTCTTATATTATTAATAAGATTGAACCTTTTGATAGTAACTTTGTTTTATTGATTTTGTTATTGATCTTCATAATATTATTGAGTGTTATTCCGCAACTTCTCAGTAATAATTCAAAACTTGTGTTAATCTAATAAGTTTATTAGATCGATCTTGGTTTATCAAGTGGTATCAGAGCTGTTGGTTAAGTTTTGAATACAAGAAGATCTAGGATCACTGTTAGATTGATTATTTTCAATATCTTTTTATTAAATCAATGGCAGAAAGCAATGAAGGAATTCAGGTCACAAAGATACCCATGCTTAGACCTGATGAGTTTGATCTGTGGAAGAACAGAATCAGACAATACATGCTTCTCACAGATTATCAGATGTGGGAAGTGGTTGTTAATGGTCCTCCAGTGACTCTTAATAGTGATGGTGTTGCACAGGCTAGATTACCACCAACATCTGAGGCTGAAAGAAAGGTTAGATCTATAGAGTACAAAGCTCTAAGTACTTTATTGTTATCTATTCCAAATGAATATCAGAGACGATTTGAAGCATGTCAAGATGCTAAAGTTCTCATGGAAGCTATAGAGAAGAGATTTGGTGGTAATGATAACACCAAAAAGAATAAAAGGTCTTTGTTGAAACAACAATATGAGAATTTTAATTCTGCAAAGTCGGAAACTTTGACTCAAACCTTTGATAGGTTTTCAAAGTTAGTAGGAGATCTGGAAAATCATCAAGTAAAGATTGATAGGGATGATTTAAACAGGAAGTTTTTGAGGTCTTTGGGAGATGAGTGGACAATTTATACAGTTGGGTTAAGACAAAGTGCAGATCTGGAATCAAAAGAGCTGGAAGACATATATAATGATCTGAGAAACTTTGAAGCTGAAGTGGAGAGCAAGAAGATTGGATCAGGAAGTAACAACAACAATTCTGCATTTATGTCAATGGCTGGAACAAAGGCAGAATCAAGTCAGAAAAGGTTCTTCTTATGGGTCTGGTGGAGGTGGATCATCATCAAATCATTCTAACGATCAAATCTTAGAATCTTTCTTTGCTAGTAATGTGAACTCTTCACTTACTAATGAAGACTTAGATCAATTTGAATCAGATGATCTAGAAGAAATGGATATTAAGTTACAAATTGCTTTAATCACTCAAAGGGCAAAAAGGTTTATGCAAAGAACTGGCAGGAACAACTTTGCACAGAAGAGGAATGATGCAAGTTGGTTTGATAAGAGCAAAGTTGAATGTTTCAACTGTCACAAAATGGGACATTTTGCTAGGGAATGCAGAAGTTCAAAGAATGAGTAGAATGATAGAGGGAATGGTCAAAGAAGTGGAGGAAATGTGAGTCAAACAAGATCTGTACCAATCCAGGGTACTACATCCAATGCCCTTGTATCTGTGGATGGATGTGGTTGGGACTGGAGTGACCAAGAAGAACATGAAGTTAAGAATCAGTGTCTCATGGCTACTGCTGAATCTGACAAATAGTCAGAGATTCCTTATGAGGTACAAATTAAATTATGTTCCCCTGTGTGCAAACAAACAGTTAAACATTATAGGGATCATAATCATAAAGTGTGTGATGAATTAAAACAATGTGAAATCAAGAGTAAACACACAATATCAGTAATAGAAAATCTAGAAAAACAGATTCATGCATATGAAGAAAATGCAACACAGTTTAAGTATGATATTGAATTTGCTAGGTGGGAGAGAGATACTCTTAAAGATAAGGTAGAAGTATTAACTAAGAAACTTGCTGAGGTCACATGTGAAAGAGATAACATAAGACTTAATGTAAGCAACTTAAAAAATGCATCTAAGAGTGTTCATAAACTTATCAACTCACAGATTCATGATAAACTTAAGACTGGGTTAGGATACAGTAATGTACCTCCTCCTTACAACAACAACTACTTTCTTTCTAAAACTGATATTAATATCAATTCACTTAAAGAAGAAATGAATGTTGATGTTAAAAAGGCTGACCCTGTTAAGAGTTTAGAAGAAGATGTGAATTTTGATAAAGTTGAAATTAGGGATTGGAGTAAAGAAGATGATGAGGAAAATGATAATTCTGAAAGTGAGGACACTGTGACAAATCATTCATTTAAGTCAACAAGTGAGAGCAGCAAAAGTGTTACTGATCTAGTTTTAGAACTTAAGGGTACTAAACTAGAAGAGGGTAAGCAAATGTTTGTGGAGAAGGCTAAACATCAAGTAGAACATGTAAGAGCCACACCTAACACACCTAGAAATTTTCAAAGGAGTGTTAGGAATGCAATGAAATCATCTGTATCTGTATGTACTACATCTGCATTGAATAAATGTGATAATTGCAAATGTAAGGATAACTTCTCTAAATCACAACATATTCAAAACATATTCCCAGAGGTAATCAAAGAAATTGGAATCAAATGGTAACTCAAAAATTGGGAAATAATGTAACAGTGATTAGAGAAAAGTTATGTCTTATATGTGGCAGGAATAATCATCTTCAACATGACTGTTTTCATAATCCAAAATCGACTCAAAAGAATGTAAAACAGCCATGGACATCAGCTAATATGATTAACAAACAAAATTTTAAATCTAAAGTTAATCATATTGCTGCTGTCAGAAAGATGAATTATATGGCAAATCAAACTAAGGCTACTGCAAAGGTTTCCACTGCAGGAACAAAAGTTACAGATTTAGCCAACAGTAATAAGGCTAAAACAGTGGCAAAAGAGTATAATGTAAACAGTGGTAAATCTTTTAAAACTGTTAGGACTGTTAAATCAACAATTACCACTGGTAGAGTAAATAACACTGTAAGGAATACTAACAGTGTTAATTATTTTACCACTGCTAGACATAATAGTTATAACAAATTTAACACTGTTAGTCATTATAACTATGGTCCTTTAAGTAACACTGTTAGACCAAAACCCACTGTTAAGTCTAAAATTAGTTGGATTTGGACACCTTTTCAATCTAATTTATCCAGAGGTCCAAAATCCAACAATGTATCAAAATCAATGATCTTCAAGAAAGTTGATTACTTTGATACATATGGGAAACCCAAAGCCAAATTGGTTTGGGTTCCCAAGAGAAATTAATTTTTCTTTTTGTTTAAATGTGTGCAGGGCAAGCCAAGAAGCTTATGGCATATTGATAGTGGCTGCTCAAGGCACATGACTGGAGATAAGGAAAAGCTACAGAACTTCAAATCATTTGATGGTGGATATGTAGCATTTGAAAGCAATCCCAAAAGAGGAAAAATTACTGGTAAAGGAACAGTTCAGAGTACCAAGCTAAGTTTTGAAAATGTTTATTTTGTGGAACAATTGACGTATAATTTGCTAAGTGTAAGTCAAATTACAGATAAAAAGAATCCAGTTCATTTTACTGACACTGAATGCCTTATTTTGTCAAAGGAATTCAAAATTCCAGAAAACATGATTTTAATGAGAATTCCTAGGCAAGATAATGTATATAAGTGTGACTTAGCAAATATGGCACCTCAACCTGATTTAAACTGTCTGATTTCAAAAGCAAATCTGAATGAATCTAATTTGTGGCATAGAAGGATGTGTCATATGAATTATAAAACCATTAATAAACTTGTCAAAAACAAGCTTGTTAGAGGTTTACCTGAAAAGGTATATTCATGTGATGATCACTGTGTTTCTTGTCTTAAGGGAAAGCAACACAAAACTTCTTTTAAGTCCAAATATGTGAACACAAACTGTACTCCTTTACACTTGTTACATATGGACTTATTTGGACCAACAAGTATAAGAAGTATGGGAAAGAGATCTTACTGCCTTGTAGTAATTGATGATTATACTAGATTTACATGGGTTTTCTTTCTTAGAACAAAGGATGAGACAGGTGAAATACTTAGATCATTTATAACTAAGATGGAAAATCAATTAGATAAAAAGGTTAAAATCATCAGGAGTGATAATGGAACAGAGTTTAAAAATCATGAGATGGATAAATTCTGTGATGAAAAAGGCATTAAGAGAGAGTTTAGTGCTCCTAGAACTCCTCAACAGAATGGAGTAGCTGAAAGAAAGAATATGACACTAATTGAGGCTGCTAGAACTATGTTAGCTGATGCAAAATTACCTACGTCTTTCTGGGCAGAAGCAGTTAGCACAGCTTGCTATGTTCAGAATAGGGTAACAGTTGTTAAGCCTCATTTCAAAACCCCTTATGAATTGCTGTTTAAAAACAAACCATTGGTTAGTTTCTTAAAATCATTTGGATGTCCATGTACCATTCTGAATACCAAAGATCACTTAGGAAAGTTTGAAAGCAAGGTAGATGAGGGTATTTTTGTAGGGTATTCCATCCAAAGTAAGGCATATAGGGTTTTCAATCAAAGGACCAGGGTAATAGAAGAATCAATGAACATCACTTTTAATGAGAATACCATTAATCCTGATGGGATAGGTCCAAAGTCATTGTATGATATTGATGCTCTTAATTCTGCTTTTAGATATGCAACTGTAAATTCTAGTGCAGGTACAAGTACAGGTACCAACACAGGGACAGCAGATGAAGCAAGTGAGGAAGTATCAGGAATGTCCACAGAAAAGAATAAAGACTCATTGGAATACATTGTATTTCCAATCTGGACTCCTGATCCACCAGAGGTGTTTTCCTCTGATCAACCACAGTCCTCTCAGAGACTTGAGACAGAAGAATCTACTGATATATCATCTAGTGAGAGTTCTGGACAAGAAGGCAATCATACCAACTTAGAAGCAAACATTCCAGTGACATCAACATCTACTTATCATGTTCACAAAGATCATCCTCTAGAACAGGTAATTGGGAATGTTGACTCTGCTGTTCAAACTAGACAGCAGTCTACTGTCAATGAAGAAGAGATACATACCTCTTTATATGTATGTTTTCTTTCTCAAGTTGAACCTAAGAAGGCAGTAGAAGCTCTTAAACACCCTAGTTGGATCGAGGCAATGCAGGAAGAATTGCTGCAATTCAAAATACAGAATGTGTGGACTTTAGTTGATTTACCAAAAGGGAAAAGGGCTATAGGTACTAAATGGATATTCAAGAACAAGAAGGATGAGAGGGGAATTGTCATCAAGAATAAAGCCAGGCTAGTGGCACAGGGATATACTCAGGAAGAAGGTATTGATTATGATGATGTGTTTGCTCCTGTTGCAAGGATAGAAGCTATAAGATTATTCTTGGCATATGCTTCATATAAAGGCTTCACGGTATATCAAATGGATGTCAAGAGTGCCTTTCTGTATGGCACAATTGATGATGAGGTGTATGTTTGTCAACCACCTGGATTTGAAGATCCTACATATCCAGATAGAGTCTGCATATTGGATAAGGCACTGTATGGTCTGCACCAAGCACCCAGAGCTTGGTATGAGACTCTATCTGTTTATCTTTTGGAGAATGGTTTTAAAAGAGGTATCATTGACAAGACACTGTTCATCAAAAGGGATCACAATGATATTTTATTGATACAAGTGTAAGTTGATGATATCATTTTTGGATCTACAAATGATGGGTTATGCAAGGAATTTGAGAAGTTAATGCATCAGAAGTTTCAAATGAGTTCTATGGGGGAACTTAATTTCTTTTTGGGGCTTCAAGTCAAACAAAGCTTAGATGGCATTTTCATTCATCAGAGTAAGTATGTTAAAGACATACTCACCAAATTTGGCTACACTGAAACTAAAGTGGCTAGCACTCCTATGGAAACTCACAAGCCATTAGCTGCAGATCCTGAGGGGGAGGAAGTAGATATACATCTGTACAGGTCTATGATAGGGTCATTGATGTATCTAACTTCCTCCAGGCCAGATATTATGTTTGCTATATGTATCTGTGCCAGATTTCAGACTTGTCCAAAGCAGTCACATTTGTATGCTGTAAAGAGAATTTTTAGATACTTAAAGGGACAACCTGATATAGGCCTTTGGTATCCAAAAGATTCTTCCTTTGACTTAATAGCATATTCAGATAGTGATTATGGGGGAGCTACCATGGACAGGAAGTCCACGTCAGGAGGTTGTCAATTTCTTGGAGAGAGGTTAATTTCATAGCAATGTAAGAAACAGACAACTGTATCAACATCTACTACTGAGGCTGAGTATGTAGCTGCTGCAAATTGTTGTGCTCAGGTCTTAGGGATTCAGAATCAAATGCTTGATTATGGTTTAACTTTCTTAAATACTCCTATATTTATTGACAATACTTCTGCTATCAGCATCATCAATAATCCTGTTAAACATTCTAAAACTAAGCATATAGAGATTAGGTATCATTTTATCAGAGATTGTAATGAAAAATGACTTATTCAGATTATAAAAGTCCATACTGACAATCAACTTGCAGATCTGTTCACCAAAGCCTTTGATGTGGGCAGATTTACATTTCTGATTACAAGTATTGGTCTGATTAAATCTCCTTAAATTGTTTCTTAATAACTATTTTGTAAAACATCTCTATAATGCTTAAGGATTAGATGCTGGTAGATGTAATTGATACTAACAGTGATAATAGTCTTAGTTACAACTGTTTTGCTTTCCTAATTATCACTGTTATTATTCAATTACCACTGTATATATATTTTGTTTTGTTTACACTGTTAGCTTTATTGTTATCACTGCTTTTGTTAAACTAACTCTGTAGGTTATCACTGTAAGTGAAGCAACCATCACTGTTAGTGTAAACAGTTTCCACTGTTTTCACTATTCAGTTATAACTGTTAGTGTAAACAGTTTCCACTGTTTTCAACTTAGTGTACACAGTTTCCACTGTTTTCACTATTCAGTTATAATTGTTTGTCACACTGTTAGTGTAACTTTTACCACTGTTAGTATATCAGTTTCCACTGTTTATACTATCAAGTTGAAAATTTTCACTATCACTGTTTATCTTTCAGTTTTCCTTTTGCAGGTACAACATAATTAAAAATAAAAATAAAAAATAATAATAATAAATTATTACTGTTAGTAATACTAATGCAGTCACTAGTGTTGAGTTATAATTCCTTTGGTCAGGAGTTATTTTCATTCACTAAGTGTAACACTGTTAGTATTATTATCATGAATGTATAATACTGTTAGTTCTTTTTGTTTTCACTGTTTTAAAATCGTTTCCACTGTTAGTGTTAAAATTGGGATTTTTATTTCAAAATTAGGTCATTGAAACTAACAGTATAAATACTCCCAACACTTGTACATATTCTTTACGCTTTCATAAACACTGCTTTCATAAACCCTATAATCACTGCTTTCGCAAATCTTACACAAATTCTTCATGGCTTCTTCTTCATCAACCACACCTCAACTCGCATTAGGCAAAGATCATAACATGATTGCCTATCTGGTAAAACCTTCCATCGCCGATGATTACGTTGAAATCATTGATTTTCTGCATAACTCTACCATTCACCATGCGCTAACTGTAGCACTCAGAATTTCACATGAACATATCAATGAGTTTTGGGTTAAAGCCAAGATTGAAGAAGAAGCAGGTGTTCCACAGATTGTTTCCACAGTTGCTGGGCACCAAGTGGTGATTACTGAAGCATCCATTCGTTCTTCTTTTCATCTTCAGGATGAAGAAGGTATAACTTCAATTTCTGATGAAGATTTATACTCTAATTTTCAACGAATGGGATATGAGGGTAACTTGGGTGGGTATGTTTTTCAGAAAACAATGTTTTCATACCAATGGAGATTTCTAATTCATACATTACTGCACTGCTTATCATCAAAACGTTCATCTTTTGAACAATTCAGCAGTAATGTAGCATATGCCTTGGTATGCTTAGCTACTGGTCAAAGCTTTAATTTTTCCAACTTTATTTTTGCTGGTATGCTAAGAAACATTAACCAACCTAAACTGAAATTCTTAATGTATCCAAGGTTTGTGCAAATTCTTTTAACTGAACAAATATCTGATTTGCGTGCTTTGGATAAGATTATAGGTATCTCTTCCTTCAAACCAAAAGTATTTTCAAATATGAAGAGAGATACCTCTATTAAAGGTGTTATGTTTTCTAGGAGGGTAACAGCATTGTTTCCAACAATGCTTCCTGCACCCTCCACCACAGCATCTGTACCACCAACAGAAGCTGAACCAGTTGCTGAGAGGATGGAACAACCCATTCCTTCTCAACCCACAGCAACTGGGGGTAATATTGAAAAACAAGGGACCCAAATCAAAACCACCTATTATAGAAAAGCCAAAAAGGCTACAAAACAGGCATCTGAGGTTCATGCTGCTCAGATATCTCAGTCAAATGACAGTGGTCATGAACAGCATGTGGTCCATAAGGAGTGGGGTGACCATTCTGTAAGGGTTGCTTCTACTGCTTCTAGTCTACAGACAGAGCAGGATAGAAGTAACATTAATAAGACCCAAGCAGAGACAACACCAGAAGATGATTCTATTCATATAGATGATTTTGGTGGTCCCAGTACCAAGAAAACAGGAGAATTTTCTGATCATACCAGGTATGAGGAAGATTTTGATGCACATGTCAATGATTCACCTAGGGAGTCACATTCTGATGGTGATGAGGCTAGAACTAACCTGGAATTAACGAAAATGATTGATTATGTTTGGGAGAAATTTAAGGTGGAAAGAAGGAAGAATAGAGAAAAAGATGTAATGATTGCAAATTTGGAGCAGAGACTTACTCAATTGGAAACCCTTGTGGTGAAAGTTTTGAAAGAAGGTAAGGAGTATGTGTTAGTTGAAGGTGATTCTCCAAAGGAAGCTTTCAAAAGGGGGAGAAATTTTGGACTAATAAGGGTGATAAAAGGAATGTTCATACTGATGATTTGGATGGTGATAATGTTCCTTAACAGATGGATGAGGATATTGAGATGGAAAATATTAATGAGAATGAGGATGCTGGTGGGAATGAGAATGATGATGAAAATGTGCATAAGAATGTGAATAATGATGAAGCTACAGCTAAAAAAGTGCCAGACAATGTTCCTACAAGGACAACTTTACCACCTGTACAGATTAGAGAACCTACTGCAGCTACTGCTCCTGCTCAAAATTTACTCAAAATTGATCCAAAGGATAAGGGTAAAGTCATTCTGGAAGAAGGGCCTATAAAGAAAAAGCAGAGATCAATGCCTTATGAAGCTACAGTTAATGATGAGGAATATGCTCAGAGATTACATGCAGAAATCAATGTTGATGCTCTTCAGGAGGATTTGATTGATGTAGAAGTTGGACCAGGTCAGTTTGTTAAAATGACCAAAGCTCAGGTAGATGAATGGGATGAAGCTCAGCTGAAAGAGCAGAAATTAGATGATATTGAGTTTTTGGTAGAGCAGATTAAGAGAAAGAAAGCTGCTGAGATGAGAAAGATTAGAGATGAAAAAGCTGCTAAGAAAAGGAATAGACCTCTAACAAGAGCACAACAGAGGAGAAATTTAATTGTGAGGTTAAGAGGAGGAAATATTCCAACTTCTAGATTGAATGCTATGTCACTTGAAAGTCTGCAGAGGATATGGGACAGAGATACATTTTTGAATCCTGAGGCAGCAAAGAGAGCAGAGGAAGAGCAGAAAGCTAAGAAAAAGGCAGATAGAGAAAAGAAACAAAAAGAAAGGATTGAGAAAGAAATAGAAAAAGAAAAGGAATGGGAAAGACTGAGTGCTGAGCTTAAAGAGCAATTAAGGCAGGAATATGCATCAATTCCTGATCTACCAAGAAATAAAATTGATTTGAATGATGTGATTGTGGTGCAACCCCTTCAGGTACAACTTCCACCTGATAACTTGCCTGAAATAATTGATTGGTCTATTGAACAATTTTCAATTCCTATTAAGTGTGAGAAAATCAGAATTGAAAGAGCAGATACTTCTGTATCATTTTGGAGGTCTTTTAAGGAGTTGATCAAGGTGCTTACAAGGGAAGATTTGGTTAGGATGTATGAGATTGGATCTGAGAAAGGTTTAACCAAGAAGTTTGATAGTGTCTATGAGTTGTGTACTTGGTCATGGATTTCAATGATATTTGAACCAGATAGATTTACATTTGAGTTCAACACTTTTCAGACAGTAAGACAATGGATATATCACAGCAATCCAGATGTTCATCAAGTGATATTGGATGATGCTACTATGCTTTGGATGTTAACAGACAGAGAATATGATATGAGTCTGAGTTTGTTGAGAAGCTTAAAGCATACCAAGTTATTTGTTTCATTCAACAATGATTTGGCAGAGAATTTGGTATATATGATACTGAATCAGATTCACAAGAAAGAAGAGTATGAGAGGAGGCATAGAGATCAGTGATAAATTGTTTGAAAGAATTTGAAAGAGGTCAACATGAAGAATATAGAGAAACTTAATACTGTTGGGGACAGATTAAGTTTAGGGGGAGATTGTTGGGAATTGATATTGATGTTTCTACTGTTACTACTGTTGATTGAAGAATGCACAAGGCATTAACACTGTTAGGGTTAATGTTACTACTGGTATTAACACTGTTAGTGTTAATGGTTACCACTGTCTTCACAAGTTACAACTGTTAGTTCAAGTCTTCAAAGATTATCACTGTTAGTGGTGGTTACCACTGTTATCAGAAGATTACAACTGTTATCGAAGATTGAAGACAAGAGTTACAACTGTTAGTAATAGTTTCAACTGTTAGTTTGTTTACAACAGTTAACACTGCTTAGGCTAGTTACCACTGTTTGGTATACTAGTCTAGTAAATTGTACAAGTGTTAACACTGTTCTATAGGGATTACCATTGTTTGTATAGTTGTGTTAGTTAACACTGTTTATATATAGAATAGGCGGAAAAATGAAGTTTGAATAATTATGGAATGTAACTGTTTCCATGATTATAGGAGATTGTTTAGCAGGACTCTATGGGATATAAATAGAGATCCTAAACCTAGATTAGGTTAACTTAGTTTTCACGCAGCTTCAAGGTTTTGTAACCCTAATACAGTTCAGTGTATTCGTCTTATGTTATTAATAAGATTGAAGCTTTTGATAGTAACTTGGTTTTGTTAACTTTATTATTGATCTTCATAATATTATTGAGTGTTATTCCGCAACTTCTCAGTAATAATTCAAAACTTGTGTTAATCTAATAAGTTTATTAGATCGATCTTGGTTTATCATTGGGAATTTAAAAAATATTGAAACTTATAAGATGAGAGTGTTAGAAATTTTAAAGACTTTTAAGGTAAAACTAATTTTATAGTGTAGCATAATTATGTAGATTTTTTATAAAAGGAAATTTGATGATGTGGCATAATTAAGAAATTAGGAAAAAATGAAGGAAAAATTAAGTTAATGATGTAGCATAATTAGATAGCTTTTTAATAAAAGAGATTTGATGATTTGGCATGACTAATTAGCTAGGAAAAATCTTTGTTTTATATAGATAGATAGATAGATTGAATAATGATTTTACCTCCAATTTGATCCTCATATTTATTCACTCATTCTCCTAATCCTATACTTTGTGACATGAGTCATGTACTTATTATTTCATCGCTCATAATTCGTTGGTCTAATCATGTGTCAATTATTATATATATATATATATATATATATATATATTAAACGGTGGATTGCGCTGACGTCATTCATCAAGCATTCCTCAATCGTTCGCTGGTTCTTATAAGACGTGGCTAAATATGGTGCATTTGTCGACGTGTCATCATTTGGTGAATGGTTTGTATAATGCAAGTAAATGGAATGCTACAACAAGACAAGTATAGTACATGCAGAGGGAAGTTGACTTTTGGGACTAGCAAGAGACATGCAAAAAGCTACTTGTTCACACGACAATACAGATAAAATTTGCAAAGGATATGCATTACGATATCTTGTAGTGTTTGTTGTTTATACTTCATATACATGATGACATGCATTACTCTGTCTTATGACTTATGTTTTTAATATAAGTTTGCTATAAGGAATAACTTTGCATTCAAACAATCTACTATCAAATTAAGAAAAGCATGATGGAATATTTAATTGATTATGTTGCAGATTGGGTGAATGGTTGTTGCTTGATTTATTTTGTTAGACGTTTAATTAGCTAGGTAGCCCTTGATATATTTATTTCGCTTTTGTGTTACATCTATTTTATAGAAAAGACTTAGTTCAAGTCCCATTGAATTTTCTTCGAAGTGTGTTTTAGTGTGTATCTTTTTGTGGTTTCCTTTGTAAAAATGTGATAAATTAAGACCACAAAGCAAGTTGTACCTCAAGCTTTGTTGTATGTACTATCGTGGCAAAACATGTGGCTTGTAATTGATATGCATGCAATGTCGTGAAATGCAACAGAAGGAATAAAGTGCATATTCAAGGACAAGTTACTACCAAACAAGTATTTACATGCAAATATCCATGCAAACCTTTGGCCTTTTGTTTTTTTCATTTGTTTTTATATGAGTTCTCCAATGGTTTCAAATACCATTTTCGTTTATTCTTCAATCTGTGGACTTGGAGTTTCCTTCTGAGTCCAAGCTTCCTATATGTAACACCCTTAAATTTTGGATTTGCGGAAGCGGTCGGGTCGGGTGTTACCAAATCAAATATCACAGCATAAGATACATAATGAACGACTCTAAATGAGACGTTTGAAAATAATTATACATTTTCCAAAGTAGAACGTTTACAACGTTGCGAGTTTAATAGAAGTTTCAATTACATAATTTGAAAATACAAAAGTAAATGCAGAGTGGTCCCCATTGTTTGAAAATATGCGATTCGAGCTAGCTTATCTTGTAGAAATCCTAATGCTGCTGGGCACCTGAGAACAAATGCTAAAACCAGTCAGCTATAAAGCTGGTGAGTTCATAGGTTTGTTAGTTAAAACATAAAGTATAAAACCTTTTATGTTTTGAAAACTAGTTCAGAATCTGCGATTCTGATATGTATTGTTATAAAGTAGTAACACCAATGTGTATACGTCCTACAAGGTATCTCATACCTAAGGGACAGTGATGCGTACCTAAGTACATAACATTGAGGCATTCATGCCTGGATACCTCTCGGGTATTAAGTAATCTATCAATGTGAGGCCAAACATGCCTAAGGACTATTGGGTAATTGTATGACTACGTCATATGATGTTGTGTAATAATTGGTGTGCCACTTGGCATAGTGTGTTGCATCCAGCAATAGTTGATTGTAGTTCCCGCAGAACTATGTTTGAATGTTCATTGTGTTGCATTCGGCAACAGTTATTTGTAGTTCCCGCAGAACTATGTTTGAGTATTTAAACAAATACTGAGTTGACGGCCTCACATGAAAGTTTGTCGATCTGTTAATTGTATAGATCACGAGCATAAGCTCTCCCATCCGCAGGTGTGTGTGGATCACGAGCATAAGCTCGCCCATCCATCGAGTGTATCGCTTTACCGCGATATCGTACTTGTGCCCACTGCAAGACCGTGACATCATTTTGTGCCCACTTCTCACCGTGGCATCGTTTTGTGCCCACTGAGACCGTGGCATCATTTTGAGTTGCTCGCAAGCAATGTATATAATTGAGCCGACAGTACTATGACATGCCCGACTAGTGTGGTTGTTGTATGTAGAGAGTATGTATGTCTATATACATATGTAAATTGTATGCAGCACCAAGTGCTTAAGATGAAGTACAAGCATGTATGTATATATATATATATATATATATATATATAGATATAGGTATAAGTTAAACCAACAAATACCCCAGATGGGGTATCATGTAGCACATGAAATTGATATATTGTAGCTAAGTATGTATATACAGTACTTAATTATCTGTTGAGTCACAATAAGCCTAGACATGACAAATCATCACCTAGTTGTTTTGGTATTAGTATAAGAGACCCATACTAACGTATATTTCTATTGTATACTCCTAGCCTCAGCCTAGCAAGTATATGGAGATCTTGGGTTGATGTTTAGTTGGGTTCAATTCCAATTTTGAATTCCTGAAACGTATGTGCAGTCTTAGTTCCTGATATCGCTCATTTTGTATATATTTATATTAGGCGATATCATCATTTTTAGTAATTATTTTGAGTAGATTTCAAGAACTTTTGATACTTATGCGGTTAAAAATCAATTTCAGGTGATTATACCGAAGAATTGGTGATGGAAGTTTAAAGAGGAACATTTTAGAGTTAAATGTGGAGTTCAAGTTGAATGTAAAGTTTTTCAGAATAGTACCCGGTGGGTAAAGTGCTTAGCAGCCGGGTAACAGTGATCAATTGGAGACAGAAATCGGCCTAAAAGTGAGTACCCGGTGGGTAAAATCCTTAGCAGCCGGGTACCTATGTTCTTCACGCCAAGAAGCAACCGGGTAGAAAAAGGGTTAGCCGGGTACAAAAGTAGGTTACCCGGCGGGTAGTTAACGTAGCAGCCGGGTAGTGGGCGGCTCCAGCTAATTTTTGGATCAAGTATAAATACGAATTTATTTTATTTCTTTGATAACTTTTGCACCTCAAAAACCATAGTTACGAATTTTGCACAACTTTTTGAGGTTTTTCAACATATTGGAAGATCTTGAACTCGTGATTAAGCTAATTGATTACATTCAATCATTCGACAATCATTGTAATCTTCGGTTTGCATTTTTATTCAATATAATCATGTTCACTTTGATTTCATTTATTTCTTTTGATTGTTCTTGTTTAATTAAGAGTAGCTAAATTCATAAACACTTGCTTGGATGAAATAACTAGTGATTAGGGGTATAATTTTTAGATTTTATGCAATTTCATTTACGTTTAATCGAAAACCTTATGTAATTGAGTTTTTAACCATTGTTGAAGTTTATTGGTGATTTGATTATTGACTATAGCGAACGTTTGTCATTAAGTGAAATCACTTATCAATTCTATGTCTATGTATGATTGACCCATTGATTGTGGATGCAAATTTGGTATAAGTTAAACAATTTAAACTCAACCGTATAAGATAGTGGAAATTGGCGAACGTCTTTCACTAGATTAAATTGTAAGTTAGTGAATTGAGATTAGGGTGTAGGTAATAGCGAATGTTAAGCCTAGTCTAATCGAAATGAACATGAATTGCTCTGTAACTTGTTCTTAAATAAATACCCCGAAGTCACTAGTGAAATAATCCAAGTAAGTGTCGGTTTTAAATAGATAAAAGTAAAATTAATCAATCTGACTCTTTCTGAGTCCACTTGCCTTAGCTTTAATAAATTCAGTAGTTTGTTAAGCAAAGTGACAATTCGGTCACACAAACCCAAGTCTTTTTCTGTACTAAGTTAATTACATTTGGTTGAATTCTTAAATACACATTCCCTTTGGAACGAACCTAGACTTACTGTAGCTATATTATACACGATAGGGTATACTTACCTCAGTTGTGTAATAGTAAAGTATCGGTTTTTCTGTGTTTATTTAATAACTAGATTTTACACATCAGTTCCTAAAAAGAAAGCTAATCCTGTATTGGTAGAACTAACCAGTTCTATTGTAGTTGATAAGTTTGTCCCGTGACAATAAGGTCAATGTATAATAGTGACTTAACCAAGTCAGGTAATGGTGATTGTTGGTCAACAATCTAAGGGTGTACAATGGTAACCTAACTAGGTTAAACAGTGATGTTGTTCCATAACAATATATTGGGTGTAAATCCTAAGTATTACACATTCGTATTTCCAAACAGTATCATAGAAACGTGTGAATTATAAAAGATTGGCTTATAATTCGAAAACAATAATTGAGCATGCGTCTCACCCCGAAAACAGTAAAACAGTTGAAGGAGTGGGGCTATGAAACTCACCTGAGGAGTTAGCGATCCTACGATACGCGCGTCGTCCGATGGGTAACTTCCTAGTGTCCTAAACACATGAGGTTATATGTGTACGAGGCAAATTAGTTTGTCTAAGCAAGTGGTGTCAATATTCGTTCCTCGCTCAGGTTTGAAAACTGTGTACGGGGGTCCGGGGGCAGTGCCCCTGGTAGCGGGGTCCAAGGGGTGGCAACCCCTGGCGGGGTCCAAGGGGCAGAGCCCCTGGCTGGGGTCGAGCTGCCAGGTCAGCTTGGAAAATTTTTATTTCTACTATATTGCTTTAGTGAAAACGCTCCGAAATTTCATTTCGGAGTAGTATTAGGCGGTAAAATTTGAGTTTCGACACTTAGTGAAAAATGTGTATTTTCTGTTTTAGGCGACACTAGGCAAGTGTCGCTATAGGCGACACTTAAGATTGGCGTCACTTGGGAAGTGACGCTACGGGCGTCACTAAGGGGCGTCACTGGGTAAGTGATGCTACGGGCGTCACTCAAGGGCGACACTCAAAGGCGTCACTAGGATGCGTCACTAATATGCGACACTTACATGCGTCACTTAGGCAAGTGACGCTATACTGCAGGTTTGTGGGCGACACTTGCAACTGTTCGACGGGTTTTCACCCAAAAACGCAATCTAACCCATTTTTAGGCCGAATCTTGTCGTTATAATGTTAGTACATGATATATTAAGTGTTTTTAACAAGAAATCTTAAGAAAAAAGTGAAGAAATCCTTACGATTTAAAGATCGAGGGTTCGAGGATGAAGATGGTGAATCTTGAAGATGAAGAAGATGAAGATGATGATGGTGGATGTTTGTTGTTGCTCTTGTTGATGATGATTCCGAAAATACAAGTGATGATGATGATGTTGTTGTTGTTGATTGTTGTTGTTAGTTGTTGGATGATTTGAGAGAAAAGAGAAAGAGATAGGGATATAGTTGTGTGTGTGTTTGGATGGAAGTGAAACAAAAGAGGGGGTAGGGTGTGTTTGGGGCGGCTGACCAAAGGGAAGAGGGGAGGGGTTTTCCCCCCACTTCGTCTCCAATTCACAGTATAAAATACCCGTATATTCATACCCGATTATTATACAAATTTAATATGTTAAATTTATAATTTTTGTTCAAACTATTTCGTAAATATTTTAAATTAAAATATTTCACTTAAATTACAAAAATGTAATTTGGTCTCAGCTCGTTTCAATTGTGACTATTAAATAATCCTTGTCTATTATATAAAAATATATGAAATTTTCGATCACTTGGTTGTAATTGCATATAATAATACAATTATTTAAAGCTTAAATTTAGCGCGAAAATTTAACTTTTTGACCGGGTGTTACACTATAAATGGTTGTTGTAGGTTTGCCTCAAACCTGAAATTATTCACTCACCGATGTCTCCACTAACTCAATGGATGATCAACCCTTGAATTTCATCTCTGATCTTAACACCTTCAATGATTCATGGAAGCTAAATGTGCGTATACTTCGCGTGTGCAAGTCTACCTTCCAGATTGATATGATAGTTATGGACGAAAAGGTATGTGTTGTTACTTCTACTTTTAAATTACTTAACTATAGACTACAAATGTATAACTTCACTAAATTGCTGATTCTTTCATTTTTAATCGGGGTGACAAAATCCAAGCCACGGTTAAAAAGGCTTTGTTTCTGGTTTTTGAACACATATTGGAGGAAGGTTTGGTGATATTTCTTAGCACATTTGGAGTGGCTAACAATAATGAAAAGTACCCGTTGCTGAAACATCCATTCAAGATCAACTTCTATCGTTCTACGCACATGAAGAGATCGTTTAACTTTGATGGTCCTCGTCACGGCTTCAGTTTCGTTGAATTTAGTGATTTAGTCAAATGTATCGATGTTCAAGATCTACCAATAGGTTTGATTTTTTCACCGCATATCTCCTTTTTTTCTATTTAGTTTTGTAACATAAAATATTTTTATATATTTAAATAATTTGTTTTGCAGATATAATTGGTTGTGTTGTTGAGTGTGGTAATTTGAATGTGTACGATAAAGGGGATGGTCGTGAAGGAAAACAGATGAATATGTTGCTTGAAGATCTTATGTTGCTTCGAAAAATATAATAATCTGAACTAAATTTGAGTTATGGTTTTTGTGGTTCATATGTGCACTTGAGGGACCGTAGAAACCTTTATGTGTGTATGTATATTTTCTATTTTCCTTTATTTTTAATTAGTCAAATTACTAACATTTTTTTTATATATATTTTCTTTTGTTAGTTTTGGGGGTTATGGGGCTGTTTGATTTGTTTTTTATGAGTTGCTAATTAAGGTAGTTGAAAGTTGTGTGTCTCTTCCCTGGTTGACATGTTATCATATTTTGTTCTATAGTGTTTCATGTTTGTATATTCTATAATGATATTTGTATGGACATATGATGTTGTAATTAAGTTTTATTTTGTTATATCAAGTAACACATAGATGCATACAATAGAAAGTTGATAATTAAACGAACAGATAAACTTTGAAAAAGTAAACATAATCGATAATAATATAGACATAATATATTTCAGATATAAATCTATATATATATATATATATATATATATATATATATATATATATATATATATATTAAACGGGGGATTGCGCTGACTTCATTCATTAGGCATCCCCCAATCGTTCGCTGGTTCTTTTAAGACGTGGCAAAAAGACGTGTACTATATTTTTTTTTACTTATTTTGGCCTTTATCTTATTATGTTCATTATTTTATTGAATATGTATTTAACCGTTTATTATTTAAGCATACTTCCACTTTATTTTCATTTTTTAAAACATTCTTCCTATAATATTATTATAATTCTGTATTATATGGTTCTCTCATCATTTAACTATATAACCATTAACTTCTATATTATTTCTCTATAGTTTAATAGTAATTTATATCTGAAATATATTATGTCTATATTATTTTTCTGAATAATTATTGATTATGTTTACTTTTTCAAAGTTTATCTGTTCTAATTATCAACTTTCTATTGTATGCATCTATGTGTTACTTGATATAACTTGAATAATAGATGTTTTTTTTCCTATGTTTATTTTCGTTGTTTTAATTTTATTGCTTAATTTAAATTAACATGAGTAAATATATTTGCTTTTATCCAATTTGATTGTTTTGAATATCCAGTAGGCTCAATGGACTAAAATAATATACAATCCGTGTTTAAGCCCATTAAAAGATATATAAAAAAGCTATTTAGATGAGTGTAATTCATTATGCTTCCAAGTTTGAGTACTACAGTATTATTTTGTTTCATTTTTCATCTACTATGTCTGATTTAGTTGAATCTTCTTTAACAATATCAAAATACGAAGATGAACATGATCTTGAATTGCAGAAGAGACTTTTCAACATTTTCTTGAATCAAAAGTCTATGTATAGATAAATTAATATACAAATTGAACAATTGAACGTTTCTCCCGACATTCCAAGGGATTTCTTCAAGAAAGTTTAATCAATTGGAACAGTTATGTTGCATTTTATTCCAAAGTTTTTTCTTAGTTCAGACTCCCTTTTAGATATTACTCATGAAGTTTACATCGACAATTTGTTGGATTTGGTTTATGATAGTATTCAAAACAACGGCGAACTTATTCAAAATCTTTTAAAATGTTGATATGTATTTATTTTTAGTTTTAATTCGTTGTACAATGAATGCAATTAACTTTAATATTAAAGTACTATAATTCAAGTTTTATGCTATCTATGCTGCTAATTGTACAATAAGATGTTTAATTGATTTGATAGGAAAATCTATTATGAACAAATTTAATAGTCAATTTGATTGTTACAAAGTTTTTTTTTTTTTTGATATTTTTTCATTTACAAAAAGTAATAATCAAATCTATATTATGTATTGATTATTTAACTACCCGTGCAATCACAGGTCGATTCATTAGTTATTATTAATGGCTTGTGCTATATGGACACCACTAGATTAATCATTAGGTTTATTTTATCTATTATAATAAAATTTAGTAATTTACTTTTATACTTTTTACATATTATTATTATTATTATTATTAAAATTATTCAATTATTACTTGATTATATTTTAGGTGTTGATTTGTATACCATCAACTTTTAGCCATACATCACTGTTTATGCTTTAAACTGTTGTACTATACAACATACTAATGCACACTAGTAGTGTATGTCTAAAAATTGGTGGTACACTTACTAAAATATATACTCCGCATAGTCAAATATAGTTTGAAAGTTTTATATATAGACAATGAAACAGTCCTAATCAATAAGATTTCATATGCACCCACTAAATCTTTTCTGATAAGTTGAAATTAATGGTGAAAATTATTTTAGGACATCCCAAAATGATATACTGAACTATAAATTTAGGATGGAGGTAGTAGTAAATTACTAATGACATTTACATTTCATAAATAGTTAATGTATGACGTCCTAACTTTATCTTCGTTCAATTTAAAATTGGATATAAAAATAGATCGATATGTATATCATACTATAAACGATAAAAAATTGGTTATACTAACCATAAAACCATGTACACAAATTAAAAAAGGAACTAAAAATTACTCTGTATTTATTTATACTATAAAATATTAACTTTAAACAATTAATTATTAAATGGTTAGAGCAGCTTTTTCGTGCTTATCAATGAGTTAATAACTTTCACGAGTTTCAATGCAATAATAACATAGGGTAACTAGTTTAGACGGTGTCTATATAGCAATCCTCTTATTAATGGTGAGTATAATACCCCTCACTATGGGAACGTCGGTTGTAATGTCGGTTCAAGTGACACAACCGACGCTATAGGCACGGGGCGTCAGTTGTGATGCATTGGTGAAATCCATCGTCAAACCGAAAGAAATGGTGAAAGTGTGAGGCCTGTGTCACTTTACAAATGGCTAGTAAAAAAAATAAAAATTTCAAACCCAATTTTAACTCATATATATATACACCTCTACATACAATATTTTACATACACATTTTAATATCTCAACTCTCCAATTCCATACACATTTTCACTTTTCAACTTCACATTTTTATACAATATATACACCCTTCCAAACACAACATTCATACACAAATAAAATCAAACTCTACTTCACAAAAATGAGGCGCAATGAATCAACCGAAAACGATATGTAGAACAATTTAATAAACAATCTCATACCGAACCCGACCCATAATCTAACTTCATCAATGGCCACATCTTATTTTAAGGTTACCAAAATTACCAAAACTACCAACACTTTTCACCATATTCTCCATTCCAACAAACTCCACCACCATTTGAAGACCCACGATTTTTAAACCAACCATCCTCGGCTTTCTCTCCATTTCCACCAACACCAATGAACTATCCACAATTCGAAAACATCAACACTCCACCCGAGCCCCAAGCCGAAGCTGCACCCGAACCTGTGCCGACAACGAGCCCGAAGAAAGGAAAAGGAAGAGGAAAAATCAAAGAAAGGGGTTTCACAAAGCTTTGAAGCTTTTTGGGATAAAGTTTTAAAAGATTATAATTCGGTGGCACCTCAAGAACGTAATTTAAGCCAACTCCAAGGAAAGTGGAACAAATTCGTAGCGATTGCAAAATTTTCATTGCAATCCACAAACATCTTACCAATCCTCGTCAAATCGGGGCAAGTGACGACGACATTGTTAGGGGGCGTCATGAAGCGTTTAAGGCTCAACAAAGTCGCGCCTTCATATATGAAAAATGTTGGAATGTGCTACGATATTGTCCACAGTGTGTGAAAAATGATGGAGCCATGAGCCGACAACCAAGCCAAATTACCGAACTCAAACCAATTAATCTAGGTGACGATATGCCTACTTCCGAGCCACTTGCGACCAACATGGAATGGTTGTTCCAAGACGACATTATTCGTCACCCGGCCGGCCGAGCTAAAGCTAAAAAAGTCAAAAAAGTTCGGGTTCGAGTAACGCCGCTACTTCTTCGCGTAGTTTGAAAGAAAAAGAACGTTTAGCCAACATAGAAGCCGCGGAAGCACAAAAAACAACATTGGGCACGATCGACAAAAATTCGGTCAAAATAACTATTTTCAAATCGTGGAAAATGTTAAATAACAAAAAAACCGAAGGGGCTTAAAGGCAAGGAAAAAAGAATGCTCGAGGAGGTGCGAAAAACGTGGTCGATAATTATGAGAATGATTATAAAACAGTTTTTGGTCGTGAAGCGGGTTCGGGTTCGGTGCAAGTCAACGATTCGGACGAAGACGACAATGAAAATGAAGACGAAGCGGGTTCGGAGGATTCGGAATAGATGACTAGTTATTTTTTTTTCTTTCAAGAAATGTATTTTTTTTAGGAATTGTAACGTTTTATTTTTTATTAATGTAATGTTTTTCGTTTTAATGAATTTTTAAGTTTGTATTTAAAATCAATAAATTAGTGTGTGGGTCCCAAAAAAAGAGAAGTGATGAAAACTGATGTTCACTGTAGACAACAAAGTGTCAGTTTGTGTCAGTTTTGGAGAAAGCTGACGTGTCGCTGATGTGCCTCCAACTGATGCGTCAGTTGGTGTTCACCATAGTGAGAGGTTTAATAGGTAGGATAGGCAACTGGGACGATAATGATTACTCTATTTTTTTCCGAGGAAATATAACGTACTCAACGTGAAATTTGCACGTATATAGTTCGGTGTGAAAATATCTAATGATTTTGCGAGTTAACCACACATGTAGCTCTTTGTCATTCTTATATCTTCAATTTCTAAACCATTACACTACATCAAATTGAATGAATAATAATATCACTAAGATTACTAGCTCATTTCTTATTACAAGTTTTCATTATCACTTATAGTCTTATACCATGGTCAAAAAATAAAGTGAGTGAAGGAGTGACTATCGGGGATAGTTCGGTGTGAAATTACCTAATGATTTTGTGAGTTTTTTTTTTTACAGTCATTCACTTAAAAAAATAGTCAAACGAATATGTAGCTTTTTGTCATTCTTCTATACATCTTCATTCCTAAACCTATTACACTACATCAAATTGAATGAATAATAAGATCACTAAGATCACTAAGATTATTTCTTATTAAAAGTATTCTTTTTGCCACTCATAGTCTAATACCATGGTTAATATTTTGCAGATGGTCCTCTTCTTAAATGATAGACCATTAATTTCTTCACCATGATTGACATGTTACAACTTGCAAAATTGGCTAAAACCTAACTCCAAATCATATTAAAAAGGTCAAAACCCAATCCATTGACAATTTTCATGTCAAATTAAAGAAATAAATTGATTGCAATAAATAGCAAATTATCCGAAGCTGACACAAATTAAAGAAAAATGATATATAGACTTAAAAAGGAAATGTAGGTATATATAAATACTGAAGGGATAATATCATATATCCCCCTCCTAAACAAACAAATAACATATTTACCCAAATAAACAACATAATATCATATATATCCAATTTAAATTCAAAATCTCTCGTATCTTCCCATTAAATAAATTTATAATTATTAATACCAAAAAACTTTTAAATCAAAAAGTAAATGACCATTATATCCTTCTCCTTCTCCTTCTCCCTTTCAAAACTCAGACCAATTTTATGTAAAACGATAAATCAATGCGACATTTGTTGAGAATACAACTCCCGTTTCTATATACATCTCCATTCACAAAAGAAATTAAGCAAAATATATATTCATTTAATAAAAAAATTGCAGGTTCTTGTAGTTTCATCTCCTTTTGCCATCACACTTTCTTATTGATTAATTAAAAGTATATTATAATTAGTGTCACCATTGATAAATTGTACCATATAATTAATATATCAGGCACAGTACTAGTTTAATTCATTATATTATAGATACTAACAATTCGTTAGAAACACTAGCAATCTAACCAATAAAAAAATATGGAGTCGAAGCTTAATATAAAACAAATTTTGATTTGAATGATAGGATTTAGTTTTAATATCGGATTATAATAATTTGAAAACTAGATATGTGTCTCACCAAAACTTGCAAAAGGTTGATAAGAACCATATGCAATGACTCTTCAAAAGGGCATATATGATCAATCGTAGAATCGACTGATATTTGTCATTCTTTAAATCATGACTTTAATATTAGAAGACAAAGTATGACAACTAATTTAAAAGGGTACAATAGTCTTTCTATTTTTTTATTCAAGAATTTAAACTATTAGTTATGATAAAACTAATGAAATGGGTAAATATGAGCATTTTAGAGTTTAGATTGGATATATATGATATTATGTGATTTGGTTGGGTAAATATGTTATTTTATGGTTTATGATGGGGATATATGATATTGTCCCAATACTAAAAACATTTGTTGACTTTCCAAATTAAATTCGCATAAGATAAATGAAAATATTACTATCTTTCTTTCTTATTTATCTATAAAACACTTATTAAGCATTTGTATTTTTTTGCTTGAACTTATTAAAAGGGATATGGGAAATACCCAACATACCCTCCAATTAATGTGGCCTAAGTCAACTTTCATTAATTTTATAAATGTTAGTCAACTTTCACAATATATTAACTATTTAGTAAAACCAATAAGTAATTAACAATAACATTTATAATAAGTCAACGTGTAATATATAAACTATATGTAAAATCAATTAGCCCCTCCAATTATACGATAATTGATTAATGTAATGTACATAAATCAAATTATTTTGACACTACATTCATATATTTAACAAGGAAAATTTTTAATTCAAATCAAACACAAAAAAGTAAAATAACCTTACCGAACATTTAAATATAAAACATCACCCCGTTGTTGCGCGTGGTCACACTGTTAGTAATTTATTATTACAAAAAGCCTTTTGTAACATAACATCTATGATTATTGTATTTTCTCGTTAATTTACAGCCGAACGAAAAGTACAAACTTAAAAAAAGCAATCAACGTCACTTTTATTCTTTTTCTTCTGATATGTTATAAAAAAAGATGATGCAATCTATCTTCTATCTTATATATTAAAAGAAAAATATTGAAAGAATATTAGACATTAGATTGATATCAATAATTAAGATCTAACCTTTAATTAATTTAATGACATCATTAATTTTATTTTTATGTGACTAAAAGACTAATATACCCTTATATATTTACAATATACATCCTTCAATATTTACAATATAATTCATCTATTTTTTCTTTAATTGTAAATAATACTTAAAATATTTTATGAAAAATTAAATTTAATAACTACTTTATTATTTCTTTCATAATTCAAGCTCTTCATAAAACATTTTTATTTTAAAATTTCTGCAAAAACCCCCCAACAAGTTATTTTCAATTTTAATAAAAAAATTAATTTTTTTTAATGAATTTCTAATTTACAATGCTTGGATGATGAATGATAACGGTTTGGTTTCCGACGGGTTTTAGTGTATCTATACACATACCGGTTTAGAATACTCATACTGATAGCCGGCTCAATACCCGTTGGGTACCCAATTAGTATTACCCATCGGTTTTTCATATTTATTCACGAGTTTCGGTTATCCTCATGTATGTAACTTTGGCGGGAAAAAAATAGTTATTGAAAATACAACACAAATTTGAAAAACGAAAAAAAAACTATACCGAATTACAAGATTTGAAATCTTAAAGCTGGCAATTTTTAACCTTTTAATTAAGTAAATTAAAGTTTCACTACATAATATAGTATTATTATTAAAGAACAATACAAATACGGAAAAGTAAATGGTATCATGCACAATATTATCATCAGTAATTGATTAATTAATTTACTCTTTTGCCATTAATTTTTCTATATCTCGATTTACATCCCTAAAATAATCAACTATTTAATTTTCTAAGGCTATGTTAACGTCATTCGGGTCAGTACAGTCTGCATTGGAGTTGTCATGTTTTGTCATCTTTCGTAAATGTTAAAAAGACAAAGTAATACATTATAGTTGTTGATTAAATTACAGAGAGTAACTTAGATGAACAAAAACCACCAATGCACTGCAAATAACGTTATTTTTTAGATACAAAATAATATTTAATTAGTAAACCGGTAAATTTGCTTATTTAGAAAAACATATATGTACGATTTTAAATAATATAATATCATTAAATGTTAATACAAATAACAAGGTGATATCATATACAATATTATCCCTATTAATTTATTAATTTACTTGGACTTATCAATCCAAAATCTATCACAATTCAAATCCTTTATACGTTTTTCATTTAATATTAAAATAATACAAACCGATGTACCGTACACCAACACCGTCAAAAACTTATTACATCCATATAAAACATCCGTATAAGACATATCATAAAGTCAACCCGCAAATTTTGCGGGTCTTAAACTAGTTATGCAAATAATAAAATAATATTAAAATATATGTATAGAAGTGCTCAATATACGGTAACCATAACTCCAAGTGAATTAAATAAACTCGTGGTTCGATAAGGACGTCAAGGGTCCAACAAATCAAGATCCGAATAAGAAAAGAATAAGTGAGAAATGGTCCACTTCAATTCCAGTAATAAGGGAGCATCTATCTACCCACAACGACCAACTAGCTAGTAGATATTTGGTCCATCAATCATCGACCCACTTGCACCCATCAATAACTAACGTCTACATTGTTATCGATAACTAGCTTGATAAAATGCACACAATTTAGAAAAACAATGATCCATTTAACAGACCGTCTCTGAGTTATCGGATCTGCCGGACAAATACATGAATGATCTTCAAATGAGACCCTTTATCGAGTTATAAGTTAATTTTGTTATTTGTTTTGCTATGGCTCAATCTATTTTGAAATAACTAGAATGTATTTTTGTTATTGCAATTATCAATCAAATTATATGTATATGCATATACACGCATATACATATACATTTTGAGGCCTTTGTAATTCGGAGACTTTAAGCAGTTGATCACCTCACCCACCCTTAAAGACGGTCATGCATTTTAACCCTTATAAAACACATAATACTTGTGTAAAATATTCTTTTCTCAGCACCATATACTCATCTCTATATACAGTTCTCTTCATTAAAGCTCTCCATATTGGGGAGTCGTTCCGGAATTTGTTAACGCAACACCCACGCACGAGAGTCACCATATGCAATGACAATCTTTTGCATTTATTTTCTTTTATATTTTATTTCTAATGACTAGATAAATGAAAAGTAATCTTGATACAAACTGTTTTTTTTGTGTGTTTGAGTTGTTAGTGGCGATGATATGACGTGTCTATGACCTCAATTTTGATGTATCATAGTAAGGGATCTTAAAGTCGTTCCAGAGTTCATCCGTATCACCTTATCTGGTGATCAAATGAAAGTAGCATGTTATAATTTTGTCAATAATATTTTTGTTATTGTTTATTCACAATGAGGTACATTAAACACACAATAACCAAACGTGTTATCAATTAATATGCAATTTTCACGGTAAGAATAAGCTAATCATTTGTCACAAAGATTCAATTTAACATTTTGTCATCAGATTTCAATAAGGGAATATAATCCGTGATGTTGACATCACAAAACAAATATGTTGTTGATCAATAAGAATATTACATATTTTACATTTTTTATCCTTCTTTTCATAAAATGTACAAAAATAATATTTTCATCAAACTTAACAGCACTATTCATTGGTGTAGTTCAACAATTGTGTTTCCCTATCGATAATAATTATCTATCTATCTATAGGTATAACTCAAATGCTAGATTCTTTGGCCCCTAGCCTCTTCATACAGTTGCATGGGAAGATTCGTGAATCACGTATCCTATACATTATGCAATTCCACAATGGTCCAACACTGCCCACATGCCTAGAGAAATAACTCCCCATATAGGGGCAAAAATGGACCAATTTATATTTTGAAGAATTTGGACCAATAATAATAATGTGGTCTAATCTGAACCCTCGCCCCAGTTTGACTTCTTTGCTCAAAATAATTTGAGTTCAGTAAAGCCCAAGAACGCAATAATGGCTTATAACTATAACTATTAACTTTAACTATAATAATAAAAACAAGACGGAGGTTCAACGGTTGTTATGGATGGGAGAGGGTGATTAGATGGGTGCTGTCGACGTGTGAGGTCGATAGTAATAAAAGATGGTATTGTGTTGAATAGATAAGAAAGTAATTCATACGTATAGATGATAAACGTATCGTATTCTAAAGTATTGGCTTAACTCAACGACTTGGAATTCTAAGTTTATGGGTGTGTTTCTCACAAGGATTTAAAGTGATTCTATGAGATTGAGTTTCTAGTTTCTTATAATTTTTATCCTCAATTACTCTTCGGTAACATATATACATAAAAGATTATTGATAAGAGTCCGTAAAAATCCTCTAAAATCCTTTTTAGAGAAGATTAAAAGTAGCTTGAAATTTTTTTCTGATATCTAGCTCCAATCACAATATCCAGCTCCATCTTATATTCTTATTATTATAAAACATAACCTATGTAGTGCTTAAAACTTATTTTATGAATATATTGAGTTTGTAGTACAAGGATGTTTCTGATTAATTAATAAGCATATATGATTACACGATTATATGGTTTGAACTATAATTTGTTTGATAAGTTATAATATGAAGTCGGAGTTTTTTAGGTTGCGTGTGATTAACAAAACTAATAGGATTTTGAGGGAGCTGGAATCAACATTCTATTCATTAGTTTGTTTAGTTGAGTACCTATTGGAATTTATCAAATTCCTTTCGTTAAAGGAATAGGAAGTTACTTTTTTTCCTTTGATGAATTACAGTTCTATCAATAGCATTTCGCATGACAAGTTCTTATAGGGAGTATTTTGTTTATGATTACTTCATTTTTTCCTTCTTAAAAATAATTGACAATACATCTTGACAAGTTGATCTTAATTGTTTAATTTGAGAGTCAAAAAAAGTTATAGCTGAAATAATATTTGAAGTGAAACTATATTTGTCATACATATAAAATGTCCAATTGTATATCTAGTAGTTCATAGTTGATTTTGATTAGATGTGAACTTTTGTAATGTGTTTTTCTCCAAAATTAATGAATAGTGTGAACAACATAAACTAGTCTATATGGTACACCGTATGTAACAGTTTCAGTATTTGGGTCATTTTTTTGCGAATTTAGTTGCTTAACTAGTGTTTTTGTTTCATTGTTTGTTTTTGTTTCATTGTTGGTCTGTAACTTAAGTAAATATACATCCGTATCAAAATTATTATTCAGTTTTGAGTTTCTAAAATCTTTCATTTTCAACATTGTTCTTAAATTTTTTTATTTATGTTATATAATCATTGATGAAAATTATACCAATGAAAATACATTCAAAACTCAATTCATTCATATATCTTACATCAAATATTATATAACACAAGAAAATAAAAATTAAGGTCAAAGATAAAAATAAGACTTTGTAAAATCAAAAATAGACATTTTTTAGAACGCATATTAAAGTTGTCCGTTAAATCTCATCACGTGGTTCTCCCATGAGAGTAAATATGCTTTTTCCAAATTTATTCAAGGACTAGGTATGCAATATATGGTACGCTACAAGTAGGCCTGTAAACGAACCGAACGAACACGAACGGAGTCTGTTCATGTTCGTTCATTAAGGTTTTGACGAATAAGCGAACGAACATGAACGGATAGGCGAACGGATTTTGTTGTTCATGTTCATTCATTAAGAAAATTTGTATGTTCACGAACACAAACGAACGTACACGAACAAACACATAATTTAATGCTTTTTTTCATTAACACCTTAAACGAACCTCAACAAATATAAACGAACATATATATATATATATATATATATACAGACGCGCACACACACACATCTACACATATATATCTTATATAACTTGAAACTTTGCGATGCATATTCAACATTACAAAACGATCACAATATGAAGGTAAATTCATTTGCTTGGTCCGATCGTTGGAAAGAGCAACATATCTGGAACCAGAGGCGGAGCTAGAGGGGGCATGGGGGGCAGTCGCCCCCCTAAAAATCTAGATTGCGGAAAAAAATAATTTTTTTAAGGTTATTAGTGATAGTTTTGGAGTTTTGCCCCCCAAAATGATAGGGAAAAGAAAAAAAAAAATTTGCCCCTATACAAAATATCTTAGCTCCGCCCCTGTCTGGAACTAATGGTGGGAGAGAGTGGATATGTTTTTGGAGCGGATGAAAATGTGATATGGAAATACTGTATAAGGTAAAAATATTTAGATGTTTAATATTATCAAATGAAAATATCAAAAAATTATTAATATTCTATTTAATATTTAGCTTTATCAAAATAACATATACAAATATTTTAATTTAATTAAACTATTAGTTAATAAACAAACATTTAACTGAACGTTCACGAACATGTTATCGAACGTTCACGAACGTAAGTGAACGAACAAAATATGTGTTCATGTTCGTTCATATAATTAAACGAACGTAAAAATTTGTTCATGTTCGTTCATATAACGAAACGAACGACCATAAACGAACTTTCCGCCGAACGGTTCGCAAATAGTTCGCCGAACGTTCAGTTCGCTTACAGGTCTAGCTACAAGCCTACAAGGACCATTTGATGATTTTCTCTAGGTGTAATTAAAATGAAAAAAATATTATATTATACAAAATTGACACTCACTGTTCTTCTCCTTCAAATATCTAATTCACTATTTTCTTTTTATTTATACTTGATAACACAATTCACGAGCTAATATGGCTGTAAAGAGTTGTAATTGAGCTGAGTCAAGCCTTAATTTGACTTATTTCGAGCTAAATATGACAAGCTCGAACTCGTCTCATAAAACATGTTACAGACTCAAATTCAGGTGTGGCACACATATTATGTACGAAGTATTACGTAGTAGTTTATTACTAAACACAATATTATTATTAGTGTATATAAATGATAAGTTCATCCAGACTTGCGAGTCTCTTCGATCTCTATATAAGAAACTTGAACTCAATTTGTTTATATAACGAGCTTCATCAAGATATAACGAGTTTCAATGTTCATTGATCCCTTTGAAACTTGACACAAGCTCATTTAATCTCGTCCTGTATTGAGATTTCAACGAGTTAATTAAGTTTGTGTTAAGCAGTTTTCGAGTAGCTTCACTCATTTACTCTGCTATTAGCTAATTTCTTTCTTTTCTTTCTTTTCTTTCTTTCTTGCCCTCTCTTCTTTTTCTATTGGTTTTCAACTCAATAACATTTTGTAAGCATCGGTTGTTATGTACATGCGATCTTTAACACATAAAGTACAAATAGCTAGATCGAATGAAGGAACAGCAAAAATCCATTTTTTTTTTAGTGTTCAATCATGCCTTTGACAATAAAAACAACTTTCTACCACCAATGGACATGGATCACACAAGTGGAAGACAAGTGAGAAAAGATACATAAAGATTCGACACTGTTAATAGAATTATGACATGTGGAAGTAGATTATAAGTAGACAAAGATTTATTAATTTTTAATTTTTGTTAAATTCCGTCTTTAAATTGGTCAAAATGTGCCGACTTTTCATGAACCATCAAACTCCCATCTTTTTAATGGATTTTACTTTTGTAGTAATGAATTAAAGAGGGTACATAAAATGCTATCTTCTTTAAGCTACGAGTGCAAATTAAAAGCTAAATTCTTGAAGACTGATGGAGGAAAATGCTAAGTATTTTCTTACATTAAATTACGTTCGATCCTTAAAAAGATTAAAGTTGATTGAGATGACTAATTTCTTTTTGATTATTATAAGCTACTCTATTATATAATATATGTAAAAAATCTAATTTATTCGAATGCCAGGTATAGTAGTGACCGTATTATTAGTATATTTTGTTTCTTTAAAAACCAACTTTGAGTTATAAAAAAATATGTTACTAGCTTATTAACTAGTCTAATATTACTTTTTATTAAACTTTTTGGGATTATTCTTTTGTTATAATCAAGTGGGTGAGTCCCTACTTAAATAAATAATTTTGTTTTAACTTGTTCTTCTTTCTAATATGATGTTTTCCAATTTTGGTTCCATTTGATTTTTCTAATATGCTATTTACATCAAAACAACGACCTTAATCCTCTATTATTATTTATTAGGACAATGTAACTTATCAATGTTAATAGGGAAAATATGTATCATGCAAAAACAGTACGCATGTCTATGTGTAGCAAGAAAGTGAAGAAACAAAAGATATAGATCAATCATGCATATTTAAAAAAAGTTGAAGGTTTAAATATGTATGTATCAACGTAATTTACGTTTACCCTAGTTGAAGATAACTTATGTGCGGTAGGCAAGTTATCCTCATATTAATTTCATCAAATGTCCCGTAATTGTTATTAAATAAAATTCATATTTTTTTCTTTCCAAGTCGATCTCTTAATCTCGTCAACACTCATCCCTACATCATTACTTGTGTACAACAAACTAAACGTAAATGCACATTGCTATTTGCTCAATGAATGCATACTTAATTCATTTGACTTTTTAAAAGTCAAATGATTCAGGTTATATAGTTATTGTCTTTGAATTGGTATAGTCCATCTTGCTACTTGTATCCTCCCAGCTATAGGTTTTATGAATGGTCAATAATAAGTACATCACCACATTTTAATTTTTGAGCATACACCATTTGTTTTAAAAAGTTGTACTATAGAACATTGTAAAACTGTTCAAAATGTGGTGGTGGTGTATATACCACCATGCTTTATGAATTCTTTATTAATTCATTTAACTTCTTTTTTTAATAGGAATAACTAATTTTCTACAATTATAATTAAGTGAGAAAATAAGTGTGGCTTGAAATAAAAGTCAACGTTTTGACTTTATAAAATATCCGGTCATTTTATAGTTAATTTGAAGATTAAAGCTTAGTTTGCATGTTTTGTTTTTTTTGAGGTTCAAAGGTACATGTTAAAATATGTTGGCCTGTTTGTTAAAAAGCAATTGGTGTGGCGGTCGTTTGAATTATTGTTCTATGTTATACATTTTGTATTGTAGATATTCTGTTAAAAGTAATCAATCTAATTATATTTGTACAAGTTGTTTATAACTTGTTTTGTTAAAGTTTATTGTTTTCAGGGTTCAAATTGTTATTTTCAGAAGTTGATATCCTTTCCAGATATGTTGGTGCTTATTTTATGAGAAAAGAAGTTGAGGGTTATTTTTGTTATTTCCTTATTCTAGTTTATTATATAAGGTCGTTATAAAACCCTAATTCATATATCATTATCATCTCTCTCGGCTGTATTATTTTCTCTGTATTTCCAGATTGTTGTGAGTATCATCTTGATACTTTAGTTGAGTTGGTTTTGAGTGTATGATCTACACCTGTCGGTGTATGATTCATAGAGTGTTTTTCTTGTGTGTGAGATCGAGTCTTTAGTCTTGTCTTTGGCCTTTGAGCCGGTTTGGTTTGTTGATTATTCAGGGTATTCTTTTGATATATGAATGTTCTGTTGTTCGATTACTAGTTTTTTACATGGTATCAGAGCCACGGCTCTAAGGTTTTGTTGATTCGTTTGTTCCTAATTTCAAAATTAGGGTTTTCGATTTGAGATTATTTCTCCAGATTAGTGGTGGTTGGGGTGATTAAACCTCGATAGGGTTCTGTTGGTTATTATTGGACGCTATTTGGTTGGTGTGATACTTTTTACACAGAAACCCTAATTTTTCAAAATTAGGGTTTGTACGTTCTCGTTCTTTCTGAAGATTATTGAAGATTCTTTCTATTCTTCATCTGGTGTAACTCTTGACTGTTCCAGAGTTTGTATCAAGTCTTCCGCTGATTAATCTTTTTCTATTAAGCTTGCACGGAGTACTCTGTGAGAACGTTCTATCTCTTTCTCATTTTTTGTGTTTATTATGTGCTTGCTTGATTACTTGAATAAATTTGTGATTACTTAATTATTGTGTATACTAATCAATTTCTTTTGTAGAAGAGAGGTCCCTAAGTAAGATCTAGAGTGGGATCCCTTTGAGAGACCACTTGTACGGATCCCTGCTTAGGCTAACCTTTTAGGGAATATTTGTTTCTTTATTTAGTTGATCTGTGTTTGATTTTTATTATTTGTTGTGTGATATTGATTGTGTAAAAGTTGTTGTTTATCTAGAAAAATGAATAAAGAAAGTGATAAACCACCTAGTAATGATAAACTTAGTGGTTCTGGTAATACTAAAATTAGTAAGTTGGATTTTGATGATCCTTTATATCTGTATGCTAGTGATATTAATAGCACACCATTAATAACATTTAAACTAAAAGGAACTGAAAATTATAAATCATGGGCTTGTGCAATGAAATAGCTTTACAGACTAAGAATAAAATGGGATTTATTGATGATAGTTTAGAAAAGTCTGTTGATGATGATGTTTTGGGTAGACAATGGGAAAGATGTAATGCTGTTGTTTTGTCTTGGATTCTGGGATCAATATCTGAGGAGTTATATCATGGTCAAATTTTTTCAAAAATTGTATCTGATATTTGGGAAGAATTAAAAGAAACTTATGATAAGGTAGATGGATCTGTGGTATTTAATCTGCATCAAAAGATTAATTCATTAAGTCAAAATGGTACTTCAGTTTCTGATTATTATCATAGGTTAAATTCATTATGGAAACAATATGATATTTTGTTAAAATTACCTACTTGCACTTGTGCAGCAGCAAAAAATTTTCAAGATCATAATAGTTTTCTTAAACTTATGCAACTTTTAATGGGATTGGATGATGAATATCAACCAATTAGAAGTAATATTTTGATGCAAGATCCATTGTCAACTGTGAAAACTGCTTTTACTTTAATTTCAAGGGAAGAATCACATAGAGGTACACATTTAAAAGAAAAGAAAGCTGGTGGAGAGTCTAGTGCTTTTTATTCAAATACATTTAAGAAACCTGTTAATACAAGTGCCTTAAAATGTAAACAATGTGATAGGACTGGACATACTATTGATAGATGTTTTGAAATAATAGGATATCCTCCAAAAGCTAATAATCTAAAATGTACTAAGTGTGGGATGACTAATTATACTGTAGATAAATGCTTTAAGGTAGTTGGGTATCCACAAAATTTTAAGAAAAAATTTTCTAATCAATCTGGTGTTAATAAACATGTATCTAGTAATGCAGCTATTGAGTCTGCAGGTGCTTCTTCTTCTACCTCTGTTTCTTTGTCTAGTGATCAGTTGTCAAGATTATTGAGTCTTCTTGATGATAAATCAGTTCCCAAGCATGCTAATGCCAATATGGTAAGTGATTTCTTGAATAACAATAGTTTTTTTAATAAAAATTTTGATGTCATTTTTGTTTCAAATAGAGTAGATGTGTCTAATAATTATAATTTTGGTTGGATTATTGATTCAGGAGCAAATCAACATATGAATAATAATGAAATTGTTTTTGAACATATTGTAGATGTTTCAAATTATAATTTAACTGTAGGACATCCAAATGGTACAAAGGCTAAAGTCAGTAAAATTGAAAATTTAAGATTGTCAAGGTCTATAGTTTTATATGATGTCTTAATTGTTCCTGAATATAATGTAAGTTTGCTTTCTGTATGTTGTCTTGCTAGAGATAGTAAGTTGTTTGTTGGTTTTGATGAAAATAAGTGTTATATACAGGATTTGAATTCAAGAAAAACATTGGGGATTGGTAATCAGTTTGATGGTCTATATGTGTTTGATAGTGATTCTGGAGGTACTAGTTTGATGTTTATGAATCTAAAATGTTGTTATGTATCTAAAATAATATGGCATAATAGGCTTGGTCATCCTGCTGAGCAGGTTTTAGATGTTCTTAAAGATGATTTAAATTTTGAAAAAGGATCTGAAATTGATCCTTGTGATGTTTACCATAAGGCTAAACAGACAAGGGAACCTTTTCCTTTAAGTGATCATAAATCTACTGGGTTAGGAGATCTTGTACATTTAGATGTTTGGGGTCCTTACAGGGTTTCAAGCAGTGAAGGATATAAGTATTTTTAACCATTGTTATTGATTTCACTAGAGCTGTTTGGGTTTTTTTGTTAAAAGGTAAAGAAGAAGTGTTTGAAAATGTTGAGGTTTTTTATAATCTGGTTTACACTCAATTTAATAAAGTTGTAAAAGTATTTAGAAGTGATAATGGAACTGAATTTATAAATGTTAAAATGAAGAACTTTACTAATTCTCATGGGATTATTCATCAAACTTCTTGTGTTTATACTCCACAACAGAATGGGATTGTGAAAAGGAAACATAAACACTTGCTAAATGTTGCAAGATCTCTTATGTTTCAAGGGGGGTTACCTTTAAGATTTTGGAGTGAATGTATCTTAACTGCTACTTATCTGATTAACAGGTTGCCTTCTTCTGTTTTACATGGTAAATGTCCCTATGAGTTGGTGTATGTCAATAAGCCTAATCTTTCCCACCTAAGAGTGTTTGGATGTTTGTGTTTTTCAACCATTTTAAATAATTTTGATAAGTTTTCAAAAAGGTCTGAAAAATGTGTTATGATTGGTTATTCTTCTGTTAAAAAAGGATATAAATTGTTAAGTTTAGAACAAAAGTCAATTTTTTACTCAAGAGATGTAAAGTTTTATGAAAATGTGTTTTTATTTAAGATCAATTCTGTTGATCAAAATTTAAAAAACAATAATGAAATTAATTATTTAAATTTCTTTGACTCTTTTTTAAATGACAATCAAACCTCAAGTCCCAAGGATGAAGGGAAAGATGTTGACATTGAAAGTGATGGCATAGAAGTTGAATCTTCAGATAGTTTTCAAGAGCATAGCTCTTCTAAACATACTGATGATGAAACATCTAATGCAACATTTGATAATGAAACAATCACCCCTGAGGGCAATGTTGGTACTTCACAGAATGCACATACTCATAGTGATAATGCTAGTAATACAAACTTAAGAAGGTCTACCAGAAATACTGTAATTCCTGGGAAATTTAATGAATATGTTGTTGAAGGGAAAGTAAAATATGGTATAGAAAAGGTTGTTAACTATTCTAATTTGTCATCTGAAAGTCTTTGTTTTGTTTCAAACTTAAACAAAACCACTGAACCTAGTAATTTTTGGGAAGCCTGTAAGGACAGTAAATGGGTTGATGCTATGAATGCTGAAATGGAAGCTTTACACAGAAATGGTACTTGGGTAATTACAGATTTACCTCAGGGTAGAAAACCAATTGGTTGTAAATGGGTTTATAAGGTTAAATATAAATCAACAGGTGAAATAGATAGGTTTAAAGCTAGGTTAGTGGCTAAGGGTTTTAATCAAAGGGAAGGAATAAACCTTCTCTCCTGTTGTGAAAATGGTCACTGTTAGATGTATGCTTAATATTGCTATTCAAAATGATTGGGAATTATATCAATTAAATATAAATAATGCTTTTCTATATGGTGATTTAAGTGAAGATATTTATATGACTTTGCCTCGTGGTTATTATGATCAGTCAAGTAATAAAGTATGTAAATTAATTAAGTCTCTTTATGGGCTAAAACAGGCACCAAGGAAGTGGAATGAAAAATTAACTTGTGCTCTTCTTGAAAATGGTTTTGAAAGAAGCAAAAATGATTACTCTTTGTTTATTAAGTGTGAAAAGATGTGTTTATAGCACTCTTGGTTTATGTTGATGATATTTTTTTAACTGGGAATAATGTTGAAGAAATTAAGAAGGTTAAACAATTTCTAAGTTCATGATTAAAAATTTAGGAAATTTGAAGTATTTTCTTGGAATTGAGGTTCTTAAATCTGAAAATGAATTATGTCTTTCACAAAGAAAGTATTGTTTGGAACTATTAAATGAGTTTGGTTTACTTGGGTGCAAACCAAATCAAACTCCCATGGAAGCTAATTTGATTGTTAATACTATTGAAAATATGACTGCTAATGATTCTGTTTTGCAAAATGTTAATGAATATCAAAGATTGATTGATAAGCTTATTTATTTGACTTTAACAAGACCAGATATAAGCTATGCAGTTCATGTGTTGAGTCAGTTTAAGTATAAGCCTTTAGAATCTCATTTAAAGCATGCTTTAAGAATTCTGAGATACTTGAAAGGAAATCCAGGTAAAGGATTAGTTATTTCTAAGAATTCTAGTTTTGATTTACATGCATATGTAGATTATGATTGGGGTAAAGCTATGATGATTAGGAAATCTGTTACTGGTTTTTGTGTTTTTTTAAATGGTTCATTAGTTACTTGGAAAAGCAAGAAACAAGCTACTGTCTCTAGATCCTCTGCAGAAGCAGAGTACAGAGCATTAGCTGCTGTTGTTTGTGAAATTATATGAATTCTTAAACTTTTAAATGATTTTAGAATTTGAGAATTTGATTCCAGTTAATGTTTTTATTGACAATAAAGCTGCTATTCAGATTCCAGCAAATCTAGTTTTTCATGAAAGAACAAAGCATTTTGAAATTGATCTTCATTTTGTTAGGGGAAAAATTGAAGCAGGTATAGTTGAAACTATTAAGGTAAACTCTATAGAAAATGTTGCTGATGTTTTCACAAAAGGTTTATCTGCTTATCAACATAATTATTTGTGTAAAGAGTTGAAACTTTTTAATTTGTTCAAATAATTAGATTGAGGAGGGGTGTTAAAAGTAATCAATCTAATTATATTTGTACAAGTTGTTTATAACTTGTTTTGTTAAAGTTTATTGTTTTCAGGGTTCAAATTGTTATTTCCAGAAGTTGATATCCTTTCCAGATATGTTGGTGCTTATTTTATGAAGAAAAGAAGTTGAGGGTTATTTTTGCTATTTCCTTATTCTAGTTTAGTATATAAGGTCGTTATCATTATCATTATCATTATCATTATTTGTATAAAAAGTTGAAACTTTTTAATTTGTTCAAATAATTAGATTGATTAGTTTAGTATATCATTATCATCTCTCTCGGCTGTATTATTTTCTCTGTATTTCTAGATTGTTGTGAGTATCATCTTGATACTTTAGTTGAGTTGGTTTTGAGTGTATGATCTACACATGTCGGTGTATGATTCATAGAGTGTTTTTCTTGTGTGTGAGATCGAGTCTTTAGTCTTGTTTTTGGCCTTTGAGCCGGTTTGGTTTGTTGATTATTCAAGGTATTCTTTTGATATCTGAATGTTCTGTTGTTCGATTACTAGTTTTTTACATATTCAAAATAAATATATAATGCCCTACATATATTTAACGACTTGTGTTTTTCGGCAACATATGAAAAATTATTTACCGGTGTTTATGTAAAAATGACAATTTAAAAGGTTAACAATGACCGGTTTCATAAACAAATGAATATATAGCCGAACATGAATTGTTTGTTGAATGTTCTGTCCATTTACGGGCAAGTGTTTCAAAGTCAAAACACATTCAATATACATAAACAACGAGTCCGATTGCTAAAAATGGCAGATATATACGCCATACGCGTGCAATTGATTAAACTATGTTGTCCTTGAATATAGAAATAATTATAGTTTGAAAATAAAAACCCTGTTAGTCAATTTGGTGTGGTCATGATTATTGATCGATGGCCTAATGAAAAATCAAAACAAAACATAAAGTAATATATACCACATGGTTATTGATTTATGATATGATTATGCAGCAAGGTCACGTTTGATGTCGATCATAACAATAGTTGGATGATAACTTCCAAAACTCACTTTGAAATATTAGTCCAATAAATCTAAAAAAATAAGGGTCGTGTTTAGGGGTCAATTTCATTTTAAAGGAAAGAAGATTGAGACGATATTAGCTATTGATTTATGTGATTAACGATTCAGATTAACTGCATTTTAATAATACTATACTTTATGTAAATAAATTGCAGCATTGCAAATCTGCATTCAAATCGTTTGTGCTTCGGTCCTCAAAATGTAGTTGACTTTCTAATCCAACAAGAGAAAGTAAACACTTGGGAAATAATATATTGGAAAACAATAAAACGTGAAAGTGCTGGAGACGTAGAATTTGGACAAAAGAAAATCTAGTTGTGGGCCTAAGTGCAACCCTAACAACCAAATACAGTTTCTTTTATGTTTCCCTTTGGTGTAACCGAATTCAGAAAAGACTTGTACCTTGCCTACTAGGATTGACTTCATTTTTACGTAAGATTAGGGGTGTGCATGATCCGGTTCTAGATCAAACTTTCTCGGTTCGATTCGATCCTGAGACCCGTTTTATAGTAGATTCATGAACCAAGGACCGGACCATATGCATGTCATCGGTTTGGTTCGGTTCGGTTTTAAAATGGTTCTGTTCAGTTCGGTCCAAAAGACCGACCCGATTGGTTATGTATGATTTCATTGTCATTTTGTGTCTTGCTGATGTTTAGTAACCGTTGACATGTGAAATATTTAATCACCAGTTTATATGAGAATTATTTGTTAAATTCGTGTATTCAGGTCCTTTTTTAGGGCCTACTTCTAAAGTCATATATCATGTGTATGATTGTAATTTGAAAATGAGGTTCAAGAGGTAAAAAGGTATAGAAACATTTTCATATATCATTTTTTGAGTTGTGAGACATAATGATTAGATAAATGAGCTATATATTTTGGAGTAAGTGCATAAAAAATCCAAGTACAAAAGTCTAAAGATAATAAACAATAGACCACCTTGATTAAATAAACTTTGAAACGCTTTTAATAGACACCCCAAGATATATTGCTATAGAGGTTTGAACCAGAGACTTCTTATAATCGGGTATCAGGATGTCAACCAATAGACAATATTGATGATGGTTATGTTGACCATTATATAATTTATATTTAAAATTTATAATGGAACAAAATATGAAGTCATGAAGATGTATAAACATATATACACATGATTTAAATAGCCAACTGAGTCTCACATAGGTAACAAGGAATTCGGAAAGTTATTTATATGAAATTATATGTTATATCTAATGAATGTATACGGATATTCGGTTCGGTCCATTTCCCATTTTTCTCGAGTTTGGTCCAGGACCAGACCGAGTCTCAAATTGCTCAAAAACAATGGACCATGGACCGTACCATATATCCTCGGGTATTTCGATTACGGTCCGGTTCCTCCTCAGTTCTCGGGTATTTTCGGTTCTTCCTATTAAATGCACAGCCCTACATAAGATAGTTGTATATTATATAAATAAAAATATAGAAATTAACAATTGATTGACCAAACTTACGCTATCAAAGATATATAAAGTATTTTTGAAAAGATCTCCACAAAGAACAAATGTTAAGTCATGATTTTCACTTTATTATACTCCATATATTGATTTCATATTTTGTTACATTTTGTCATCTAGCATTTTTGTACCGGGTTGTATGATTGGATAAAAATATATATGGTAGGTTTGGTCACACAAAACTTCTCAATTTCTTCAAAAAGTTTCTAAAAGAAACCGGATAACGTGTTTAAATTCAAGTTTTTTTTTAAAGAAATTTATTCATCTCTTATAACTAACAAGTTTAATTTGAGAATTTCTCTATTTTTTTTAATCTTCACACTTTCAAAGAAAACAGGCTCGTAACTTTGCAAAGTTGTGGCAATTTTAGTAATGATCATGAATTCACGATATATATAATTAAGATAGGGTGAGGTTCAAATGAGACTAAAATTTTGTGTGAGACTAAGGGAACCAATGATATCATGTCACATGTACAAAGAGAATATTCCATACTACAAAACCCATTTACCCCAAACATCAATTATCTCACAAATGACAAATCGAAAAATCATGAAACTTGCACCATAATTTTCAGCGTTTTATCCTCTTCGATTTGCCGTCCCTCAAGGTATACTTCCGACGATTTTTTTTTTTCATTTTTTTGGTGGGTTTCATATGTTACTAACACATGTGTTAGAGTGTTGCGTTTAGGGTTTAGGGTGGGAGAAACCCCAAAACCCAAACCCTAAACCCTAACCCCTAAACCCCAAACCCTAAACCCTAAACGCTTTATAAAACTCTAAACCCTAAATCATACTAAACCCTAAACCCTAATAAACCCTAAACCCTACTAAAACATAAGATCTAAACCCTAAACCATGAACCCAACTAAATGCTAACCCTAAACCCTAATCATGACCGTAAATAAAATGTACAATCAATCACTAACACATGTGTTACTAATTTATAAAACCCACCAAAAAACCAAAATTTTTTTTTTATCGAAAGTATGCCTTGAGGGACGGCAAATCGAAGAGGATAAAACGCTGAAAAATATGGTGCAAGTTTCATGATTTTTCGATTTGTCGTTTGTGAGATAATTGATGTTTGGGGTAAATGGGTTTTGTAGTATGGAACATTCAATTTGTACATGTGGCATGATATTATTGGTTCCCTTAGTCTCACTCAAAAATCATGGACTCATTTGAACCTTACTCAATTAAGATAAGTTCAAACGTTTTCTTAGGTCATCTCCAATGTAGGTAGTTTTGCACCAAATTTGGTGTTTTAGTGTAAAAAACCCTCTTCAACCAACTCATCAAATTTGGTGCAGAATTTAGTGTACACTAAATTTTTGAAGATTTTGCACTATATTTGGTGCAACACTAAACTTTGCACAAAATTTATAATGTTTCGTTTTAGACCCTATGTGTGAACTATTTTTATTATTTAAGTACAAAACTTGAAGAAACTTATTTATTTGTATGATTATTTTAAGTATCATATACTTTAGATTATATAATATGATTATTGAAACAATAAGATATAATTTTCAAACAAATTATGGTAATTTAAGCATTGATTTATGAAAAGAACTTATGTAATTGAAGTTTTACGAAAATAAATAAATAAACTTAACATTTAAGTTAATAATTTGGAAAGTTAATTGATCATAAAAATAATGAACTCACGTCAAGTATAATTTAAAAATAGTTTAGGGGCCAATGTGTAAATATTAAAAGTAGTTTTAGTGCAGAAATTTAGTGCATACGTTGGATATGAAACACATTTGGTGCAAGTATATTCCTGAAAGATTCCTTTATTACATTAAATTTGATGTAGTGTTTAATGCATACGTTGGAGATGCCCTTATACTTTAATTTTAGTGATCACGTTGCAATGATTTTTTGTTACAGTTAATGACCACTTGACTGGTGTGAATGCGTAGCATGATTATATAAATGTATAAATATGTCTGTAGTTTTGAAGATCGATAATATATGACAAATCCTCTTGATAAAAATATAAGTAAATCGATAAGCTCAAATTTACGTGTATAGAATTTTAATATGAACAAATATAGAAAAGCTGGATCGGCTGTAATGGTCGGCCAAAAACACCATACAAAATGGGAATTGTTATGGCGTATGCAAGTTTATGTATATATTCAGTTTCGCCCCTCCCCTCCCCTCCCCACCTCCACTTTTGAGCCTACCATTGTTAGGATGTACTTTTCTTTAAATTATTATTTAAAATACGAGTAGCAATTTATTAAAAAAATGGAGTACTAACTTTTATATATATATATATATATATATATATATATAATAAATACTCTCGTACCACAACATTTATCCAAGGGCTAAATTGCTTAATTTGTTAAATCTTCTTCGAATAGAGAGTCGATCGCACACACTATTAGCATCGTCGGCCAGTCATATACTTTACTTTTTGTGAACTAGTTGCGCACTTGATCCCTTACCCTAACTCCCCGTCCATTTAAGCTTTAAATGACAAAATGTGACTCTTACGTGAAGGCATGATCGTCATTTCCACGTCCCCCTTTCTTTTATCATCCCAAATTTTCCCCCAAAACGCACATAGAAATGATGATTGTTCCCTCACGTGAGAGGTATGTTTTGTCACTTAGCGCTCAAATAGACGGGGGAGTTAAAAGTGAGGAATCGAGGTGCAACAAGTTTACAACTATAAGGATTATTAGTGAAAATATAAAGTACATGATCAACTGTAATATTTTGTGTGAACAACAAGAACCATCTATGCAATTAATTCTCGTATCAATTTATGTTACCTGTTACCGATATACACTTTATTATCTAAATAAACATTGGCTTTTAATGCCACATAATTGAACGTATGTATTAAGTAATGCAACAAAGTTTATTACTCGAAAAAAAAATGCAATGATAGGGAAATCATACAAATTCACAAATAATAATGCTCACTAATAACAATGCTAATTATGAATTCTGATCTAAAAATGTCGAAATGAGCTAAAGATTGTAACAACATTTTGTCATTGAATATATTCAAGAACTAACGAATCCATGTTGAAAACTTTAAATTTAAAGCTATCACGTGTATATATAGACCTTAATCCAACTTGTGACGATCAAATTTTAATAAAGCTAGCTTTAATATTCACATGCACGAATCAGATTTCTACACTAAGCACCAAAGTTTCAAATGCCAAACAAATTAGCCAAAACAAATTTACTTATTGTAAACTCTTCTCATATTTAAATTGGAACATAAACTTGTAAAACTTACAACTAACGAGATATATATGCACCGCACCGACAGCACCGTATATTGCTATACCAAATGGCTCTTTGTACATTATTTCTAACTACAATGTGTTATATTAGAGATAAAAATTGAAGCAAGGTATGTATTAATATGAAATAGTAGTAAGTTGGAGTATATTCCGTGTAATATTGTGCAATTTTGACAATTTGTGTACGACTTGGCCAAGTGTTTCATAGTAATTATCCTCATAAGTTTAATCGACGAAATTAAAGAGGCCAGTTTTTAGGGGACTTCTTTTCCGAAGGTTAAGTCTAATCATCATCGTATATATAATTTAAGGAGACTTATACGTACACTACAAAAAATTATCCTTACATCACTAACGGTACTTTACAGTATTGTATTGTACAATGCCAGAAATACCACATGTCCTCAAATCACCCACTTATACTAAGGCACGGATTCGAACCCCTAAAATGCAATCAGTCACACATGTATGATCTGGTCTTTTATAGTGACGGTACCACTTAGGTAATGCGCAATTAGTCTCAAGCATTATTTGAATTACAAGTCTAGCCAAGTAAAAGCTTGATTATCTTGTATCTCCTGTTGTTATTATTATAACAAATACCGTACTAAATTATGTAGACAACTTTAAATTAATCCCCTAAAATTAAGCTTGCCCTTCATTTCATTAACCTATTCACTTAATAACCATTGATCTAATCATCACATTTTGTTCATGTAATAAATTTCATTGGCCTATCTCAATTTACCTAATTACCTTTAATCATCCATAATTCAAATCCACCTAATAATATCAATTTAATTAATATCATCCAGTGACTCATTCACATATTCAAATTCATATCAACATTATAAAGAAAATGAGTAATTACGTTTCATCTCATAAGCATCAATAACAAAGAACATGTTACATGTGAGCCAGGTGTATTTTTACTTTGATGTCCTTGGCGATTGATTCTTGCTTTAATTTCTGTAATTTTTAATGTGAACTTTTTATCTTAGTTTAATAAACACAATACTAAAATTTATAACGAACAAATAAAAAATGAGCATATGTTATGAGTTTATTTTGTTTACAATAGGAAAGGTATCAATCTGATTTTGAAAAAAAAACGGAATGAAATAAGAAGAGTACCGTTATTTCCTTTTTTGGATATGTTTTTTTTACATGCATTCAACTTTTAGTAAAAAAATCTATATGTAGTATTCAGCTTACAACACTCCTATAATATGCATCAAACTTTCAAATATCTCTTTCGTATGTATTGGACGGTAGTCTGTGACACATTTTAAGAAATACACGTTATCGAAAATACAACTCAATGGATACAATAAAGATTTTTTAAAGTTAGATACATACAATAGAATATAATTGTCATAAATTGAATACATATTATAGATTTTTTATTAAAGTTGAATACATTTAGAAATACTTATCCTTTTTTGTTTTTCATAATTTGGATTTTGTATAAAATTAGTGTTCCAAATAAACATTTTCATCAAGATGTAAAGTGTAAGGACACTAAATATATCTAACTTATTATATCAGGTCATTTTAATATTCTACATGTCAGCAAAATATGTGCAATGTTGATAATTAAATTTGACTAAAGACTAACATTGAAAAAACCCCTTAGATTTTGTTACTCACATCGATAATAAAATTAGTACGTTACTCATGATGGTACAAAAAGGTAAGTACGTAGTTAATTTATAGCTTTAACCCTATATAAAACCCAAGCACTTGCGTGATTAAAACATGAAGAGACATGTTTTCATGAGGATGTTAACGACAAATTGCATTATAGATGTTCAAAGTAGGTGTAAGCAAGTCTTGGTATCAAGTAAGCTATTAAAAGACGATAATACTGTCAAATTAAAACCATTAAATTATTATTTTTAATCATTTTCATATACAAATTAAAATATAGTATCATTCCGTGAATCCGCTGGTTATAATGTAGTATATATATATATATATATATATATATATATATATATAAAGTGGGATGATCTAGGGGAAACATCATATTTTTTGGGAGAAATGTAATATTCATCACGAATCATCTTAACTTCGTCAATGCAAATATCAAAAATTAAAAAGTGAAATATTATAAAGGTTGATCAGAATCGATGTTATGAATGTTAACCTTCCTTTATAAATTATTTTTGTAGACTATAACATCAATTGATATAAGATCATTGATGAATGTTAGGTAAAATTTATTATGATAAATGCTAAAATTAATCTTGAAAATGTTACGTTTTAACATATATTCATCGTGATATTAAGTCTATCATTTTTTATTATAAATGTTAATAATTTATTAATACATATTATCAACTAATATTATGACTTAAATATGAATTTTATACGTGAATAAAATTTTTATAGCATCAACTTTGATTACTATTAACTAGTAAAATTGATTACTTTTGACATGTATTGGCGAAGTTAAGATGCTTTTCCCCTTTCTAAAAAAGTGATTTCCTTTTGAACGCTCCGATGTATGTATATATGTATATGTATATAGGATTAGGATCTATGGAGAAGAAAATTTAGGTGGAGAAAAGGAAGAAACAATATGATTCAGTATTTTTATTACTATGATTCAATTTTTTATTACTTGAATTATAATAATAAATTAATAAATCATAATAATAAAAATACTGAATCATATTGTTTTTCGCTATTTTCCATCTAAATTTTCTTCTTTTATATTTGCTACCATAGTAATATAAAGCTTTGTCATTTTTTCTTTCCATTCATGTTTGCGATGATTTACTCGATGAGGGTTATAAGTTAACATATGTAATATTTCGTCTACCACAACAATATAATTGTTCGTTTTACTCGTAGGTTATATGACGTACTATTAATTTCTTGCTTGTGTTAATAGCTGTACAATTTATCTCGTTATCACGTAGCTATCATCGATTATGCAAAACATACAATGCAATTTGAGACTTTTTGTATATGCATGTATGATAAACCAGCTGGCCCGTCTTTTGCATACAATGTTTTATTAGATTTCCATCAGTTAATTAAGTGATGGTGCGTTTAAGCAATGACGGGACGAAACACCAGGTGTCACGGTGTGTTGTATTGCTAATTGTATGATTTCTTGACTTTACGTGACTATTACGTGGTAGCATATATGAATGACATGCCCAACAAATTGCGTACGATTAGCACAAATCATTAGTTGAATACAAATAACAGCAGTGTTAAAAAGCTCATACACATGATTTTTTTTTATCATATATAGTTTGTTACATTTTATGATGCTAGATTCGCAAAGATATTCATTTACATATGCATATGCATATACATATACATAGTGATGATTACTCCGTAGATATGATAGATAGATAAATATAAATATGATATGATGTTTACCACTTTATGACGACATAGAATATCTTTCTATGGAATGAGATATTGAGATAATTGTATAACGAGTATTTTGAGAGGTTTTTGAAACGTATAATAATATATATATATATATATATATATATATATATATATATATATATATATATATATATATATATATATATATATATATTCAACATTAAGCTTAACATCAAAACGTTCATAAATAAAATCAATTGAATACATAGTTAAACCGGGTTACAGAAGAGGTCCCTTGCAAGTTATTTATACTCAGATGAGATTCTTTTATTCTCTTCACATGCATCCTTGGTCCCTGTTATTTGAAATCTATGACAAAATAACTCGTTTTAACCTACATTCTAAATACCAAGTTCATTTTACATGATTCCTATGTAAAGTTTTTCAAAATTATAATACTTACCGAACTCTTATAACACATATATATTGGAAATTATTTTGAGATAAGAAATAAGATATAAGGACAAATTTTCGACGCACAATTGCCACCGTTAACTTAACAATCGTCATTAAAAACATATTAAGCCCAAGCATTTGTGATGTTAGGCAATAAAGCTTTACAATGTATATTTTTACCTTTAAACCTTTTTATAAGTACACAACGATCTCTTATTTAAAGTTAATAGCCCGGAACTAATTGTTTAGTTCCGCTACACGAATTACCTAAGAAAATTGATTATTTAAAAAATCTAAAATCTTTACATAAAATAAGTTTGTCACAAACAACACCAATATGTTGTCGATGTCACAAACTTCAGTGATTTATGCGTTATTACGTAAGATAAAATGATGCAAAAAATTGAAAAATCACTTATAATAGGGGAGTGATAAATACAACATGATTTTTGTTCGATACAGCAAAACTGTGCATTATAGAGTCATACTGTATGCATTAATATTGAAATTTTTGGTGTATACATCACAACTTTTTGGTGTATTTATTAACACCCCACCCCTCATAATATAATTTTCATCAATTTTAATACGTATAATATAAATTATTTTTGTACCATATGTTAAATTATATATATGAAACACCTTAATTATTGCATCATTCTAATTAAGCTTCAACTTGTTAATTAAGTCCTTTAATTTTAGAAAAATAAAATAAGATCCTTGACTTATTAAAAAGGGATTATTTTTAATCAATTACTCACTTACATATAAAAATAAGTTTAATTTATAAACTAAACATTATCCAAATTGATCTGTGATGTTTTTTATTTTCAATGCAATGAGTAGAAATAAAATACTTGAAAATGTTAATATAAATCTAAAATGATTTATTTTTTTCAATAACTTGGTGTAAAAAAATTTGAATGTTTTAATCAATACTTATATAAATCAATTTACAAAAAATAGTATTATCATTAATTCAACTAAATGTCTAAATGTTTAATATACATATATATTAACTTACACACTTTATTAATAGAAACAATATACTAAATACGAAATTTCAAATTAAAATCAATGGTCCATATACATATAGGGTTTAAATTCTAGTACAATACTCTCTCTTTCACAAATTAAGTGTTCTGTTTTAACTTTTTGAGTCTTCTCTTTTAACTTTTACCATAAATATTTTTGTTTGTGTTACATAATAATTGATGCAAAATAGATATTAATGGATTAGGTTTTAAATGTACTTCCATCGGTATAATTTTCATAAAGTAATATATAACACAAAAAAATAAAAAAAAATAAGATCAAAGTGAAAAAGAAAGGCTTCAAAATTTGATTCATGACACTTAATTTGAGACGGGGGGAGTAGCATATAGAGAAAATTACATGAAACGTCCTTATGGTTCACTCTAAATTTCACTCGTAGTACTTAAATTAATTTAACTACACAAATCATCCTTTCATTTGAAGTTTGTTATGTCAATAGTACTTTACAATAACAATTGTTAAATCTCCATTAAAAAGGGACCATACTTTTGAGATGGTTATAATTCTCCTTTATATATATATGGTTATAATTCTCAATGTCGTTTTACTTTGAAGCTAAGGTCTTCGTTTGAGATGTTTTTCGAGTAAGGAATGGACGTAAAGAGAGGAGATAGTGACAAGATAAGATGAATAAGTGACGCATGAAATGTCCCAGAGTAGTGAAAAATGGTGGTGAACCATAAAATTTAATATTTCGGTGCATAAGATTTTGATGATGAATTTGCTAAGTGATAAGGTGAAGATGAAAACGATGTTCTCTATAATGAACATATATATATATATATATATATATATATATATATATATATATATATATATATATTAGATTTTATAGTCTATATATATTTTATAAATTAAAAAAAATAGTATGCGTGATCCTTTTTAACGAAAAGTTAACGATCGTTAGTTTAAAAAACTATTAACGTAATAAGTTTTAAAAGAAATAATCATTGGTGTAATTGAATTTTATATTTGACTACTAGTGAAATTTGAGGTAAAGTTAAAGGACGATTTGTGTAATTTTCCCAATGAATAAAATAAATCTTAAATCTATCTATCTATCTATTTTATATATTAAAAGAAAAATCTTGAAAGAATATTAACCATTAGATTGATATCAATAATTAAGATCCAACCCTTAATTAATTTAATGACATCATTAATTTTATTTTTATGAGACTAAAAGACTAATATACCTCTATATATACAATATACACCCTTCAGTATTTACAATATAAATCCTCTAGTTTTTCTTTAAGTGTAAATAATCTTCAAAATATTTCAATTTAATAACTACTTTATTATTTCTTTCAAAATTCAAACTCTTCCTAAAATCATTTTTATTTTAAAATTTCTGCAAAACCCCCCAACTAGTTATTTTCAATTCTAAAAAAAAAATATGAATTCTTTTTTCAATTTTTAATTTACAATGTTTGGATTATGGATGGTAACGGTTCGATTTCCGGTGGGTTTTAGTGTATCTATACACATACTGGTTTAGAATATTCATACTGATAACCGACTCAATACCCGTTGGGTACCCAATTAGTATTACCCATCTGTTTTTTATATTTGTCCGTGGGTTTTGGTTATATTCATGTATAAACTTTGGCGAAACAAAAAAAATAAGTTATTGAAAACATAACACAAATTTGAAACACACAAAAAAAAACTATACCGAATTACAAGATTTGAAATCTTAATGCTAAAAATTTAACTTTTTAATTAACTAATTAAGTTTTCGGTATATAATATAGTTTTATTATTAAAGAACAATACAAATACAAAAAGGAAGTGGTATCATGCACAATTTTATCAATTATTGATTAATTAATTTACTCGTTTACCATTCATTTCTCTATATCTTGATTTACATCCCTAAAATAATTTCCTATTTAATTTTTAAGGTTGTGTGAACGTTATTCGAGTCAGTAGAGTCTGCATTTGAGTTGTCATGTTTTGTCATCTTTCGTCAAAGCTAAAAAGACAAAGTAATACATTATAGGTTGTTGATTTAAATTAAAGAGAGTAACTTAGATGGAAGAAAACCACCCATGCACTGCAAAAAGCATTATTTTTAGATACAAAATAGTATTTACTTGCTGAACCGTTAAACTTGCTTATTTGAAAAAACATATTCGTACGATTTTAGATAATATATTATCATTGAATATTAATACAGATAACAAGGTGATATCATACATAATATTATCCCTATTAATTAATTTATTTATTTGGACTTATCAATCTAAAATTCATCACAATTCAAATTCTTAATACATTTTTCATTTAAAATTAAAACAATACAAATCGATGTACTGTAAACCAACACCAAAAAACTTCTTAAATCCATATAAAACATCCATATCCATATAAGACATATCATAAAGTCAAGCCGCAAATTTTGCGAGTCTTAAACTAGTTACATGTAAAAACATCTTTGTGACATCACCATCTAAAACTAAAGTTCAATCTTACAATTAAGTCTCTATATTTTACTTAATTTTGAAAATTAAACCTCAATTCATCATTTATAATCTAAACCTAAATTTTGTAAATAATCTATGTAATCATATAAATAATATTTATGAAATACTATTATAACTTAAAACTTTAAATATTTATGTAATCATGTATATTTCTTTATTTTGAAATTAAAGATGTCGATTATCACGCGATTACATTTCTTATCTTCACATCCTAATTAACTAATGTTCTAACATGATTACACATCAACAACTTAATAATAGTTTGAGATTTAAAACTTAGATGACTCATGTGTATATACAAGTTTAAATACTAGTAGTACGTTAATAACTACATCACCCTCTCCATTAATCAACAAATATAAATATAAAATTACACTTTATAATAACCAACACTAACATGTATAATAACGATAACACTAATAACTAACACTAAATTACACTTTATATTAACTAATAACACTAACATTAACCAACAAAAACCTACTTTTTAATACTTTTTTTTCTTTTTTCCATAGAGTCAAAACCTAAAAAACTACAAATAAAAAACTAGCAGGGACCATTGTTGGCACAAATAAAAAGTTAAGAGGCGTTACGACTTACAAAATTAACATTACCGAACCATATTTTAGAAGAGTCTCGGGTAAATAAAACGGACCCACCCAAATCAATTTACTTTTTAAACTGATTTTATTTTCCTGATTTCTTTCTTCCTTCCCTCATCAGCAGCTATAAATACACAGACTCGTGCAGACCTCAAGAGACATCCCAAAATTCAACATGGCTGAAAATTTCCTTACAGAGAATAACAAACACAGTGATAAAAGGAATGGTGTATTTAGGGTTTCAATGTGCGCCGACGCTCAAGAACTCGAACAGATATCCAGAGACGGCAGTCAATACAGTTTGACCACCGGAATTTTACCGTCGCTCGGTGCTCGTAGTAATCGTCGCGTTAAACTCCGAAACTTCATTATTTCACCTTACGATCGCAATTACAGGTACATATATCTATCTATTCATATTATGTATATGTATATGTATAAGCATTACTAGAATCATCATTCTTCAGTATGAATTTATATAAAGCTAAATACGCGTGACAAATTAACTGATTGTTCTTATGATTATCATTATTTAAACGTGATTCACAATTTAAACATGATATTTTGTTAATGAAGGTTTCAGTGCGCGTAAGTATAGTATAATTGATTTATGATATGAATTGCACCTATGCATGTGTATCAGTGTATGTATATATACAGTATATGTGTGTAATTATACTGTTTTTAGTCATAGTTAACGGTGATGTTTTGCTACTTTGAAACTATAATTTTGAACTATTATTTTGATGATTTTGATATTTTGATGAATTTGGTGAAACCGCCATGGATAGCGTTCTGTTGAGGCGGTGATGTCATTAAGCAGTCAGCACTGAGTTATTGTAAGATATGCATTATTACTTGTACAGTCTGATTTTGCAGAGATTGGTGAAACACTATATTAAAAGCATTCATAGCTCTAAAGTATGGATAGTTGGATACACATATAAATATATATCTATATCTATATATACTTTGTGTTTTCACATATAAATAATATAATAATAATTAACTTTGAGCGTTGGTGCCTTTTTAAGTTCCTTTGTTCACGGTCATCCTGCTTTTATCATCAAAGTTTACACACCTACCTAAAGTGATATCTAACCTTTTATAATGTTTAATTGTGTAGTTTAATTTAGTTATAGGTTATATGAAATTAGGTATACAATATCAGTTTAAAGATGGAATATTTGTATAAAATGTATGATAAATAAAAGGATTGGTTTGGACGGAGATAATTATAGATTCGGTTGGCAACTTTGGAGGGAAGCTTTTTGGTCTTCTAAATTTACAAGAGTTTTTAGGAATCTTGTGTTAGTTGTAATCGGGTGGTGCTTACTAGATGATAAATTCTATAAGGAATTGCTATTTGTTAAGACTTATCAAAAATATCTCTACGATTGACCTTATGTATTTTCACTGTTCTTTAAACGTCCATAATATATAGTACGTTCGAACGGGTTCTCGATGGTGTACAAATCATACTAACCATACCTTTTGACAAACTTACCGGCTTTCACTTGATTAAGAGACATCCATCTCGAAAGTAATTCTGGTGGTGTGTATAAATCATCCCAACCGTACTTTTTGACATGGTAATCGGGTTTTACGTGAATAATAGACATCTATATTAAACTTTAAAAATATGTTAACAATAAGTTAAGATTTAAGATTAGAATATGACAATCAAATGAAAACGAAATGAGTATTTGTTCTTTTTGTTTGCGTCTAAATTTGACTCTTTTTAGAAGAAAAGAAGGATTTTGCATAGAGCGTGTCCACAAAGCCAGTGTACGACCAAATTAGAATCAACATATGTGTACCTTTATAGTGGATTCTTCTAAGTATTCTAGATAATTATGTCTTTTGCTTTTATATTATCATATATCAGCTATTATTTTCTGATTATGTTTGCTAGAATTGATGATGTGTTTCTTGTTTGAATTACACCTAGTTTTTCTGAGAACACTTAGATATTGTCTATGCTTTGCTTCCATCGATATAAATCCAAATTGCATACTATGCATGACATTGGATTTGTTTAAGTTAAACAATCAGACCCTATATTGAACTATAAGATGTTTTTCTTATTGTTTTTGTTGCGAATCAATCAACTTTGAACAACTTGAACATATTTTTCTTCTTGAATTTAACAATCAAGTTATATATACATATATCATATACACAAACACACATTTTGAACCCCTATAAATTTGAGGCAGCTCTCTGAGTGAACTTTTAGAAGAAAAAAATAGAATACATTATAAACTAATAATAATAATCATAATAAGGATTGTGACGAAGTTTAGGCAGAGTCTTCCATATATTTGTTTTTTTACAAAATCTTTTTGTGCAACATGAAGTTTATATGCTTAATTATTTTTGCACATTTTTGCAACCCCCGACATTTCTTCCTAGCTCCGCCACTACTAGCTATAATCAATTTATTCATTTAGTCCATTAAAGTAAAGCATTTTTTGTTTGTATTTTACAGTTTTTGTATGGCTTTTAATATAACCGAATTTAACTGAATTAACAGGATATGGGAGACATATCTAGTAGCTTTGGTACTCTATACCGCTTGGGTGTCTCCATTCGAATTTGGTTTCCTCGAAGAACCAAGATTACCACTCTCAATAATTGATAACATTGTCAACGGGTTCTTTGCAATTGATATTATCCTTACGTTCTTCGTAGCATACCTTGATAAAAGTACCTATCTTCTTGTGGACAACCGTAAACAGATTGCTTGGAGATATACAAGCACGTGGTTGGTTTTTGATGTTGTTTCCACGATTCCTTCTGAACTAGCCCGGAAAATATCCACTGGATCCTTACAATCTTATGGATTATTCAACATGTTTAGACTATGGCGTCTACGCAGAGTTAGTGCCATGTTTGCCAGGTACAACACCATTTTTTTAAGGAAAAAAAATTATTTGCACAAAAAACGTATGTAAATCTCAATTGTATTAACTTATTGATGCATAAATTACCTGATACTTTGAAGTAGAGGCCTAAAAGCAGGCAGGTTGGGGGACAAGTCAAAATGGGTCTGGGTAATGGATTGGGTTGATCCACACTTGATTGTCCATTTGGTGATTTTTATAAACAACTAGTGGGCAAAATATTCTAACAAAAGTTTGTTTTTACAATGATTATAGAAGTTTTTGGATGGACTACATAGAATATTGTATACATTAAAGGTCACCTTTAGTGACTTTCGACCGTGTGTTTTCTGAATGTTTTTTGGCTTATTTGACCCGTTTGAGATTAAATGTAAACATAATCACACAGAACGGGTCAAAATCACCACCTCTACTCCAATTGTTCTAGTAAGCATACGGTTATCTTAAAGCCATAGTTATGTATTCTAACTTCTTTCTTTTCGGGAACAGGTTAGAGAAAGATAGGAACTTCAACTACTTTTGGGTTCGGTGTGCCAAGCTTATTTTTGTAAGTACTGATTAAATGTGATCTTTTACCCCTTCACGTACTAGCAAGTAGCAAGAATGATAGGTTAAATTTTTCATGGACTAACGTTGTGTATTTATTGTAATTGTAGGTTACCCTGTTTGCCGTACACTGTGCTGGGTGTTTCTACTATAACCTTGCTGCTCATTATCCTAATCCGGCTAGGACTTGGATAGGGTTTGGCAACACGGATTTTAAAGAACAGAGCTTGGTGGTTCGTTATGTGACATCTATGTATTGGTCAATAACAACTCTCACTACTGTGGGATATGGTGATTTGCATGCTCAGAATAGAAGGGAGATGGTATTCGTCATATGTTACATGCTTTTTAACCTTGGATTGACGTCCTATCTGATAGGAAATATGACAAACTTGGTTGTCCACGGTACCAGTAAAACTAGGCAATTTGTGAGTATATATGAGCTTAAATCTTTATATTTGTTTTCGTCATATGATTACCTTTTTTGATTTCTTGACATTACTTTATAGAGGGATACCATTCAAGCTGCCTCGAGCTTTGCTTCCAGGAATCGTTTGCCCGTTCGGTTGCAAGATCAGATGCTTGCACATTTGTGCCTCAAGTTTAGAACTGATTCAGAGGGGCTTCAACAACAAGAGACTATTGATTCACTTCCAAAAGCGATACGATCAAGCATTTCTCATTACCTGTTTTATTCGCTCCTAGACAAGGCCTACTTGTTTCATGATGTGTCTAACGACTTGCTCTTTCAGCTGGTATGTTCCATCACATAAAATACAAGTATATCTACCAAAAAAATAGTTTCATCTTCAAAATTGTAATGAACTCATTATTTGAAGGTTTCGGAAATGAAAGCTGAATATTTTCCACCAAAGGAAGACGTCATTTTGCAGAATGAAGCACCAACAGATTTCTACATACTTGTTACCGGAGCAGTGGTGAGTGTTGATCTATACATTTTCCCAAATGGCCTAAAATGAAATGATAACCGATCTTCCATCTCTTTTTAGAGACACATCTGATGTTTTGATAATTTGATCAGGAACTGCTTGTTATGAAAAATGGAGTCGAGCAGGTTGTAGGTGAAGCAAGACCTGGTGACCTTTGTGGTGAAATCGGGGTTCTGTGTTATAGACCTCAACTTTTCACTGTTCGTACCAAAAGATTAAGCCAGTTGTTAAGGTTAAACCGTACCACGTTCTTGAACATTGTTCAAGCCAACGTTGGTGATGGGGCTGTTATCATGAATAATCTTCTCCAGGTTTGTACAATTTCTCCAACTTATCTTACAATTACCAACCATTTTCCTTCCATGAAAATGCAAAACTTTCATTTCCTTTCCTTTGCATTAAGATCATCTTTATCATATCTTAAACAATAAGGTGCGCAACAAGAATGGGACGGAAGGAGTGTAAAACAATTTAGCATTGTTAGTACTAAATCTGACTCACATTTTCTTTTCTTCTGAGAGCAGCATTTGAAAGAAAGAAATGATCCACTTATGGAAGGAGTGTTGTTGGAGACGGAGAACATGCTGGCCCGTGGCCGGATGGACTTGCCCCTAAGTCTGTGTTTTGCTACACTTCGAGGAGACGACCTTTTGTTGCAGAAATTGTTAAAGAAAGGTCTTGACCCAAACGAGTCTGACAACAATGGAAGAACTGCTTTGGTATGCAGATGTCCACAATATTCACATAGTTAATGGCAAATGAATCTTTACCAAGTATATTTACATATACCTAAACTTGATTATCTACATGTTTTCTGTTGTTCTCAGCACATTGCAGCCTCAAAAGGAAGTGAGAATTGTGTGCTTCTGCTGCTAGATTATGGTGCAGATCCCAATTGCACAGGTACTTCTTTTATCCATCTTTTGATTAAAATTGAAAGCTAATCTCCGTTCCATCCATAAATTGTTTTAAGATTTTTAAATTCACTTGGATTTGTTTTGATTTCCTCTTATTTGGAAGTAGTTTAACATGAGTGTGTTATGACAATATCCAATGACATGTTACTCAATTCGGGTTATGTTTTATCTTCAACGGATCAAATGGCCTGAATAAAAAAAACCTGATAAAAAGATAAGGGTCAACTGGGCCACATGGGCGACACAGAGCATATTTTAAAAGTTTGATGCATACAACTTTTTTAACTGCTTTATTCTAAATAAAGTAATAGGAAGAAAAAATAATAATAAATATTAGTGCAACCATGTACAGCACGATAATATTATACATTAAAACGTAAAGAAATTTGGCCAAAGGAGTTTCGAGTCTTGCCAAACCAACTCAGCCATTTTTGGCGCAACACGTCTAATTCGCCCATCAAGCCCATAGCTAGTATTAAAAGTTTAGCCATAGTGGTAGTTGCAGTACATTTATATTGATTTTCGATTTACGTTGACCTACACAGATTCTGAAGGGAACGTTCCATTGTGGGAAGCTATAATGGGTAATCATGAAATGGTGGTGAGACTTTTAGCAGACAATGGTGCCACCCTATCAGCCGGTGACGTAGGCCAGTTTTCTTGCATAGCAGCCGAGCAAAACAACTTGAATTTACTCAAGAAAATAATCCGCCACGGAGGAGATATTACTCGTTCTAGGAAAGATGGATCCACAGCTCTTCATGTTGCAGTTTCTGAAGGCAACATTGAGATAGTGAAATTTCTACTAGAACAGGGAGCCAACATTGACCAACAAGATCATCAAGGTTGGACCCCTCGAGACTTAGCTGACCAACAAGGACAAGAAGATATAAAGGCCCTCTTCCTTACTGTAAAGTTCACAAATGACCACCAGTTCAGCAGAACGGCCCCGCTCCTCTCAATCCCAGAGGAGAAGCGTGCCCGTGGTACTCAACACGTGAAGTTTCTTGGGAGATTTAAAAGCGAGCCGGCAATGGTCCAGTTCGGTTCGCAAGACGCTGATGATGGGTCTTTGGGCCGATCACGTAGGAGAAGAAGAGGTGATAATTTTCATAATTCTCTTTTTGGGATAATGTCAAATGCTAGAGAGGGCGATAACAATATAGATTTGGTGTCACCTAGGCCTAAAAGCATATTTGGTGTTGGTGGGCACGAAAACACTGGTAGGGTGGTTGTAAGCTGCCCTGAGAAAGGTGATACTGCAGGGAAACTTGTTTTCTTACCGAAAACATTCCAGGAATTACTGGATATTGGTGTAAAAAAATATGGTTTTTTGGCTTCAAAGGTAGTAAACAAAGAGGGGGCAGAAATAGATGAAATAGAAGTAGTTGTAGATGGTGATCATTTGGTTTTCGTTAGTGATGGAAATCAGACAGCTGAAGAATCAGATAGGCAAGGTGTTGAAAAGTTAAGATAACAATTCTGTATTTGTTATATTGGCAAGAATGCAAAGATGGTGAAATTCTAAGATACCACCATCAGCATCCAATCTCTAATTCTATAACCTTTTAATCACTTATTTCATTTGCGCAAGCAATCATATATATCTCTTACTTTCTTCCTAAGATAGGAGGTGATTCGTATTTCATAAAAGGGGCTAAAATCTCATATCAAACTCAGAAAGAAACCGGGTCCCATCCCATAATAATGACAAGTGAAGTTAAAACAGAAACTAAAAAGCAAGTAGACAATGTGAATCTGCATGTATACAAAAAATAACCACCTGAAACGATCATATAATTTTGTATAAATATATTATTATATATAATATATATATGTGTGACATATTTATATTACAAACTTTATCATGCATTCTTATGAAGACTCTATACAGCTAAAATATGGTATCGCTTGACTTAGAATACTATAGTTTATCTACATATCAGGTGGGTCTGGTATTCAACAGACATTTATGTGAAACTTACAGAAGCTTGAGCATCCTCAGGCGCTCAGCATGTTGTGGATCCAGTTTTGGAGGGGTGTAACGTCCATGAAGATCCTCCACCACATACTCCTGCACAAGAAAAGAAAAGATAAAAAAAAATATGATTGTTATCTGTATTTAACCAATAATAAGGTTCACAAATATTTTAATTATGGAGCAGAAGTCTTGCTTAACATTATAGATAAAAGAATCTAAATAACATGCAAAGTCGGAAGCTCCAATTCTGATTCTTTGTTTGGAGTGTAGTTATTGAATGGGATAAGGAAGAAAGGCAAATCGAGTTGTAACTAGGGGAGCATATGAAATGTATGTGAACTCTTCCATAATATAACAGTGTCATTTCTTCTAGATGATTTACATGAACGGTGATGTTGCTCATTCACATGAAAGCTAATATGGTAGGTACCTGTGTAAGTTCTCTTTTGGTGAGGATGTGGTAGTGTCTCTGCCAAATCCTTTGAATAACCATGGTAGCAGCAAGAAAGCCATAGGCAATACCAAGAATGACAAATATAACCACAAAAACAATAACAAGGGCAAAACATGCTTCCATTGAGGCAGGAAAACAGTCCAAGATTCCCCACCCGAAACAACAGTTCTGACAGCCAGCCATACGCGGATCATTGTTGAAAGATGAACAGTGTATTAAGAGCCCAAAAAAGCCGATCAGCACAAAGAAGAAAAGAACCCCTGGTGAATAACCACAACTGATTTAGCAAACTGCAAACCATCATAATATCACAAATCTCCAAACTATGACAAATGACAACTTATTAAAGGAGCAAGAAGCATTCTTGCTAATAACCTGATGTACTCTCAAGTATACAAATCATAAACTATAAAATCAGCCCTGATGGGATATAACTTACAAGAAAGATTAACTGCAATTATAGTAACAGACCAACAGCCATTTCTAGATAATTACTACAGCATCACAAAGGTTGCAAAATTGAGTGGGTCAAGTAACAGGTCAAGACAGGTTGACCATATATACTTCCAGGTCCATATTATTGAAAAAATCTATAATAACTTGTGCATTAGATATAATTACCAAATATAAATTAATGCTTGCCCCTAGCGGTAAGGAAGTGGGCCATCCTTTATTTAAGGTCTCAACTTCTCAAGTTACCTTCTATGTTTTGGGGACATTACGATTAACCTCCCAGATGTTGGCCATACCTCCATTAGTGGGGCACCCAGGGTGGTATTTACCCTTTATATAAATAATATTTTTAATAAGTAATTTCATAACCCCTGTTAAACCCCATACATATCATATATACCCACAACACAAATTTTCAATGCCCAATATACAGTGATTAAAATGCATGCTAGGATATATATGATATTTAGGGGATACAGGAGGAGATATATGAATTTACCCTGAATAGAGAGAAATTAATTAAGTTCACAGGGTGTATTTTTCAAGAAAACACTTTTGGCAATGTTCGACCTGATTGACCCACTTGACCCTTTTCCCCTTGTAGCTATCTCTTTGCACTTAACACATCTGACTGGTTAGAATTAATAAAATAGCACATGTCCGGTTGGTTGGTAAATGTACATGCAATGGCTTTTTATCGAGTTCCAAGACTTTATAAATGCATTAGCAAATTGGACAAGAAATCTCATTAAGATACAATATTTATGTTGTTGAATAACTAGCCTATACTTTCAATTGTTGCTATCATATTAATCGTGATTTAAAAGTAGTTCATTAAGAAAAATGATATTTCCTACAAGAAGAGCCTGGACGGGAACCGAATGTCAGTATCTCTTTGTGACGCTTTCTTACAATGTTAGAATTCAGATCAAACTTCATATCCAACACTAAATCTATAATAACTTGTTACACATGTCATGCCTGACAATGTAAAAAAGTTCCCAGTTTATCACCCTTCTCTAGAAGAATGACGGAATACAATTGAAAGACAACATAACATCGACGTGAGCAACCCTATGAATAGTCTCACAATGTTTTACGTAGCAGCAGTTCATTTAGCACACAATGTTTTTATTTTCTTTTTCTTGGGGGAGTTGAGGAGGGATCAGAAATATAATTGCTGCTTATTTCTTTTCAACCATTTAAAGGAAAACATTACCTATACAATAGTAGAATGGTATAGGATGAGTTGATAATATACGGTCCCAGTTGTCGTTAAAAGAAGTTCTGAAAGATCCATCTTTGTCGGCGATGTATGCAAGACCTCCCATCAGCCCAATCACCTGTATGAGCAGTTTACTGATTAATTAAAGAGGCAATGGTAGTAAGATATATATACATAACCAAACTACAGTTCAGATGATAATAATGTTGCACGTGTTGCCCAGAAGATAGACCATTACACATAAGGATGACGTCAAACCGATTTCCCGGTAGGCTGCCCCTCAAGTTCAAAAGTGATGCATGTACATCATTCTTGGTTATCAAACGTTATATATATATGGATAACTTAATCCACGTCCAAAAACACAAAAGTAGACACAATGAACAAGTCCAAGAGTTGTGAAATCTTCACGAAGGTTAGAATTAGGATCTGATGATCATCTTACAGATACCACACCAGATTACAATTTTGAGTTTAAAACAATACACAAACATATAAAAGATAATGCATTAAAAATGACACATAGGTATAAATGAAAACAAGAGAAAGTGTTCAATAAATACTGATGCATATGAAATGACGCAATAAATAATAGTTGATAATGATACGTAAGATCCAGATGCAATTACAAATCAGTTTTTATCATCTTGGGTGCCCCTCGTAAGATTCTTACCTCGTCAGATGCAAAGCATATGATGCAATCAACAACAGTCCAACCCAAAAGACCAGTCTTGTGATGCCTTGACACGTGTAAGGGTCAGGTACCCAGGACTCGATAATAATTTAGACAGTTTTAACGTGAACGACACGCTATAGATAACCATGTGACCTAAAGAACAACAATTTGCCCACTCTACATAACATAGAGCACAATAGCATTACAAATTGAGATTTCAGTAAGCTTTTGTCAGTGAGCTAAATACTTGTTACACGTTATAAATAACCATGTGACCTAATGAATTTTTTTTTGCCAACTTTACGTAATATGGAACACACTTGCATTACACCATGAGATTTCCACAATCTTCTGCCTGTGAGCTATATATGTGTAACCAGGTAAAAACATAAACCAAGATAGTTACCTAAAAAGCAGTGCCGGCACCGTACAAGAGGTAACAATAAAAAAAAAAAAATTCAAGAAAACGAACCGGATTAAGGATTATGGTTACCTGAAAAGGATTTTAGCCCACACCCTGTAAGAGGGGATAGAGGGACCACAAGGACTTACAACTCAAACTTTCAAGATTCAAAAGGAAATTTTTTTACAACAAAAGATGTTGTATTTCACAAAAAAGCAAGAAAATACCATACAATCTAATAACTTGCAAGGAAAATAAAAGTGTTCTCACCGTCTGTACAGCGAGAAATACAAGAAAAACATCCCTGGCAACAAATAGCCTGAACTTTATCTTGCGCCAGGAGTTGTCTTTTATCTCAACAACTTGAAGATGAAACTGAGCTTTGCAAGTCATGCAATGCGAGAAGGCAAACCCTTCCTGTTGAGAGTAGCATATAAATGTATTAAAACGGGATTCACTTAAATATCTTGTTCAAAATAAATATTAATAACCCGTACCTTGACAGATCGCCAATGGTCAAGGCATGCACGATGCACAAACTGCTGGGTGCCTTTGCACATGCATGGAGATATCAGATCATCATCTATGGAGAAAGTAACAGAAAATTTAATGAGAAAATGATTGCGTAACGGGAGTTATTTCTCACCAAAGAAGTCAGAAAATTAAGCACAAAAGAATAGAAAGCAACACCACCATCCTGAACTGGAAAGTGGAAATAACTGCGCCAACAGCACACAACCTGATGTTGACGTAACATATATATACTTTGTCGGATTTCTCAAATCAAGATCATTAATTTAAGCGGTATGATAAAACTGAAGCATACAAAAAGGAAAGAGAAATAGCTGATGCAATTTTGAAAGAAATAATAGATTTGAAATGCTTAAACTTCAGCATTCACTGGTTAAGATGATCTTTCCAAATCAGCTATCAAGTCGGCATACATAATATATAAACACTAAAATAGAAAATTCCATCACGATCACTATTACCTAGTATCTCATTATCTTCCGAACATTTTGTATATGAAATTTAAGGCACAATGTTGTATCTTATCATAGTAACGGCATCAAATCAATACTTAGCCAGAAAAATACAGCTAGATATAATTTTTCGCTGAACACTTAACCTACACTAGGTTGAGTAAGCCTTGTTTTTATGTGCCCGCATTACCATTTTCATCTATGGGCTAAAAACTAGTTTAATAGAAAGCACACATAAACTGTGTGATTCGGAATCAGTCTTGTACGATGTGTGTACAAGAAGACATTGGACTTAAGGAGTTCATACATTAATCACATGTTCACTACCAGAACTCAACTCAAGGTTAACTAGTACTGCAAATTCCAGAATGAATAGATGAATGTGTCAACTTCTACATAATAGTCTCTTTAAAAACCTTGATAGTGTAGTAGGTTGGGAAAAAGAAACATCAAAATAATTTTGTGAAACAGTATTCAGTTCCATTATATTACACCAAATCATCCAATAAACTCAATTTTGCTAACAGAAAACATTCCAAAATTCGCATATGCTTTCTCATCGATCAGAAGTCACTATTAACACTGAAAGTAACAATCATCTGCACATTTATATATTCAGTCACTAATTACACAAGGAGTTGAATACAATAGAAATGTATAATGAATACAAACTCATTTAATTAATCATATCATAAACAATTATATTCAAATGTACTTACTTAACAAGTGTATGATTCAAAAACTGATCGAATATCATATAAACAAACTAGCATAAACATAAAATTCACCTTCCTCACCATCGCATTCGAGACAAATACGACAAGTAACGACCGATCCAGCTTCAACATCATCATGATTCACCTCACTAGAATCAGCATTTTGTTGATTCTCAAGTAAAGGATCGGTATCGCTAGGGTTTCCAGAACTATTTTCTTCAAGCTCAATTTCACCGCTCATTGCACCGAATTTTAACCTAATTGAGCGGTGCAGTCACTGAATATGAAATCGATCAAATTCGCATAATAATATATAAATTAATTATATTATACAGTGAGAACGAAAACTGAATTGTAGTAGTGAAGTGATGATGAAGTGACTAAAATTAGTAAGAACAGTTCAAAATGATATTGATTTAGTATGAATTTAAGGTACCTGAAATTGGCATAATAAATGGATATAGATAATATTTGGGGAAGAAGATGAACGTATAATACAGCCTACGTCAGCTCATGGAACCGACTACTGATACGTGGGCACTCTCATCTATTTATATCTATTTTCCACTTCTAATTAAAATACCTTTTCCGTATGAAATCACTCACTTTCAGTTTTAGCTTTTATAAAGTTGTTCAAATTAATCACGAAATCCATACAACCTTATAAAGGATTTAGATATTTTGCTTAAATGATAATTAAATACAAATTGTTATAGATTATAATTAAAGTTTTATTTATAATTTTAATTAAATAAGTTAATATATATCTTAGTATGTTAAACATAAAGTGTTATAATTCGTATATATGTATAACTTTAAGACTCGCGATAACGAAGCGACAAAATTGTAATCATTGTTGTAAATAGAAATTATTATATATAAAAGAATTTGAGTTTAAAATAAATACATCATACCTTTCAAAAAAAAAATATTTTTGGGATCTTGAATAAGACGGTTTTTTTATTGGATGGATGTTCTTACACTTGATTTTTGGTATGAACAATTTTTAAAAGAGGATAAGAACTTTGTGGATCCATTGATATCAATATAAGGGAAAACGTATATAATGATGGATCATATATAGGATTGGATATAAAGAATTATAATTCAAAAAGATTTGAATGCAATACATTTTCATTTTAGATAGTATTGACTTTACTTTAAGTTATGAAAAGAATTAGCTAATATTGAGAATATGTCATGAAAGTTGTATGTGTCTTTAATTTTTATGTTATTTTATTTAATAGTATTATTAGCCGAATTTATTTTATTAATATATTTATTAATATTTAATATTTAGTACGGGTAGTGTAATATTATTATTCATAGTTATATATAATTGTAACTTATTAAAACATGTTTAATTTACAGCAATTCCAAATCGACGGTTATTTTGAATGAATTAAATTGTTAAAAGTTGGACATACGAACTAGCAATTTGATTACTATCAATCTATTATATATTTTATTTGATCGTTCGATAAGTTTGCTATTCAAAACGTGAATACTATACCTTTTTTGTCTCTATATATATGTGAAAATTTTAAAAAATCAATTGCGGATAACTATAATGCGTTTGTAGGTTTGCAAGTTGGGTTTAACAACGAGTAAAAGTTCATATCCATAACGGATTAAAAATTGATAAAAGAATTCTAAGAAAGGCGATTGCATAGGAATTTAGATCATCAGGTGATGTAATGAAGCCATAAATTATTTGAAGTTGAAAAATAATGACTTTGGTATTTTTTTTTTCATGAAAAAATTAAAACAAATTTGATAAAAGGGTTTGAATTATGCAAGAAATGATGAAGTAGTTATTAAATTAAAATTTTCCTAAAATTTATGGAGGGGTAATCTACAAGTAAGTAAAAAAATAAAGGATTTAAATTTTAAATATAGAAGGGTATATTAGTATTTTAATAATCACATAAAAATAGTATTAAGTATGTCATGAAATCTATTAACGGTTAGATCATCAAAGTTGATCTACTATCTAATGGTCATTGTTCTTGTAAGGTTTTCTTTTATATTTAATAAGATAGAAGATATAGTTTTAACTATAGTTCTGCTGTTCAACAATAAAACTATGTTTTGTAAATGAATTAAAATGAATTTAGTCTAGATATAATGCGTATTATCATAGCAAACTCCTTTTGTGTAAATATATTACCAAAATAAATTATTTTGACAGAAATATAAATTAAAATGTAAAAGAATTAAAACAAGATGAAGGAGGTTTATGATACTCTAATTTCATTATACTTAAAAAGGCATGTTTCGATTACTCTTTTTTAGGGCATCATTATAATAGAACACAAATGTTTCAATTACTCTGATTTCATCGTACATCGAACTTCAAAAACCCTGCCATCAGAATATCCCTTCATAAGAAATGTCTAAATATAAAATGAGTCTTTATTGATAGTTAAATACCATACAACAATCAGAAAGACTAGACTCACTCTTTAAGATGCTTTTGGTGCAAAATGAGTCTAAAGTCGAGACCATCCATCCTACTATATGATTATGAGCAGACAAATTTATGAAAATATGTCTTCATCATACATATAAAAACATTGGTGACGGAAATCATGGACCTCTATTAGTAATCGTAAAAGATAATGAAAAACGATGCATCAACATACGAAACCACCTTTGAAGAACAAACATTTACCTAAAAACTGTATTTTTGTTGTTCCAAAATTAGACTCAATTTGAATTTTTATTGTGTCCCAAATTAATGGTTTCATTTTTGTCCTTTTTCTGTAAAGTAATGTAGTATTTCTGTACATTGATTATTTCTAAAGTATAATTACCGAATGTTTATGCCCATAAGTAATATTTTCGAATCTAAGAAGCACACAAACAAATGAATGAACGTAAATATGCACATTTAATCAACTACCGTAAGTTAGATATGGCATAAATGCAAATCATCCAAGTATCTAAACCCCTACATAAGCAATACATCAAAGTATAAAGAATCATATTATAAAAACTCTAGAAATACGAAGGTAAATGAAATTACTTGTTTTAGAACCGGTGAGCCGGTGAATCGGGTAAAGGATTATCATTCCCATCCGCAATCACGTACATGGCAAAACCACCTGTTGACCATCAGGGTTTAATTATCTTTGCTTAATCAAGATAATTATTTACACTCCCATACCCATATCCCACAATGGCTCCAATTTTTCCTCTTTCAATCTACTCTTATAAGAACCAATGCTTTCAGCATCTTTTAAAGACTCGACTGTTTGTTTCAAAGACACTCCATTTACTTTAACCGAATCCTTAGACTCGACGACTGATGAATTTACTGCTGTCCCAACACACTTAACCGAAACCCGGGAAAACCTATGCTTATTACAACATGATTTCAAACCAAAACATGGTGATAAATTCACAATTGAAGCCGTCTGCTTCTACAAATATGACTTCAAATCTTTCAATCTTGTATCAAACTGAATACAAAATACTATAATAACTTATAAACACTTGCAACTTGCATTAAATTTAGGTAGTAACTTCAACTTATAGATAGTCCAAAAGTTGTTTTAAATATCTGGAAGTATTAACGATAAAATATCTAATAGTACAATAAACACAAAACAGTTGGTAGCATGTGAATCGTGGATACCTTAGCTGTGTATGTAACTAAATCAGGACCAAAATTAAACCTCAAAACGTGATATTCGTGAACAAGAATGGAAATTAGAATGTTCTAAAAATCTTATATAAACGGAATGTAATTAAAATGGTGATCAAATGGAGCTAAAATTGAGTACAAACTATTGGCACATTCGTAACTTGTAATCGGGTGGGCTGTAGGCCCGTCAGTGATTCAATAGTTTGAAATTGCTAGCTCTAATAAACACACGATCTCCTCACTGTCCTTAGATTCTGAAATTTCTGAATAATAATATAAAAATCTTACATCACCAAATGTGAAATATGAGCTTATTGATTTTTTTAAATCTTACAACAGTAGTGAAATATGATTGTAAATAATAATATTAAAGAAGTACAAATTGTTTTTCATAGAAGGTTTTACTGTAATCTTTTACTCCATTCACTTTTTGACATGTATAAAATGGATTTTGTTAATAACATTCGGGCAAACAAAATTAAGGGACAATAATTAATAACGTGATTGGCATGTTTGAGCCTCAATAATATGTTGTACTTCTACTAACATCTGTGTAACACCCAGTTTATGAGTCTAGAAATAAACGCTATTTTTTAGAGTTTTTAAATGGTTATTTAAAATAATAGGTAAATGAGTCACATGACTTATTGTGATTAATAAAATTGTACTTGTTTTAAATTGCTAAAGTTAACGTTAAAATAAAATATTATTCACGCAGATGGTATTTAGGTTCCAGACAATAGATTTAGGATGGGTATAAAATTATACCATTTAATATGTGGAGTCGGTTTGATGAACCGACCTTAAAATCCATAAGTTTTCAAACCTTCTTCCATTTCTTCTTCTTGAACATTTACCAATTCTATGAAACCATATCAAAATTTATAGCCAAACTAGTTATGTGATTTTGAGTCCAAAACGTCAATTCAATATCAAGCTCTTATCACCATCATCTTCTTCCAAAAGGTGAGTTGATTCTTTGAGTTAAATAAATTGGGGTTTTAGGTATTGAGTGATATAATTGAAATTAAAGCATGTTTGATTGTTATTTGATGTTGTTAGATGTTTTTAGAGATTATATGAGGTGTAGGATGAGTTAGAAACTGAGTTTTTGAAGTAATGGTGAAAATTAGTTCAAAAATTTGGTAACAGCAGCGAAACTCGCAAAACACAATTCGTCTCGCGAGCTGAGTTCGTCTTGCGAACCGATTTGAGCTTTGCGAGCCGAGTTGAGCCTTGCGAATCGAGTTGAGCTCTGCGAGCGGAGTTGAGCGCTGCGAGCCGAGTTGAGCGCTGCGAGTCGAGTTGCGAACCAAAATTCTGCGAAGCGAGTTGACTGTGCGAACCGAGACATTGCGAACTAAAATTTTAAAATATTATTTTGCAAAGTTTGAAAACGCGTAAGTGACAAGTTTATTAACTCGGATTGGGTTGAAATTCGCATGGTCACTCGGAAACGGCCCAATGATCAAGGCTCTATTCTAAGAGCCTAGGTAGTTTTTGGCCTTTCAAGGTCATCTAGGGGTCGAAAATGGTATTTTCAGTTTTAAAAGTCATTTCGGGATTTTCTGATTTCTTATCTGATTGAACTGTTGTTTGCCTAGACTTTAGGGATTACCTGATTTAATAAATATGCTAAAATGATGATTATGGAACGAGTTACTAACTTATTGTTATTTATGTTCTCAGATAAACAGAAGGAAACTCAGTGATATAAGACTACTGAGTTCAGAGACTGGGAATATCGGTGAGTGGTAACTGTATTCTTCAGTTCAACCCAGTTGTAACAAGTTTGGTTATAACGGGTGAACATATATTGTTATTGGTATTGACTGTTTAATCATTTGGGTTAATGTTATTGTTGATTATATTCTGTAATGGCATGATCAATGTGCAATATGTGATTCTTGGCCGCTGAGCATATGTGTATTAATGAGAGGTCAACAATGGTTGGGCTTGTATGCTATTGTTTGGCCGGCAGAGTTTTCGATACACATCGTTGATGGATGAACCTATGTCGGTGAAGATAACTGCAAGCTATCAGTAAATTAGTGTGATGGCATACCAGTGGTTTAAGGTGTTCTTGTGAAGGCTTACTTAAGAATCGCCGTGTAACACCCCCAAATTTACTGTTTAGCGGAAGCAAGCTTTGGGGTGCTACTAATCAATAATCAAAACACATAAGGCATATAATGAACGACTCTATATGCGTCATTTTACAGATACATTGATAATATAAAGTTTTACAATGTATAAATATTTACAAAAGCCCAATAATTACAATGTTTAGAGATTAATCGGCATAACTTTGTTACAAAATGTAGTAATGCAAAATAATCTCCTGATGTGTATGCTGACTCGAGCTATGGGCATCCTGAATGAACAGGTCCTACTGCTGTTGGGTACCTGAGAACACATGCTAAAAAGGTCAGCTAACGCTGGTGAGCTTACAGGTTTGCTTAATAAATATGTAAGTGTGAACCACAAGATTTAATGATAACCATTTGAAATGAATCAAATGATGTATATGTCTGTCATGAGGTCATAGTATGCGCTTAACGTGGGTGTCAGGATCACAATAAAGTGCCTGATCGTGGGTGCCTCCAGGCGATTGTCTAATCCACACTCGTATGAACAAAATTTAATGCGTCCGTTTAACCAGTCAGTGCTTGCTGACCCGGACGAGGATGGTCAGTCCTATATGGTACCATACACTAACATTCGCGCTACATAAAGTATTAACAGAACTATGATCGTAGAGGACTTAAAAGTGATTAGAAAACAACTCATGCAGAATATAGCGAGTTTTGTACTCGTGTTCACGTGTAAAACAGCTAGAGCATGTATTCCCACCCCGGGAGTAAAAACAGTAAAAAGTCGGGGCTATGAGACTCACCTGAGCCTGAAGAGTTGCAATTGAAGCAAATGTGGTGAAGTAAAATGGGGTGTCCGAAGACTGTAACCTGCCGGGCATTTATAACGCGCAAGTTTAAATAAAATAAGTAGGTATCTTAAAAGATAACCTATACTAGTTGTTCATCCAACTAGTAATGTCCAATGATTTGATTTGATTGATAAGTTTGAGTTTTGAAAACGTGTACGCCCGTTGGTGACTGGTGGTAATAATAATCTCATTAATATTGTTATGATTTTTGGAGTGTTATACTTAAAAGTATTTACAAATTTTAGGTGACGGGGGTCCGGGGGCAGCTCCCCTGGCTAGCGGGGTTCAAGGGGTGGCAACCCTTGGCGGGGTCCAAGGGGCAGAGCCCCTGGCTGGGGTCGAGCTACCAGGTCAGCTTGGAAAATTTTTATTTCTACTATATTGCTTTAATGAAAGACGTATCTAAAATTTGAATTTGGGTGAAATCAAGTGATAAAATTTTAGGTCTCGACACTTAGTAAAAATCTGGGTTCTGTTTCATGCGACACTTATAGCGTCACTTGAGGAATTGACGCATAAAGGGGCGACACTTAAGCAAGTGTCAGGTACAAGTGTCGGTATCAGGGTCATGCGTCACTAGGGTTAGTATCGGATGAAATCAGAATTCAATTATAGGCAACACTTAGACAAGTGTCGCTAGAAGTGTCGGTTAGGAGTGTCGGGTATTGAATTTGCGACACTTAGGTAAGTGTCGAGAAAAAGGGGTTTTATGCGGCACTTAGGCAAGTGACGCAAGATTAGGGTTTTAAGCGACACTCAGTGCGTTAAGTGATGTTACGCTGCACTGGTCTATGCGACACTTAGGTCTGTTAGCCGGATTTTGAGCCGAAAACGTGTTTTCCGATTTCCGTTTGGTCTGAAACTTTTACCCAACCCATATTTGAACATTTCAAGCTTAAATAAACAACAACATGTCAAAAACACTTGAAATCGAGGAGTTTCGGGATTTTGTCGGAAACTTACAAGTTAACGCGTGAATATTTCAAAAAGATAGGAAGGTAGATCGTCGCGAGGTGAACGTTTTTCTTCAAAGAGGCAAGGATGATCTGAGGTCGTTTGATGGTGGATTTTGGTGGTGGAAGTGTGGTGGTGGTGGTGGGTGTTTTGAGAGGAAAGAAAGAAGAGAGAAGAAGTGAGTTGGTGATGAAGATGATGAAATGAAAGAGTGAGGGGTTTCCCCCCATTTTGGCCGATTTTTCGTGGGGCCCATCCCTATGTGGGTGTGTTCCAAACCTCGTTCCGTGCGGTGTTCGTTTCCCCGGTCGTTTAAACGTTTATTTGTGATGTTAATTAATTATTTCACATACGTTTTTAAATAAAAAATGACCCTTCAATATTTTTAATTTGAAATCTTAATTGTTAATACTCGAAACATTTATTAAAATGATTTGAAAATGTGTTGGTCATGTTTACCGGTTCGGGTTTCGCTTATGAAATAAGATGTGACGTTTTTATAAAACGTTTTAGTTATTAATTTAAAATACTACAAATTAAATAATGTCCTCACATAAAATGATATATTTTAACCTTATAAAATATATTCTGATCTTTATTCGGTTGTCGGGCGCGTTTCACGTGTTTTGGTCGCGTAGGGCTTTCAATGTGTTACAAGATACTTATAGAATATTATTGAAATAATACTTGGAAATAATTAGGCTTATCAAATAATTTAATATTATTTAGTAAAACGATGTTCACCAACGTCCGTATGAGTGTATCGAAATTCGGCCGATATAATAAAATGCACGATCTAATTCTATCGCGTAGGTGCGTATATATATTTATACACGTAAGGATACATACAATTAGCCTAATACAACACTAATTACACTTATTACTAAATGATTTGGACCTAATGACGAGCCCAAATTTGGCGGGTGTTACACGCCGGTCCTCTTAGCGTTGTGTGTTATAAGTTTAATTGTTATAAGATTTGTTATTTCTGGATTGAACTGTCGGATACAGTTCCATTCACTTAGCTGCGGGCTATTCCCACCATGTTTAACATTTTGCAGGTTTTAGTTAAGTGATGAATCGGGCTTGTGAATACTAGATGGAATGTTTGACTATGACCGCGCCTACTCTGATCTTTTGGGAAATTAAAGTCATATTTAGGTAGTTAATATAACACCCAGTCTTAAGTAAATGGTTTGTAATTATATAACTATAAGTGTGATGTTTCAAAAAGTTAAGCATTTTGGTATATGTAAATATAATATATATATTTTGGACTTGCTTCCGATGTTGATATTATAAAATATAAATTTAAATATGGGGTGTTATAATTCGGGGCGTCAAACAAAATTAAGGCATATTGAGATCGACATTTCTATAAGTTGTTATGATCGATAACTTCATGAGAAGAAAAAAACCAAACCGATTTAAGTATGCAAGAGTTACTGAAACTGTTTCGAATCATTGGATGGATTTGATGGATGCTTCTTTTATGTGCACACACTACAAAAATATATCATTTTACTATGCTTTTTTCTTCACACTTTTTGAAAGTGTGTAAAACTTTTTGAAAAAGATAAGATTTTCCACACTTATATATGTAAGAAAGAAAAGCTCACATAGAGTTTTTAGTAGATTACAAACATTACAATCGAGAATAGAAGGAAACCTCAAAAGTTGTGAAAATGAGATAGAAATTGAGCTGCAGTTTCCTAATCAAGGAAACAAAGGATTGATTAATATGTGCATTGATTAACAAAATCAAACCTTAGAGGAAAAAATTTCACAGAAATATAGAAAATTAAAACTAGGGTTCCTACCTGAATATCCTAGTTGAATGATAATTTTGAAAGAGTAATAGAGCCTTTTTATAGTGGAGTGGAGTGTTATTCCTTGCATGCTTATGTCACGTGCTAGAGTTTGTGACATTTTATAAAAGTAATAAAATAAAATAAAGTTAACTCATTCTTAAAATACTAAATAAATAAATAAATAAACCCAAAGTATGGAAATGGTTTGTACATGTGAAGAATTTTGGTAGAGTTTTAAAGATTCAATGTCTAATTTAATTATATGGTTTCATTAAAGTCATATAATTAAATCTTTTTCTATTTCTTGTAGATTAGATTGGCGTTTAATGCTATCATGTAATATATTTCCGTGTTCACTCTTAATATCCACGTATATAAGGAAAACGATATTACTTCTAAGCTTGCCATGTGTCACTTAGCTTATTGATTCTTTAAAAACAACTTAACATTAATATTAATTAAAATATAGATATTCGTATTTTAATCTCCAAATATATATATATATATATATATATATATATATATATATATATATATATATATATATATGATTACATAAGAGATTGACATCTCTTTTATTTCGAATAGAACTTTTGTTAGTAACTAGGTTAGACTAAATATATTTAACAAATATATAGGTCAATTGAATGGTGCAAAATTGAAAAATTGAATAAACGTAGTATAGTTTAACTAAAAGATTTAAGAACTAAAAATTGGGGACATTTAGTATTACAGATATAAATAAGTATCAGAAAAAGAAATAAATTATTTAAAAATTGAATCACTGTGAATCATTTACCATTACCACCTTAACTAACTTTAGTAGATTAATCCCTCTCTAATAATGGCAGTCCTAAAGCTAATGACAACCACGTTTAAAAATATTTATTATTTGGTTTTGTTGGATATAGGATGTCTAATCTCAATCAAATCCCTCCTGTGTTTGAAGTTGGTTCCACTTTTGAGAGTATAGAACAATTAAGGGAGGCGTCTACTCAGTACTCAGTTTTTCACAAAGGCATATCAAGAGTGATCGGACAAGATTAGAGGTCAGATGCATAGAGAATTACTCAGTATTCAGTTTTTCACAAAGGCATATCTGGTTCAAGAAGAGTGATCGGACAAGATTAGAGGTCAGATGCACAGAGAATTGCCCTTTTCACCTATGGGCATCGAAAAGTAAGAATGCAAATATCCAAATCAAATGGCTAGTTAGTACACATAAGTGCCAAGAGAGCCATAAATTGAGATTAGTGAGTGCAAGGTATATTGCATTCAGGTATCTTAATACCTTAAGGGATACAGATAGGCTTCCAGAGAAAGATTTGAAGAAGATGGTGAAGAATGATCTCAATGTCAATGTTAGCATCCACATGTGTAAAAAAGTGAAACATATCGCGAGACACGAACTTAATGGTAATAATTCAGTTGAACTTATATATTTTATAATTTAGTTGAATTTTTATAAAATTTTATATATAATGTTAATTGATTTGATACGTTGACAATTTATGATGATAATGCAGGAAAGCAAGTTTTGGATTAAGAACCTTGTAAAGAGAGCAAAGATGGAGTTGCTGTTACCACTCCTAATGCGGGGAATGCTCACGCTTGGACAAAAGATCAGGAGTTGGCACTGGAGAAATCTTACTTAGAAGCAAAGCCCACTCCACACTTTTGGAAGAAAGTCGTCAGGCTGGTAATTCACTACTCGATATGATACGATCTTGATTAGTATAAGAAAATTATATAGGTTCTATTATTTAAGATATTATATTAATTAGAAATATATTATTGTCAGATTTTATATTATTAGTAAATTATGCTTATAATAATATCTAACTGGGTATAAAACACGTGTGTACACGGGAATTTTAAGATGATTTAACATTGTTCGCTACTAATATGGAGTCATTAAACACAAATACGTAATTTTAATGTTTTTATGTAAAATATATAGGCATGTATTTTTATGAAAAGTTCTTAAAGTGTAAAAATATGGAGTAATAATAAATCATTTGAAACTATACAAGGAAAGAATAGTATTCAGAGTTGAAATATGTTAAACTTATCAGTTTGTTTGCATTCTAGTATCAGTTGGTTCGTATCACGATTCTGACACTAGTGACTCCTCCCATTTTGAAGTATGTGAAGAACAAGGGGTTGCATGAGAAATATATTGACCATATGAATAAAAGAAAAGCAGTTCAAAAGCTCTAAATCAAAGGCATGGAACAAGATAGATCTGTGGAACGTAAGAATGCGATTAAAGATGAAAAAAAAATCTTTTTGATGCAAGAGAGACTATAATAAAAGTTATCACGCTTTTTTTTTCTTTTTCAATTTTGACATAATAAAAGTGAAACAAATAAATAAATAAATAATTCCGGTTGAATTTGCTTCCTTAGACGGCTTGACTATTTCAAAATCTCCTCAATTACCGGTTATATATGGACCGTTTTTGTTGAAATTCCCTGTTCGGCCGGTTGAACCGTCTAATTTTCAAAACATGAAGAAAACCCGAAATTGGATTTTTTTACCTGATTCCCATAACTCTTTGTACTCAATTTTTGGATATATTCGTTTGATTTTGAACAATAGTGATAGTTAATTAGTGTAGAGATTCCACACAATAATTTAATTATATCAATGCTTTGTTTTTTGTAATGATTAATTATAGATAGATAGAAGATAACCTATTGTTGTGAATGAAAGTGTTGAAGTGATAATTTGATATATATATTTTTTTAAATGCTTAACAATAGCTTAATTATATCATTACTTTGTTTTTAGGAATTCGGAAAGTTATAACTTGGTATAATTCGGAAGTGTTGAAATGCTTAATATGAATGGGTGATTTGTATATTATTGAAAAGTAAGTTTACCTCTAGAAAGTCAACTGTGGAAGAGCTTATCGACCTCTCAAACGTCGATTAACCTATCTTTTCTATTCGTTTGTTTATTTATCAGTTTGTTTGCATTTTAGCATCAGTTGGTTTGTATCACGATATTTATAATTCACTACTAATGTTGCTACCACTATTTATGTTTTAGGTACATGGGGTGGTTATCTGACCCCACTGCCACCCGGGTCTTGAGTATCAAATTCACAGAAACAATCTTTTTCTACAAGTAAATTGCGCTTGATGATTCTTTAAGTCCTAAAGCTAAAAGACCTAGATACACTAAACAAAAGAGTCATGTAGTTTAGAGGACTGTGGGACGCGTGCTACAAAATTAGTTTAAGAAAGTGGAACAAGATTATGATGCGGACCTTTTTTCTTCTAGAGCCCACATCCACAGTTGTTGTAAATCGTGATCCGATGTTAACCATGCCCGATCTTAACCCGGTGGAGGATCTGAAAAGGTATCCGGAAGGATCATCTTGTTGGGTTTTCTATTCCCTAACTAGATTAATATGCGCATCGAAATTATAACAAAAATAATTAATCTAAGGCAATTAGGAAACTAAACCCTAAGGGATCTTAACTTGAATAAATAAAAGCAATAAAATAAATAAGATAAATAAGAAATTACTAACCTTTGAGAAAATAAATTCTCACGCGTAGACAAACAATCAAAACCTTCTTGCTTGGTGGCAAGTACCCAAACTAGAACACCTCTAATGCTTCACACCCACGAACCAAGAGAAATTCCCAAGTCTCCTATGATGTGACACCCACCAAATTAGGACTTGTAATTAGTGCCTAATCAAGTGTAATACATGTAATTAGTTCTGTGTTAGGCTAATTAATGTATCAATAAATATATCTTGTTGAATATATACAAGTATTAGATTCGATTAAATCGTATAAGTTTCAAATCAAAAGCAATTTGATTCAATTAATACGGACGTTGGTGAACAATTTTATTAAATAATATAACATTATTTAATAACGTTATTACATCTAAAGATATCATTTTATAATATTTCAAGTTAAACTCGTATCGTACAAATGACAATTTACATAATTAAAATGTAAGATCGCACGATAAAACAAAACCAGAAAACGTTAAATTTAATAATTCAATTATTAAGTATTTTAATAAAATACTTCAACCAAATTATCGGGAATTTATTTGGTAATTTAAAACGTATATTTAAAAGTAATTAATATTAATTTAACGTTTAAACAATTGGGAAAACGAACACCGCACAGAGCACGATTGCAGGAGCTGAGGAAGTGAGGTTTTCAACAAAACCCCACTCCCTCCTCATTTTCTTCTTCATTTCCACCAACACTCTCCCCTTTCTCTCTCTTTTCTCTTTCAAGATAACCATCACCACCATCACCTTAAAACACCAAATTACACCACCAAACGCCGCCGAAATCTCGAAGCTCTTTGGAGAAAAACAACCACCACGCAACGATCTACAACTCTATCTTTTCGGAATTTCATTTCGACACTTTGTAAGTTTCGACAAAAACCCGAAACTCTTCGATTTCACTCATTTTTACATGTTTGTTGTTTATATAAGCTTAAAATGTCCATATATGGGTTGGGTAAAAGGATCGGACCAAACTAAGGCTGGAAAACTCGTTTTGGCTCAAAAATCCGTCAAACAGACCTAAGTGTCGCAAAGACGACCAGTATAGCGTCACTTCATGCGTCACTTAAGTGACGCATTGAGTGTCGCATGAAACCCTAATTTTGCCTAAGTGCCGCATAAAACCCCTTTTTCCCGACACTCCAACCGTCACTTGCTTAGTGACGCCTAGGACCCTTACCGTCACTAATAACCCGACACTGCTTTAGTGACGCCCAAGTATGCGTCACTCCTTTAAGTGACGCCTAACCGACACTTACACCCGTCACTGATGAAGTGTAGCCACCTTATGCGTCACTTACCTAAGTGACGCCCTAAACTCAGAATTTCACATCTTATGCGACACTTCTTAAGTGCCGCCCAAGCTACCTTAGTGACGCCTCAGTATGCGTCACTTCCGTTAGTGACGCCCTTACTCAGAATCTGCCATTTCATGCGTCACTTCCCAAGTGACGCCTAAAGCCCTCTAGTGAAGCTATAAGTGTCGCATGAAACAGAACCCAAATTTTTCTAAGTGTTGAGACCTAAAATTTTATCACTCGATTTCACCCAAATTCAAGTCCAGATGCGTTTTTCACCAAAGCAATTTAGTAGCCCCTTGGACCCTGCCAGGGGCTGCCGCCCCTTGGACCACGCTACCAGGGGCGCTGCCCCCGGACCCCCGTCATTAACGGGCTTCGCCCTTACTCGAGGTTCACGAGTAACGGTGTTGCATCTAAACTTTCACAAAGTGTTAAAACTTGTATAACATCAAACACGAATGCGACACAACTTCTAAAACACATTGGAACTTAGTTTTAGGTATAACACTTCAAAATCATCAAAATAATAATGTGGGATTATCGTTACAAACAATCACCAACGGGCCGTACATATTTTCAAACACTTAAACAAACAACCAAATCGCGGTAATTTGGACATTCTAAGTTAGACGGACAACTACAAGGGCAGTCTTTCGAGATGCCTACTCACGTTATAACCATTGCGTGTCTTGGACACCCTCAGGTTACAAGTCTTCGGACATCAATTCCTCGCTAATCAATTCAAGTTTATTAAGTTAAACACCCGAGGCTCAGGTGAGTCTCATGGCCCCTATTTTACTGCTTTTCAATCAGGGGTGTGATATTATTGCTCGTTTTATTTTACAAGTTGAACGCAAGTACCAATCAATCAAATACTACATGAGTTGTTTTCAACTAATCACTAAAGCCCTCCATAGCATAGTCTAGTAATACATCTGTAGCGTGAATGTTAGTATATGATATCATATAGGATTGACAATCCTCGTCCGGGTTAGCACGCACTAACTGGTCAAACGGGCGTATTAGCATTTGGGAAGACGAGTGTAGATTAGGCACTCGTAGGAGGCAACTCAGTTAGGTTTTCTTAATTGGACCTGACGCTCAAGTTAAGCTCAGACTATGTGCTCATGGCTGTATAAACTTTTATTTTGCTTATTTGCATTTTAAATTCAATTATGAAATCTTGCGGTTCATACAAATATGTGTTGACATACAAACCTGTGAGCTCACCAGCGTTTTCGCTGACCAATTTTAGCATGTATCACAGGTGACCAGCAGTAGGTTGGACTGCTCAATCAAGATCCATTAGCTCGAGTCAGCATGAAAACAATTAGAGATTTAGCTGCATTATTATATTTTTGTATAGATTAATTATGTACTTAAATCTCTCAATTTCAAACCGAGCTAATGTAAACAATATTTTGATGTAAACTTTGGTTTTATTAATATCAGTGTAAAACGACGCATATAGTAGTCGTTCATTATATCTTATGTGCTGTGTATATTGATTAGTCGCGCCCCAACCCGATTCGCTTCCGCAACCCGAATTTGGGGGTGCGACACCTATGGTCACGACTCTTAGTCGTAAAACTCTTACAAGGAGCAGGAATAAGAAAGAGAGAAAGGTATAAGGAAAATCTAAGGGTTAAGCCCCTAGTTATAGGGGAAAAGGGATGGCATGGGTTTCATATCCCAGCCGATGTGGGACAACATCATTTTCAATCCATACGGCGTATGGAATTCCATACGGCGTATGGATGATGTTTCCAGAATATTCTGTCATCCGTTCCACCGCCTTAAAACCCTAGCATCCATACGGCGTATGGATGGATTTTTCATTATTCCTTTTTTTTCCTTTTAGTTTCTAATTAATTTCTAATTAATAAACTAAATATAATATTAATTCCAATTAATATTATTTCTCTTATTTATTTCTCTACTGGTTCATTGAGGGCGACCCAAAATGGAATCCACTTTTAATGATGTACTTACCAATTAGTTATGATATTGGAGACTATTCCAACAGTCTCCCACTTGGACAATTCATCAACTATTATTGGTCTAAGCTTATCCATTAACTAAGCAGAGAGTGCCATCCAACGCAACTGCCGAACTCTGATTCTTATCTTAGAGTTAGTCCTTTAGATAAGTGAGCAACTATTCCTTTGTTCTATTGATATCGTATGAATCGAGACATGGATTTTTATCAATCTCAAGATTCATAAATAGTTTTCTGATTTCCGATTACATTGACTTTATGAGACTATTAAACCATCAACTTAGTCTCGGCCAGGCCTAGCACTTTAAAGTCAATCTTTAATCATCAGAGGGCCCAAGATATCGCTTTCCCCATTAGGCGAAAAGGAACAAATATATTTTGACTACATAGTACTAGTCAACTCATCATGTCATACCTAGCATACCCTTTATGACTGGCATTTACGCACAGCGTTAGAATAGACTAAAGTATAACAGAATTGAAAAACTAGAAACTCAATGTATCTCCATTTTAAGAATACAGGATATTATCATATCAGAGTTACTCGTGATTTCAATCCATGTAGTAACTATAACACCCCCAAATTTAATGTTTTGCGGAATCAAGATTTGGGTGTTACTAATCAATAACAAAGCACACAGATTAATAGTAAACGACTCTATATGCGTCATTTTGACAAAATATATTAACATTAAAATGTTTACAATGCTCATCCCATACATAGCTCGTGTTCGTAGTATGAAGAGATTTGAATACATAATTAGTTGTACAAAATCTAATAATGGAGTAAAATCTCTTGAATGTTTGCATGAAGACTCGAGCTAATATGCATCCTGTTGGGCAGTCCAGTTCTACTGCTGTGTACCTGTGATATATGCTAAAATGGGTCAGCTAACGCTGGTGAGCTCACAGGTTTAGATATCAAATAAATTGAGTGTGAACCGCAAGATTTAATCGTTGATTTGCATCCAGCAAATGATAATAGTTATGTATACATCCATTAGCGCATAGTCTGAGCTTAACTCGAGGGTCGGGTCCCATATAGAGAATTCCGAGCGAGGTGCCTCCACGAGAGCCTAATCTACTCTCGTCTTCCCAAATATTAGTACGTCCGTTGCGGAGGTTAGCGCGACTAACCCGGACGAGGTGGGTCAATCCTATATGGTACCATATACTAATATTCACGCTACTTTCGTATTACCAGACTATACTGACGGAGGACTTTGGTTTGATTAGTTGAAAATAATTCATGTAGTATATTGAAATATGTACTCGCGTTCACGTGTTAAAAACAGAGCAATGTATCGCACCCCTAGTAAAACAGTAAAAAGAGGGGCCATGAGACTCACCTGAGCCTGAAGAGTTTATCTAAATAAACTGAGATTGATTAGCCAAGAATCGAAGTCCAAAGACTTGTAACCTGAGGGTGTCCACGACACGCGATGGTTATAAACATGTGAAGGCATCTAATAAGACTACCTCGTAGTTGTTTGTCCAACTAGAATGTCCAAATGATTACAATTTGGTTGATTGTTTAAGTGTTTGAAAATGTGTATGGCCCGTTGGTGATTGTTTGTAATAATAATCCCACATTATTATTTTGATGATTTTGAAGTGTTATACCTAAAAGTAAGTTCCAATGTGTTTTAGAAGTTGTGTCGCATTCGAGTTTGATGTTATACAAGTTTAACACCTTATGTGAAAGTTTAGATGTAACACCGTTACTCGTGACCCTAGGGTAAGGGCGAAGCCTGTTAATGACGGGGGTCCGGGGGCAGCGCCCCTGGTAGCGGGGTCCAAGGGGCAGAGCCCTTGCTGGGGTCGAGCTGCCAGGTCAGCTTGGAAAATTTTTATTTCTACTAAATTGCTTTGGTGAAAAACGCATCTGGACTTGAATTTGGGTGAAATCGAGTGATAAAATTTTAGGTCTCGACACTTAGTAAAATTTGTGTTTTCTTGGTTCTGTTTCATGCGACATAACGTGCGACATAAAGCTTGTGTAGCTAGATGCGACATAGTCTATTGTGTCGCAGATCATCTCTGCGACATAAGGGCTTGTGTCGCTAAGTGTGACATCCGCAATTTATGCGACATAAAATGTTGTGTCGCTATATGCGACGGAATTAGGTTTTGCGACATATTCACTTGTGTCGCTATATGCGACATAAGTGAGAGTTTAGCGACATAAGGGCTTGTGTCGCAGGTGGCCTGGAGCCTCTGCGACACAACGAGCTGTTGGCCGGAAAATGAGCCGAAAAGGTGTTTTCCGGCCTCCGTTCGACCTGAGACTTTTACCCAACCCATATTTGGACATTTTAAGCTTAAACAAACTATAAACATGTAAAAATAAGTGAAAACGATGAATTTCGAGAGTTCTCCGGAAACTTACGAAGTGATGAATTGAAATTCCAGAAAGGTAGGAGTGTAGATCGTGACGCGGTGGATCTTTTCCTTCAAACGGGCGAGAGAATTCGAGGTGGTTTGGTGGTGGTTTTTAGTGATTGTTTGTGGTGGAGGTGTGGTGAAAGTTGAGAGGAAATGGAAGAAGAAAGAAGGGGAGAGGATGAGAAAGTGAGGGAAAAAGAAAAGGGGGAGGGGTCCCCCCCCCCCCCCATTTGGGCAGATTTTCGGTGGGGGCCCACCGGAGTGTGGGTCTCCACTTTTTAATTCCGTGTATTCGCGCTCCGTGCGACGTTCGTTTAAACGTTAAATAATTATTTTATACGTTTAAATATATGTTTTAAAATACAAATGTTTATTCAATATTTTTGTTGAAGTATTTTACCAATTACTTAATAACTTAAATGATTTCGTTTGTTTGTGTGTTAAATGTCTAAGTCGCGTTGACGTTTATTATACGATACGAAATGTAGTTGTAATATTATCAAAATAATATTTTGGGTATGATATCGTTATTAAATAATTTTATATTATTTAATAAAATTGATTCACCAACGTCCGTATTTACTAGAACCGAATTACATTCGATTTGAAACTTGTACGATTTAATCAAATCGCATATTCGTATATATTCAACAATATATATAATTCGGTACATTAATTAGCCTAAAACCAACTAATTACATGTATTAACAACTGATTAGGTACTAATCACTAGTCCTAATTTGATGGGTGTTACATTCTCCCCCTGTTAGGAGAATTTCGTCCCGAAATTTAGCTCGATGTAGTGTTGGATGTAGAGTCAGTAAATAACTGAAGATACTTGAGTCGCATTTGGTCTTCCCGTTCCCAAGTGAACTCCGGACCGCGCCGCGAATTCCACTTGACCTTAACGATGGGAATACGACTTTGTTTGAGTTGTTTGACCTCACGGTCCATGATTTCCGCAGGTTCTTCAACAAAATGAAGTTTGTTATCGACGCTAATCTCGTCGAGTGGGAGGATGAGTGTCTCATCAGACAGACATTTCTTTAGGTTAGAATTGTGAAAAGTAGGGTGCACGCTGCTGAGCTCAGCTGACAGCTGCAGTCGATATGCCACAGGGTCAATCCTTTCGAGGATCTCAAAAGGCCCAATGTATCTGGGATTTAACTTCCCGCGTTTGCCGAATTGGATCACGCCTTTCCAAGGTGATACTTTAAGGAGTACTCGATCCCCAACTTGGAACTCGAGTGGTTTGCGTCTCACGTCAGCATAACTTTTCTGACGATCACGTGTGGCTTTGAGTCTGTTTTAGATTTCGACAATTTTCTCGGTGGTTTCGTGTATGAGTTCAGGACCAGTGAGTTGACTGTCTCCCACTTCGGTCCAACAGATTGGTGATCGGCACTTACGACCGTACAGTGCCTCGAATGGTGCAGCCTTAATGCTGGTATGATAACTGTTATTGTAGGAAAACTCGCACAATGGCAGGTGTCTTTCCCAGTTTGCACTGAAGTCAACTACGCAGGCTCGTAGCATGTCTTCCAGTGTCTGAATAGTTCGTTCACTTCGGCCATCGGTTTGAGGATGGTATGCGGTACTCATATCAAGCCGGGTACCCAACGATTTTTGGAGTGATTGCCAAAAGTGAGATGTGAAACGAGCGTCCCTGTCAAAGATAATCGAGGTTGGGACACCGTGTCGAGAAACAATTTCTTTGACGTAGATTTGTGAGAGGCGTTCCATTTTATCAGTTTCCTTGATTGCCAGGAAATGAGCAGATTTGGTGAGTCGGTCAACGATCACCCAAATGGTATCACAACCGCTCGAAGACTTTGGTAGTTTGGTTATGAAATCCATGGCGATTTGTTCCCATTTTCATTCCGGAATGTTGGGTTGTTGGAGTAAACCAGAAGGTTTTTGATGTTCGGTTTTGACTTTCGAGCAAGTAAGGCACTTGCTGACATATGTGGCGATTTCGGCTTTCATGTTCGGCCACCAATAGAATTCCTTGATGCCGTGATACATTTTGTCGGATCCTAGATGGATAGAATATTTAGACTTGTGAGCTTCATCCATCACCAAGTCTCGCAGGTTCCCAAAACTAGGCAACCAGATTCGATTTGAGAAGTACCTAACGCTGTTAGGTTTGATTTCGAATTGTTTATCGATGCCTCGTAAGGCTTCATTTTTGATGTTATCGGGTTTCAAAGCTTCGAGTTGAGCAGTGTGAATCTGAATGGTGAGATCATTATGAATGGTCATACTGAGGGCGCGAACTCGAAGTGGTTTCGGCCGTTCCTTTCGACTGAGGGCATCGGCAACAACATTTACCTTGCCTGGGTGGTATTTGATTTCGCAGTCATAATCGGTGAGCAACTCGACCCAACGACGTTGTCGCATATTAAGGTCTTTTTGGTCGAAGATGTGTTGGAGACTTTTGTGATCGGTGAACACGGTATTTCGGGTACCATAGAGGTAGTGTCTCCAGATTTTGAGAGTGAACACCACGGCCCCTAGCTCGAGGTCGTGAGTCGTGTAGTTCTTCTCATGAACTTTGAGTTGTCGGGAAGCGTAAGCAATGACCTTGTCTCGTTGCATCAACACGCAACCGAGACCTTGGTGGGAAGCATCGCAGTATACTACGAAGTCATCGGTGCCTTCGGGTAAAGATAGAATAGGAGCACTGCAAAGCTTGAGTTTTAATAGCTGAAATGCTGACTCTTGTTTATCAGTCTAATCGAACTTCTTTTCCTTCTGAGTCAGTTTCGTGAGTGGTTGAGCTATTTTGGAGAAATTTTCGATGAAACGACGATAGTACCCAGCCAATCCCAAAAATTGGCGTACTTCGGTTGGAGTAGTTGGCGCTTGCCAGTTTTTGATGGCTTCGATTTTTGATGGATCGACATGGATTCCTTGACTATAAACAACATGTCCAAGGAATTGAACGGATTGTATCCAGAACTCACACTTGGAAAATTTGGCATATAACTCCTCGTGTTTGAGCAGTCCTAGAATGGTTTTGAGGTGTTGCGCGTGTTCTTGTTCATTTCGCGAGTATATGAGAATGTCATCGATGAAGACAATGACAAATTTGTCAAGGTCAGGTTTAGACACCCGATTCATAAGGTCCATGAATACAGCTGGTGCGTTTGTTAAGCCGAAGGGTATCACCTGAAATTCATAATGCCCGTAACGAGTTCGGAAAGCAGTTTTCGGGATATCGATGTCGCGAACTCGGAGTTGATGATAACATGACCGAAGATCGATCTTTGAATAAATACTCGATCCCTGAAGTTGGTCAAACAGGTCATCGATGCGAGGAAGTGGATACCGGTTCTTGACGGTTAGCTTGTTCAACTCTCGGTAGTCGATACACATTCGGAAAGAACCGTCTTTCTTTTTAACAAATAAGACCGGAGCTCCCCAAGGTGAAGAACTCGGTCTAATAAATCCTCTGTCCAGGAGTTCCTGTAACTGGGTGGACAGCTCCTGTAGTTCGGATGGGGCTAGGCGGTATGGTGCTCGGGCTACCGGTGCGGCACCCAGCACGAGATCGATTGAGAACTCAACCTGTCTAGGTGGAGGTAAACCAGGTAGTTCTTCCGGAAAGACTTCGGGAAAGTCTCTAACGATCGGCACATCCTCAAGTCGCTTCTCCTTCGACTTTTTCTCTGTGATGTGGGCGAGGATTGCAGGATAACCCTTTCTGAGAAATTTTTGGATTTTCAGACAAGATATGATATTTAGTCTCGTCCCACCGGTCTCCCCTTGTATGATCAAGGTTCTACCGACGGCGAGAGGGATGCGGATGATTTTGTCATAACAGACGATTTCGGCTCGATGTTTGGACAACCAGTCCATGCCAATGATGACGTCGAAACTTCCAATTTCAACAGGCATAAGATCTATCAAAAAGGTTTCGTTGGCTAAGTTCAAAGTGCAATTAGGTATCACACTATCAGTTTCTATGAGTTTACCGTTCGCTAGCTCTACAATGTACTTAACATCTAGTGCAACATGGGCGATGTCAAGTAGGGGATAAAACTCATCAGAAATAAAGCTTCTATCGGCACCAGTATCAAATAGAACAGAAGCAGTTAAGTTGTTGAGGAGGAACGTACCCGTGACCACATTCGGGTCCTGGCGGGCGTCCCCAGAATTGAGTACGAAGGCTCTACCCTTAGCATTGTTGTTGTTGTTGTTGGCCTTGTTCTTCAGTTTCGGGCAGTCGTTCCTAAAGTGCCCAGGGTTCCCGCATTCATAGCAGGCTCGGTGTGGTCTGGTGTTGTTGCTGGAGTTGTTGTTGTTGGCTGTGGACCTACAGTCCTTGGTGAGGTGGCCATGCCTCTTGTAGTTATTGCAATAGGGACCGCAAGAGCCCTCATGGTGGCGGTTGCACTTGGAACAGTAGGGCTTGTTCCCTGTGTAACCCCGTCTGGTGTCAGTGGTTGAGTTGTAGGCCTTGATGGTGTCGGGTTTCTTGTTTTGGGAGTTGTTGTGGTTATCAGACCACTTTCTTTTGATATGGTTGGAGGAAGAAGTGGGTGGTTCTGGGTCCTCGTTCATGGCCATGAGTTCATGGGCCAATCTGATAGCACCATCAATGGTGGTCTGGTTTGAGGAGGCGACGTTCCCCCGGACAGGTTCCGGAAGACCGCGGATGTACCTTCAGATCTTATCGGGTTCGGTGCTCACCATTGCTGGGCGAAGGATGGCAAGCTGTTGGAATCTGACGGTATATCCATCAATGTCAGTTCCCTGCATTTTTAGGTTCCATAACTCTTCCTCCATCTTTTGGAGTTGTTCGATGGGACAATACTTAGCAGTAAGCATTGTCTTCAGTTCTTCCCAAGGAAGTAGGTAGGCGGTATCAATACCCACAGACTGGGCATATGAATTCCACCATGAGAGGGCACCATCTTCGAGGGTGCAGGTGGAGTATTTGACTCTGTCCTCTTCCGCACACTTGCTGATGTGGAAGACGGACTCCATTTTCTCGAACCATCTGATCAGTCTGATGGCTCCTTCAGTTCCCTTGAAGCTCAAGGGTTTGCAGCTCAGGAAGTTCTTGTATGAACAAGGTTTGGATTGAGGCCCGTTGGCAGCTGTATCTTCGCTGCCCGAACTGGGTTGTCGGGTAGCCATAGCTTGGGCCACACTTTGGGCTATGAGTTGGGCGATTTCGGTTTCGCTGAAGGTGAATCGCTTTGGTGGCATTTTGCTGAGTAAGATCAAGAAAAGACAATGAGATTCTTATGTGAAATTCTGATATATCACAGGTATATATGATGGAATATACAAGACAAAGTGATAATTATATTTCATTGAAAATACCCAAGTTTGGTACATGATACGAGTTTTCAAAAGATTACATAATATGGGGAGTACAAAAGGTACCGGGAATTGTTATATCCGGTTCGAATAGTAAGAGTCCTACATAGATAGATAGAGATTACAAGATGACAGTCACACTAGTTCTAATGCAAGTTGTTCCTTTCCATTAGTGTGACAAGCCGATCCACGGTGACTGCGAGTCTGCTGGTTTGTCGGGCGTTGTCTTCTGCCAATGCTAGTCGTTGTACCAGCATCCTTGAGTATTCCTTGGCCTCTTGTAGGCGCTGCTCGCATTGTTCCAACCGGAGTCGTAAGAGCTCGACTTCTACTCCTGATTCCACTACCTAGTCGTGGAGTATGTTCATGTTGCTAATAGTGTTTTCGTGATCCTTGGAGACTTGGTTGATACGCTCAAGCGCTGTGAGTCTCCAATTTTCAGTTGTTTCTTGCAAAGCGACATCCATGGTGCGAAGTCGTTGCTCGTGACGGTCCAGCCTAGCGGCCAAGGTCGGCAGAGGGAAGTGAGTGGGGTACGGGCCAACTCGAGGCAACCTGGCGTTCCTCCTAGCTACCCTCGGGTTCTGCGACCCGGATTGAGAGTGTGATGGATTGGGTGGTGTGTTTGCCATTCTGAGACAAAGCGTTAGAAAGATTGAGGCCTATAATCATATAATACCTATATAATATAGCCTAAGATATTGAGTGAGAGCGAGGCCTATCTATGTATATACACATATATCACATAATAGCCTAAGGTGTCTAACACAGACAAGTTTGAGTCCCGGTTTCTCTCGTGGTCAGAGTCAACTAGTGTATCCTGTTCAGTCATGATTCCTTTCAGATCTCACATCATATTCTTTTAATTATACATAGTTGATCAGGCTATGTTGAATTAAACCAATACCATGTAGTCACTGAACCTAATCATACTTAATAAGGAATACTGCCTAACGGTCATAGTCTAGGCCTACTAAATGCAACCTAGTTCACTATAACCTTAGGCTCTGATACCAATCTGTAACACCCCCAAATTTAATGTTTTGCGGAAGCAAGATTTGGGTGTTACTAATCAATAACAAAGCACACAGATTAATAGTAAACGACTCTATATGCATCATTTTGACAAAATATATTAACATTAAAATGTTTACAATGATCATCCCATACATAGCTCGTGTTCGTAGTATGAAGAGATTTGAATACATAATTAGTTGTACAAAATCTAATAATGGAGTAAAATCTCTTGAATGTTTGCATGAAGACTCGAGCTAATATGCATCCTGTTGGGCAGTCCAGTTCTACTGCTGTGTACCTGTGATATATGCTAAAATGGGTCAGCTAACGTTGGTGAGCTCACAGGTTTAGATATCAAATAAATTGAGTGTGAACCGCAAGATTTAATCATTGATTTGCATCCAGCAAATGATAATAGTTATGTATACATCCATGAGCGCCTAATCTACTCTCGTCTTCCCAAATATTAGTACGTCCGTTGCGGAGGTTAGCGCGACTAACCCGGACGAGGTGGGTCAATCCTATATGGTACCATATACTAATATTCACGCTACTTTCGTATTACCAGACTATACTGACGGAGGACTTTGGTTTGATTAGTTGAAAACAATTCATGTAGTATATTGAAATATGTACTCGCGTTCACGTTTTAAAAACAGAGCAATGTATCGCACCCCTAGTAAAACAGTAAAAAGAGGGGCCATGAGACTCACCTGAGCCTGAAGAGTTTATCTAAATAAACTGAGATTGATTAGCCAAGAATCGAAGTCCAAAGACTTGTAACCTGAGGGTGTCCACGACACGCGATGGTTATAAACATGTGAAGGCATCTAATAAGACTACCTCGTAGTTGTTTGTCCAACTAGAATGTCCAAATGATTACAATTTGGTTGATTGTTTAAGTGTTTGAAAATGTGTACGGCCCGTTGGTGATTGTTTGTAATAATAATCCCACATTATTATTTTGATGATTTTGAAGTGTTATACCTAAAAGTAAGTTCCAATGTGTTTTAGAAGTTGTGTCGCATTCGAGTTTGATGTTATACAAGTTTAACACCTTGTGTGAAAGTTTAGATGTAACACCGTTACTCGTGACCCTAGGGTAAGGGCGAAGCCTGTTAATGACGGGGGTCCGGGGGCAGCGCCCCTGGTAGCGGGGTCCAAGGGGCAGAGCCCCTGGCTGGGGTCGAGCTGCCAGGTCAGCTTGGAAAATTTTTATTTCTACTAAATTGCTTTGGTGAAAAACGCATCTGGACTTGAATTTGGGTGAAATCGAGTGATAAAATTTTAGGTCTCGACACTTAGTAAAATTTGTGTTTTCTTGGTTCTGTTTCATGCGACATAACGTGCGACATAAAGCTTGTGTCGCTAGATGCGACATAGTCTATTGTGTCGCAGATCATCTCTGCGACATAAGGGCTTGTGTCGCTAAGTGTGACATCCGCAATTTATGCGACATAAAATGTTGTGTCGCTATATGCGACGGAATTAGGTTTTGCGACATATTCACTTGTGTCGCTATATGCGACATAAGTGAGAGTTTAGCGACATAAGGGCTTGTGTCGCAGGTGGCCTGGAGCCTCTGCGACACAACGAGCTGTTGGCCGGAAAATGAGCCGAAAAGGTGTTTTCCGGCCTCCGTTCGACCTGAGACTTTTACCCAACCCATATTTGGACATTTTAAGCTTAAACAAACTATAAACATGTAAAAATAAGTGAAAACGATGAATTTCGAGAGTTCTCCGGAAACTTACGAAGTGATGAATTGAAATTCCAGAAAGGTAGGAGTGTAGATCGTGACGCGGTGGATCTTTTCCTTCAAACGGGCGAGAGAATTCGAGGTGGTTTGGTGGTGGTTTTTAGTGATTGTTTGTGGTGGAGGTGTGGTGAAAGTTGAGAGGAAATGGAAGAAGAAAGAAGGGGAGAGGATGAGAAAGTGAGGGAAAAAGAAAAGGGGGAGGGGTTCCCCCCCCCCCCCCATTTGGGCAGATTTTCGGTGGGGGCCCACCGGAGTGTGGGTCTCCACTTTTTAATTCCGTGTATTCGCGCTCCGTGCGACGTTCGTTTAAACGTTAAATAATTATTTTATACGTTTAAATATATGTTTTAAAATACAAATGTTTATTCAATATTTTTGTTGAAGTATTTTACCAATTACTTAATAACTTAAATGATTTCGTTTGTTTGTGTGTTAAATGTCTAAGTCGCGTTGACGTTTATTATACGATACGAAATGTAGTTGTAATATTATCAAAATAATATTTTGGGTATGATATCGTTATTAAATAATTTTATATTATTTAATAAAATTGATTCACCAACGTCCGTATTTACTAGAACCGAATTACATTCGATTTGAAACTTGTACGATTTAATTAAATCGCATATTCGTATATATTCAACAATATATATAATTCGGTACATTAATTAGCCTAAAACCAACTAATTACATGTATTAACAACTGATTAGGTACTAATCACTAGTCCTAATTTGGCGGGTGTTACAGTAACTTACATGAGTGCGGGTCTCTCCTATACTTAAATCCCCATTAAGTACCCATGAGTGTTGCAGCATTCTCCATGCCATGTCTAATCTCTATGGACAATCTACTAACACTCCATGACAGTCTTGATTCACCACTTACTTCCAGGAGTGTGAACGACTGAGGAGGTTTAAGTAAAACTATTTTACTCGGGAAGTGGTGTCTAAACATGCAAAACTTGAAACACAACGACAAACAATAGTAAATGGCAGAACTCCTTCCAATAAATAAATCTTCATTATTTAATCACCATGTGTATAGCAATTTATCATTGTTTACAATGTTTCAAAAATCAAACTAATAACTAAAACTTTACATTATCTCTTAAGCCTATGCTCCTAGCATGCTCATCATGTTTGGACTTCCCAAGTGGCTTTGTGAACGGATCAGCCGGATTATCCTCTGATCTTATACTCTTCACAATCACGTGTTCTTCTTCGACTTTCCTTCGAACAAAATGGTATTTTCTTTCAATGTGCTTTGACTTTCCGTGATCCTTGGGTTCTCTACTCAAGGCGACTGCACTTTCGTTATTACAGAATATTTCAATGGGGTCTTGAACCGTTGGAACAACTCCAAGATCTCCAATGAAATTCTTAATCCAGATGGCTTCCTTTGAAGCCTCACAAGCCGCTATGTACTCAGACTCGCACGTTGAGTCTGCCATCGTATCTTGCTTGGAACTTTTCCATGTCACCGCTCCCCCATTCAGTAAGTATACCCAACCAGACTGTGAACGGATATCATCTCTATCTGTTTGGAAACTTGCATCACTATAACCCGTTACTCTGAGTTCTTCTTCTCCACCATAAACCAAGAACCTGTCCTTAGTATTTCTCAAATACTTAAGAATATTCTTTACAGCTGTCCAATGACCTTCACCAGGATTCTGCTGATGTCGACTCACTACGATCAAAGAAAATGAGGCATCAGGCCTCGTATACGTCATGTCATACATGATCGATCCTATAGCTGAAGCATATGGGACTCGACTCATTCTATCCGATTCTTCCTTAGATTTCGGACAAAGATCCTTACTGATCTTAATGCCATGATGTAAGGGTAGATTCCCTTTCTTAGAGTTCTCCATTTTGAATCTTTTCAAAATTTTACCTAAGTATATGTCCTGGCTAAGTCCTATGAGACGTCTCGACCTATCCCTATAAATCTTTATACCAAGAATATATGCTGCATCTCCCAAGTCTTTCATAGCGAAACATTTTCCCAACCAGTCCTTTACACTTTGTAATGTTGGGATATCGTTTCCTATGAGTAGTATATCATCCACATATAATACTAGGAAGACTACAACACTCCCACTGAACTTGACATATATACAGGACTCATCTTCGCTTCTAGAAAATCCAAACTCTATGACTTTTTCATGGAAGCAGAGATTCCAGCTACGAGAGGCTTGTTTAAGTCCATAAATAGCCTTTTGAAGTTTACACACTCTATTAGGATACTTTACATTTTCAAAACCCTCTGGTTGTGCCATGAACACATCCTCTGTCAGTTTCCCGTTAAGGAAAGCGGTTTTGACATCCATCTGCCAAATTTCATAATCATGAAATGCAGCTATGGCTAGCATAATCCTAATTGACTTTATCTTAGCTACTGGTGAGAAGGTTTTTTCATAATCAATCCCGTGGGTTTGAGTATAGCCCTTCGCTACCAACCTAGCTTTATAAGTGTGTACTTTCTCATCCATGTCAGTCTTCTTCTTGAAGATCCACTTACAACCCACCGTCTTAAGACCGGGTGTAGTGTCAACCAAATTCCAAACTTGGTTGTCATACATAGACTGAATTTCGCTTTTCATAGCTTCCTTCCACTTAGCAGTCTCAGGGCCTGCCATCGCTTCCTTATAGTTAGCAGGTTCATCTAAGTCATTTAGTGTACTGTCACTAATTTTATCCTCTTCTTCTACATGGTAACCATAATAGAACTGAGGAGGCTTGCTGACTCTACAAAATCTGCGAACGGGTAAGAATATGTCTTCAGGCTCAACAGGTGTTTCCACCTCTTGTTGAACATCAGTGTTTACTGTATGTTCTTCATCGGCCGACTCTTGAATTTCTTCAAGATCAATCTTACTCCCACTGTCCTCTTTAGATATCATTTCTCTCTCAAGGAACACTTCTCTTCGAGCTACGAAGACCACATTATCCGTGGGTCTGTAGAACAGATATCCAAACGACTCTTGTGGATAACCGACGAAAAGACACTTTTCAGATCTGGAGTCTAGTTTGTCCTGAGTTTCTCGTCTAACGAAAACTTCACAACCCCAGATTTTGATGTGACCAAGATAAGGACGTTTTCCCTTCCACATCTCATAAGGTGTCTTTGAAACCTTCTTAGTGGGTAAAAGATTTAAGATGCGAGCTGCTGTTTCTAATGCATAACCCCAAAAATTTATCGGAAGTGTAGCCCGACTCATCATAGACCGAACCATGTCCAACAAGGTTCTATTTCTCCTCTTAGCAACTCCATTAAGCTGTGGTGTTCTAGGAGGAGTCAATTGTGAAACTATTCCATAATCTCTAAGATGATCGAGAAACTCGATACTAAGGTATTCTCCTCCCCTATCAGATCGGAGAACCTTTATCTTTCTGCCCAATTGATTCTCTACTTCACTTTGGTATCTTTTGAATACCTCAAAAGTATCCGACTTATGTTTAATCAGATAGACATGTCCAAATCTACTGTAGTCATCAGTAAATGTAACATAATACCGATTTCCATCTTTTGTGGTGCATCGGAATGGTCCACAAACATCCGTGTGTACCAAGTCCAAGAGTCCTTCACCTCTTTCACACGACCTTGTGAATGGTGATTTAGTCATCTTGCCCAATAAGCAAGACTCGCATACATCATCCGATTTGAGGTCGAATGATTCCAACACTCCATCCTTTTGGAGTTAGCCGATGCGTTTCTTGTTTACGTGCCCAAGACGATAATGTCACAATTTGGATTTATCAAGCTCATTAGACGAATCAATATTTAAAATCAAATTGCTAACACATTCAACATTTTCATATATGCCATTGTAAGGAGAAGCTTTGAAAATAAAACAACCATTTAAATAAACCAAAATATCACCATTCTCATTATCAAATGAAAATTGATAACCATCCTTAAACAAAGCATAAAATGAAATAATGTTTCTAGTCATTTCTGACGAATAACAGCAATTATTCAAATCTATCCTAACTTCAGAGTTCAGCACGAGCTCATACTTTCCAATCTCGGTAACAGGCGTGATTCCTCTGTTTCCCATGACTAGATTAAGCTCCCCATGCTTCAACTTCCTACTTTCCTTTAGACCCTGCAATACAGTGCAAATGTGAGTACCACATACCTGAGTGAACACTATTTTCGACCTTTCTATCCTCAAGGTCTTTCAGGTATTTCGGGCAGCTACGTTTCCAGTGCCCCTTAGTGTTGCAGTAAAAGCACACTGCTTCCTTCGGATCATTTACTGGTGCAATATCAGAGTCAGTCTTTCTTTTGGACCCACGATTGGACTTTCCATTCGTAGTATTTTCTTTCCAATTTGACCTCTTTCTTTTCTTTGCAATTTGACCAATTGCCAACACAAGAGCTGCTGAGTTAGAGGACACATCATCCTTTTTGATTCCTTGCTCAGCGGTTTGCAGCAAATTATGGAGTTCCATTATTGAGCCTTCTCTCTCATTCATATTCATATGATATGATATGATATTACAAACTGATTGTAGACAGCTGGCAGACTAGATAGAATTATGGCGATGGAAAACTCTGTGTCAAACAATGATTCCAACCTATCAAAGTACCCTTTCATCTCTAAGACGAAAGCACTGATAGATGCTCCAGGTTTGGGTTTGCAAGCCATGAGTGACTTAACCACATCAATGCGTTCTTTTCTTGCCTTTGCTTGAAACATTTCCTTAAGCTGTTGGTTCATTTCATAAGCCCAAGTATTCTCAAAAGTCTTTTGCAATTCAGGGCTCATGGATGACGCCATGATACATGACACTTTATTCGCATCATCATAATGCTTCCGGTGTGCCTCAATCTCCTCTTGGGTTGAATCTTCATCAATTATGGGAATCTGCTCGTCGAGAACATACTTCTTGTTCTCGTACCTTAAGGTAAACCTTAGGTTACGCATCCAGTCCATATAGTTTGGACCAGTCAGTCTTTCCCTTCCAAGAACGGAGAGAAGTGAGAAGTTCGAGTTGTATGCGGAATTGGGGACGGTAGGGTTATTACCATTTGTAGAAGACATCGATAAGATAAATAGTTTTAGTTAGTCTGAATATTCCTTAATTAATTACCCAATTTCAAAATTAAGGATATGATCCATATTTTAGATTCATTTTATGAAAAGGTTTGCCGTAATCATATTGCGAATTTATTTTAGGTAGACAATTCCTTTGTCAATTTCATTCTCTATGAAACTCCTAGTTCTTTTGAGATTCATTGATTCTTATCAACGGCATGTTAATCTCGGATATGCTCATCTACCATTCATGACTGGTATGCCGAGGATCATGAACAAGATGGTGAACTTAACCATGCCAAACCCGCGTGGTCCCCGACCCGAGTACGCTCGAGAATCGCGAGTTCCACATCACCTCTCAATATGATCTCATATTAATGTGCCGATAGACCACACACGCTCCATTAACAGACAATACGAAGGATGTGCGGTTTTCATGGGTTAGCATACTATTCACATTTTATAGTATCTAAAACGGGATTTTTGTTTTAGTACTTTAGGTCATACTTTTGATCTTAACATCATCCTATCAAAAGTCCTCGGTAGCTCCATTGAACGCACAAAGAAACTTTCTTATAGTTCGTTCACTATGGATGAGCCGATTTATCAATTGACTAACGATGTATTTAACTTTAATTATACATATATATAACTCACAATATATGTAAGGTCTCTCTTTAAACTCTTAAAGTCTACGGTTCTATTTTAAAACAATTAAAGATTTAGGTGTATATTTTAAAACAATTCAAAATATAAGGGTCTAAAGTGTAAATTCTTTTTACCAATTTAGACAAGCCAATTTCTAATTTATCTTTACCTACATACTATTGTAGATAATTAAATGCTAGTATTTATCAAGCTAATGCTCTGATACCACTGTTGGGTTTTCTATTCCCTAACTAGATTAATATGCGCAGCGGAATTATAACAAAAATAATTAATCTAAGGCAATTAGAAAACTAAACCCTAAGGGTTCTTAACTTGAATAAATAAAAGCAATAAAATAAATAAGATAAATAAGAAATTACTAACCTTTGAGAAAATAAATTCTCATGCGTAGACAAACAATCAAAACCTTTTTGCTTGGTGGCAAGTGCCCAAACTAGAACACCTCTAATGCTTCACACCCACGAACCAAGAGAAATTCCCAAGTCTCCTATGGTCACGACTCTTAGTCGTAAAACTCTTACAAGGAGAAGGAATAAGAAAGGGAGAAAGGTACAAGGAAAATCTAAGGGTTAGGCCCCTATTTATAGAGGAAAAGGGATGGCATGGGTTTCATATCCCAGCCGATGTGGGACAACATCATTTTCAATCCATACGGCGTATGGAATTCCATACGGCGTATGGATGATGTTTCCAGAATATTCTGTCAGCCGTTCCACCGCCTTAAAACCCTAGCATCTATACGGCGTATGGAAATTCTATACGGCGTATGGATGGATTTTTCATTATTCTTTTTTTTTTCTTTTAGTTTCTAATTAATTTCCAATTAATAAACTAAATATAATATTAATTTCAATTAATATTATTTCTCTTATTTATTGCTCTTACTGTTCATTGAGGGCGACCCAAAAAGGACTCCACTTTTAATGATGTACTTACCAATTAGTTATGATATTGGACACTATTCCAACACATCTACAACCACACAACGAGTGTTTCAAGATTTAATAGTTTGTATGGACCCATAATGGTGTATGTATGAGTTAAAATCGAACTTATATGTACAATGAGCAGTTTTTAACTCACGCTTTACGGCGGAACAAAAATATTTATAAACTCTTTATGAAATAATTTGATACATATGCAACTTAACAAGTTAGTGTTCCGTATATAGTCAAATTCGAATATCTGAATTTGGTTTAAGGAGTTATGTATGAACATAAATTTTATGTTCATTGGTCAATTATTATATTTGGCAAGACAATAGAAGTACTTAAAATGTTTACATGATTATATGAAGTTTTCAATAGTAAAAAAACCGTTACCTTGTCTAATGACATTTGAATTATCATTTTTAAAATCGATATTGTTGTCGAACTAATAATCATAAAGGTACAACTTCTATAATACAATTGTGTCATATGGAGTCATTTACTCTAAGTTAATAGTGTAATTTGGAGATCAATATGATTGACATCTCATTAAAATACTGTAAATAATTATCATACATTAATAACAGTTAGTTGTCAATATAATAAAATCAAACTGTATTTTTTTTTTCTTATTTCGAGTGAATCAACCATTTAAAGCACATCACATTGATTAGTTGAGTATTTTAAAGTTTATATAAGATAAAGATATATAGTTAGCGGTATATATAATGTAAGCTAAAGCATATGCAATTTACAAAACATACAATTTAAACATTATAAAAAGATATAATAATCAATAATCTTTATTTTTGAATTGTAAAGTAAAAAATTTAAAAAGTTTTAACTAAAATGATTTTGGGGACTATCAATAGGAATTATATTTACAACAAAATTATTCAATTTAGTCATTTAAAATGAATATTATATTACTCTGTAAAAAAGTAGGAAAAAAAGTTTTCGTTATTCATTTAACAGTGACTTTGCAATTCACCTCATGGTGAATATAGGAGCTTCTAATTAGAAGATCACTCTTTGACTATCAATCTCATCTTCATCAACCCCATCTATCCAGAACAACCTTGCATTGATATCCCTTGTAGATTTCGTCACAATTAAAAAAGAGTCTTTTGCCTCGCCGCTACTCCATCTCTGAACGGGTCAAACTTTTAAATAATTTTTGTTAGAAGAGGGCACTAATGTGGAACTTGGTGAAGGTTTAGACCTACAATTTATGATGTCCCGTAAACCTCCACGTTTATCATATAAACGCGCTAGACTCATAGCATGAGTCAAGTTTCTGGGTTGTGTAATTTAACCTCTATCGCAATGTTTTCCATCAACCTACCAATAAAGAGATCTACCACCTGTCACGAGTTGTTCAAACTTGCGTACATATTTCACACAATAGCTTAATTATATCATTAATTTTGTTTTTGTTTTTTGTAATGTTTAATAATATAGATAGATAGATAGAAGATAACTCTTTGTTGTGATCGCATAATGATTTGAAAAATTGTGGGGGAAATAATTTTCAAGTAAAAGAGTACAAGGGATCATGAACGAGAGTGCTGAAAAAATAAAATAATTTGAAACTGAATTATGAATTTTTGGCTTACATCTAAATAATATAATCAAATAACTGCCACCAAATAACTAATCCTTAATACATGATAACATCTCCTAAATTCTAGGGGTGTTTGGGTTTACTTATTTTTAAGCACTTATATGCTTAAATATTAAGTAGGTGACTCCTTACTTATTTTTAAGTGTTTATTCCTTGATAAATAAGCAAATAAACAATTTTTATAGAGATATTTGAATATGCTTGTCTGCTGTCAAAATAAGCAAATAAGCAGATAAATACTTATTTAAGCATTCCCAAACACCCCTTTAGCTACAATGATGATTAACATGTGATCGTTTTCTAAATAAAACAGTAAATTAATAATGACAATAAACATAAACATCCTAATTAATGAAATAAGTTTAATAAAGAATGCTAAAATATGATGAATGAGGAAACCAATATGATTGCTCCATTTTAATTACCCATTTTCATCCCTTTTAAATCCAAATATCTCACAAACTATATATCTATAAATTATAAAAGTTACACTGTTGGAATCAGCATCTTTTTATTTTTAATTAGAGATCTCATATGATATGTTTCCGATGATGTTTTTTTCATTTTCTAATGGTATTTTAAATTTGCAAGGTTAAAAATCACATGTAATTTAACACTCACATGTGATTATATTTATACTTAAATTATAATTTTTAAATAACGAACTATAATCACATGTGAATAATAAAATCTACAAATTATAAGTTTAAAGTCATAGAAAAATAATTTATTTGATAAGTTTATAAACCTTTAGAAAATTTTTTAGATGTAATCACATGTGATTAAACATTAAATTAGTAATCATGTTTGATTAATTTGTAAATAAATACGAATTTTAGATAATTTTCTATAATTATACATATAAATAAACATAAAGGTAAAATCACATGTGAATTATCAATCATTATCACATACTACATTTGAAAAACACATGTGATTAAACCTCAAATCAATAATCACATATGATTTTTGCTGTAAACGAATGCAACTCTTAAAATTTTAATTATAATTATTTATGTGAATAAATAAAAAGTTATAATGTGACGTAACATCCACCATTGATGAATAATCATGTACCAATGTTTTTTTTTTTTTATCATAAATCGCATGTGATTATATAAGTTCAATTTTTTAAGACACGACAAAAATGGAAAAAAAAGTTTGTTGGAAGGGATAGCTAGTGGGATCTCTAATTGAAGAGAAAAAACACTGATTATGAATATGTCCTTTTTTTATAATTTTAACCGTTTATGAGATATATAATTTTAAAAATTCGAGTGGAAATGGAGCATTTCTATTAGCTCTCTAATTCTTCATTATTTAACATTATTCATTGAACTCACCTCTTTGATACAAATATAATGCTTTACAAACATCTTGTATGTAAATGATTTTCTTTTTTTATAAATTGTTTTTTCAAGTATTACTTTGTAAATTATATAGGTCATAAATATTTATTAATAAAATTAGAATAAATAGTAAAAACCGACAAAAAAATTAAAAAATCAAGAAAAGAGTCTAGCTATTACCAAAACAAAAACGATTATATAATAAAAAGTAAATTTGTGATTATTATGGGCTACTAATCGATGATTTCGTGATAATTACTAGATTATCACTCGTGTGATGTACAATTAGTACAAATAGTTTTCTATTTTTATAAATATTTGTAACATATAAAAAATAATATTATCATGAATAGAAATTAATACTTATTATCAAATGCATCGAAGCTTATAATTATTGTAAGTACAAAATTTTAAAACTTGTATAAATACTCATGTCGACTTAGATAAGCCAGTATTCATGATCTAGCTATTTGCATGACAACGATAAATAGCATGCCTATAGTATAAACAATAATCAATCAATCAATCACGGTAAAAAATATAAAAAAAACGTTGTAGATGATGATTCACAAATGAATTAACTGAAAGCAACTTCACATCAAAGAAATCGAATTAAAGTACGTTAAAATTAACAAATATAACCCTCTTCTTCCAATCGGAAGTAATTAACATAAAATACGACAAATTATAAATATTGAATACGATCATGTATACGAAACTTATTAAATTTTAGTGTACAAAGACTTTGAGAAAGGTAGACAAAAGTCTAGGACAATATGGGTGGGCGGTTGATAAGACAGAGACGTACGTATATGTGTTTATTTATAACTTAAATTTAAGTGTATACTGCGTATTTGTAAAGGCGATTCGAGGTTGACTACTTAATCCAATTTTGGCGGGAAATGGAATTGCAATGCCGAGTAACTTTTTGACGCGTAAGACGCTAATCATCCATGTTTAATTGTTGGGATAGATAGATAGAAGATGAGTTGAGAAATGATTCGATATTAAAAGGGTGTTTGGGAGTGCGTTTTGCGTTGGATTTCTTGAGTAAAACATCAGTTTTTAGTGTTTGGTAAAATACTGTTCAAAATTGATTATTTACGTTATCGGGCCATCAAAACGCTGTTTTTGAGAAGCTGGTCTTCACATGCCGCAAGAGAACACAATTTTTAATGGTACCATAAGAGGAAGTCAAATACCCATAATACCCTTACCTCCTATGCGATTCCTTTCATTTTCTATTTTTCTTTTTTTTAAAATATCGATATCGATGGTTGCTATTTATCAATACACTCTTTACATTCATATTGCTATTTTTATATATTGTGAAACCTGCTGCTTTAATTTTTAATTGTTTTGGTATCCAACATTAATTATTCATAAAAACCATCAGTACAAACTTAAATAGATTTCCAAACGTCATATTACAAATTTTTAAATATCATAGTTATGTAACATAAAATTGTTGGGAGTAACATTGGATCTATTATCATACATAGATATATATATATATATACCTCAATAATGCATAAGAAGGTCTTTTTGGTCATTTAACCGTATAAGTTGATAAATAATTTGATTTGCGAAACAGTCAAAAAATCGATTATTTGATTATAGCTATATCGAACTCCCTAATAAACACTATGTTTCAACAACACGTTTTGTTACAGTTGATTATCTAATTCTGATTATTGAAAACGCATAATCTATTCTCAAAACGCAATCCCAAAAACCCCTAATTGTGGGGTTAAATGCTAGCAATTTATTTGGAGTACGATTAGCTAAGGTTGGTAATTTCCGACACGACACGAAACTGACTCGAAAAAATTAAGGTTGGGTTTAGTTTTTTTGATCCTAGAACCCTTCAACCCTTCACCTGACTATTTTTTGGGTCGGATTTGGGTCATATAATGAGTTTTTTGGTTGACCCGACAACCATAAATAAATTTTAGATGTAGCTAAAAACTTAGAACTATTTTTTTTGATCAACTTAATAGGTGATACGAGTTTTTTGAACTTTATAAACAATTTTATGCTTATTAATGTGATCTATTTGACTCAAAATTGATCTGTTAACAATAAATGACCAAAAACATGTTGATCTCACTAGATAAATAGGTAATCTGGGTCGGGTAAGGTTGGGTTGAAATACTCAACCCGATTATAAAATCATGTTGGGTTTGAGTTGACTACTTTTGACCCACCAACTCGATAACCCGAGCGGGTACTCGACTCAACCCGAATTGTCACCCCTACATTTAGCCTTACCTTAAGTGAAGAATAATGAATTTTATTGGTCAATGGTACCATTATTGTTCTTATTTAAAACTGTATGCAAATTTGTAATGGACAATTATTTAGTCGGTGATTCGTACACTACCATTTTTTGTCCGTACACTATCAAATATGCTTTACAATGTTGTATTATACGAAACATCTTTTTTAGTATATGGATAAAAAACCTGTATAGAAACATTGAACAATTGAAGTCTATAAAAATGGGTATAGTTTTCAGTAGTATATAAAAGTCATCAATCAAGTCAATCAACAGCAACGAAGTATCGTGCGCAGTGATAAGATAACAACGAAACAATGTTTTCTTTGTAATAAAAGAGTTGTAAACTTTTGACAATTATCGTAATATCAGCCATCTTTTACTCAAATTTTCCCTACTAAAATTACATTTTTATCAATAGACCTTCAACGCTTCTCTTAATCTAACTACTACTTAAAAAGAACCCCTACCATATTTTAATGGTAGGCATCCGCTCCACGCGTAAGGAGCATCAATGCCGGGCAAATCACATATCTGCGAATCAACCACATGTGCTGAGGATCTGATTCGAACCCCTAACCTCCCTGACCTAGAGGTCACACATGTGAAGTTTGGTCGTTTGCGATGATGGTAGTAGGTACCACTTGAACTATTCTCGATTGGTATTATAACTACTACAAAAAGCTTACAAAATATAATCGGTTTCTTTTCTCATTAAAAAATTTCATTTTCAAATCATTTTTTCTACATTCAACCTAGTTTCAAGTCCCATACGATGCACAATAGTACTTAATCATGGCAATACATCAATACTAGTTTTACTTAATTAATTACTGCAAAAGCTCAAGAATGAAAGAAAGAAGGATGCATATCTAGTTCAGGAATGTTAAACAAAATTAATCAATAGATTGAAGAATTACTTGTGGATGTTAGACTTGGTTCTGTAATCTTGGTAGCAACTAAAACCTTCTTTGAAATTAGAATATTGTCTCTTCAGTAGTTTGTATGCTTTCAATTCTTTTGCCCCAAAACTTGTCATTTGTTCCTCAAATTTAAATTTCAAAGGGCAGTGGGAGTCAAAAAGCTCGTTCACATCCTTTTGACCAACTTTAAATATCAGATTTGTATGTTTCTCATCCTCAAAAACAGAATCCTCCGTCTTTGGATCTTCCGTTGACGATTTACCAGAGAAGGCAGCAGGCTTATATGAAGCAAATGATTGCACAGCCTGCGAACCATGAAACACATCTTCTTTATCATCAGCAAGAGAAACGATATGATCATCACAACTTTGAGGTTCTAATGATGTAACTTCATTAGCTACCCTCATCACTTCGCCACACTCAAGATCAATTTCTGAGTCTGCAGGTACGTTATCTGCTTTTAACATGCGAGTTTTATGATAAGTCATCAAAACTGGAATCGGAATAACTGGGCCCACTAAAGATTTACTTGGCATATGTTTATCTGACCACTTGTTACCACGGGATGAGGGAAACCGAAAGAAAAAAGGAGGTAAGTGAGGTTGGTCGCATGGAACTTCCAAGAACTCAAAGGGTACATGCTTGAATTTTCCTGGGAGATCTGAATAATTAGAGAAGCCAAATCTTAAAATTTTCCTCGGAAGATTTGCCCACACACTCCTTAAAGCAATTTCATGTATACTGGTTGGCAAGCTAACGTCTTTATAAATATCATGAATACTTAGAGCCCCGTTTGATCCACTGGAACCAAACATGTCCAATTTTTGGCATACGTTTTCATGGAAATCCTCCCTCAAAGAAGCTTTCTCTGGGATTTCGTTATCATAAGTTTTAACTAATTCTTTGCTCAGAATTCGGGCAAGATCAGATTTCAAATACCCTTCAAGCCAGTCAAGTTTCAGGTATTGAAAAATCTTTTTAAACTTATATTCCTCTTCACCTGTTTCATACAAAACAGAATCGTCTAAACCCAAAGCTTGCTCAATGTGGCCTTTTCCTGAGGTTTTTAAATAATCCCACGAGGCGCAATATCTATGGTATTCAAGCTTCCCTGATGATGTTAATGTAATGAGTGTAAACCCACCAAATATATCCGGCTCAAACAATTGAGAAGAGATATCGCTATCAAGAATGCCAAAACCCAAAACCAATTCTTTCTTTTGTTGCCAATTAATCCAACTAGGAAGCCGGTCTTTACCGAACTCCACTTTTACAAGACAACTACCACAGCGACATTCACTGGTAACCAATAAAAGATCAGAAGGAAGTCCCCATGCATAAAAAGATGAAGAAACAGACTCTCGAACATCTGGGCCGTAGCAGAAAAGACTAAACTCGCCATTCCAGAAAGACCCCAATAAAATAACATAGCCCGTTTCAGAAGCCCAACTATACGTAACATCCTCGGAATGAGACCTTAATTCGGACAGACTAGAAACAATAACATAGCCAGGGTGAGCAACATTATGCGCCCAACGTAAAACAGGAATCATAGGTTTTCTAATATCACAAAGGAAAACCATGTGATTTGAAGCCACAGTGAAATGATATCGATCAGGAGCAGCAATGGAGAATGCAAGAAATCTGTCATCACCTCCATGATTGGCATTAATTTTTAACAATGGGATGACATTCAAATTCTTGGACCTTGAATCAACAAGAAAAACGATACTTGAATGAACAACGATCAGGATTCTTGGATGCCAACTGAAATCACAACTCAACCAACCTCCTTTCTCATAAATAACAGACTCATCCCATACAGCTTTTACTTTACTCCCGATCAAAGATGGAGATGAGATTGAGGGTCTAGAGCAAGAATCCAAATCAAATATAAACAAATCACCGCTCTCTAGCAAGACCAAACTCTCTTCTGGCACATGTGGGCTCCAACAAGCATGGACAACTGCAGAACTTTTGAACTTTCTGTCACCGACAAATTCCAATCCTGGTGTAATTCTACCAGAATGCTCGATTGTGATTCTGATGTTGTAGTGATGAACAGAACAGATAGTGCAAACCAGCAAGTATCCAATTGTAGAATCACCTGAAACAAATAAATAAGTAGATTTACCAAGTGGTTAGCATTCAGAAGGTAGTGCACTATACTATTAACTGAAGGTGGCTATTTCGACCCGTTTACTTATGAATGGCTATATTTGGCTTATGTATGCCCTCTAATGCATCAAATGTATACAATACTTAAATAGCTTAAAAGAAAACAGGCCAAAAGTCGCTCGAAATATATTTGTATTGCCTAACACATCCTCTAATTGAAAAGAGAAAATACAATATATTCAAGTTTTAAAGGGATATATATGTAATTCTCCCTTAATTATACAGGATACCGTAATTTTTAAAGAATACTTTTGAAAAGTTTGGACTAAAGTGTTTCAAGTCAACCCGCCCAACCCATTTTGACTTGCTAGACAACCTACCCGTGGCATTTTTACTACTAACAAGTAGCAAAAAAAATACGAAATTAAAGTACAAGTAGGTTTATTATAGAGCCAATAACTACACCAATAAACCTAATTTGTTTGTTTTTCAATTTGTTGCTAATGGGTGACAGTGTTACAAACGCTAGTAGCCAAGTGATGATAACAAATCAACAATCATGCCTACGTCCGAATTGCCTTAGATTGATACCAACAAAATGATTACCTGAAATACATTCACAGTCAGCAAGTGGGCTCACTAAGATCTTGACGATCCGATGGCTCAATGCATTTTTCGATGTGAATACTTCACTTTCACCATAATCTCCTCTCACATTCAGCCGGGAATTCTCAACAGACAATATTACAAACCCAACTTGATCTGAGTTGGAACCAGTAGGAAAGAATGCCAGAGTCGAATTTGTACCGGGACATCGAAGCAACTGAAGGGGATTGTGTGAAAGAAGTGTATCGGGGATTGACGTATACGATGTGAGTTGTGAGGCAATAGAAGTGGTGGTGGAAGGGAGGATAGAAGACGATGTATGGAGAAATCTAGGGAGAGAAAGTTTAGGGAAAGGAGGAGGGATTTGAGGAGAGATGGAAGGGGAAGTAAAAAGAAGATCGTGGGTTTGTGGTTTTACAGATGGATTGAAGATCAAAGGTCCAATTTCTTTGGTGGTGGCCATAGGGGAGAGAAGCAATGGCGGAGAGTGTACGGAAGAGATTGGCCACAAAGATTTCCATTCATCAGAGGTGTCCATCATCTTGTATTAAATATCCAAATATTATTCACCAGTGAGCTGCAAAATGCAAAGACAGTATATACTATCACTATGTTTCTTTAGGGAAAAAATCATTTTCTACAATTAACAACAATTTTGGATAATGGCCATGGCCAATGATTAATTTAGATGCATGAGTTGCCTTCACCTCTTGTAGTCAACAAACAATATGTAAAAACTAAAACAAAAGGGAGGTAGATTTTCTTCACGTCAATGCATGCAAAAAATCGTAAATAGAAGACATCATTAATTATCTGAGGTATTATTAAGAATATAATAAGCTTGATATAATTTTTTGGCACTCTATTTAAGTAGCTAAATATTTTAAGAGAGTTGGGAACTTGTCACAGTACTAATTTACATGTCAGTCTAGTTAGAGCTGCAGTAAATTTGGCCTAAAAATCAAGAAAGCTTTTGTTGCAAGTTCATACTTCATACATCTCTCCTCTAGACAAGATTGGTTATTTGCACAAAGTACTCAAGTAGTTTACAACAAGGTTGCCACACACACACAAAACTCTATCAACTACGACTGCAGTTATATGAGAAATTGAGAAATGATATGAGACAAATTTTGATGATATCTAAATTATAATCAAAATTATCAACTAAACAATGAAATGATGAATGCCTAAATTGTAAATATTTAACCACCGAAGTTCTAGACCACTGATAATCAATTAAATCAGGTAATTACACAAAGAACCAATCAAATACTCAATATCAAAACCATCACACACAAACACATACATACCTAACCTTACAAGTTACAACTAACAATCCAAAAGATAAAAACTACCTAGATTAGTGATGGGGAGTTGGGGACCCAAGGGGTGCACAGGAAAGCAGCCTAAAGCAGAACGAAGGGCCGCGTTTCTAATGTTTTGTTGAAGTGGTAGCTAATGGGGACTAAACGCGTAACGTGTTGATGTGCTGTGAAAAGACAAGATTAAGAATGGAATCTGATTAGTAGTCAGAGTTTCAGTTGTTCAAGTGTATGCGTCGATCTACTTTATATCATATCAGTAAAAACACCAATTATTTGTACATGTCTTAAGCATCACCGCAATTTCAAAACTGAACAAAATTACTACGATGACCAAAATACAATGACAAAACATTATTACTGAGACACACAAAACATGAGATGAACATACAACGATGAGGATACTCATTTCGGTATTATGTATCAGAACATGGTGTCCATTCTCCATGGAATGTTAAGTAATAAAAGTTGATTAAATACAACGTGACTTCCTTCACGCTCAACAATTATTATGTTAATCTCATAATATCATGTGAATTAGCCACAACAACGTTACAAGAACAGGGTCTGAAAATTCACTGTGGCATTTTAACAAACAGTTGGTGGATGCTCATTGTTAAACAATTCATTGCTGTCTAATAAATAAAGCAAGTGAGCATATGAAGTAATCTATCTAGATTAAAATCTGACGTGATGGTAACGTACAGTCATACCAATTAACCATAACATCTCAATCTCTCAAACAAAAACAGGGCATGAAATTATAATAAAAAAAATACCTGGTAGACTTAAAAAGAGAGGTTGGGAAATTACCAGGGCCGCCGAGGAGCAGGTGGCTTCTCGACTTTGCAGACTTAAATTCATTTAAGGAAAATTTAAGAATTTAAGAATTGAGATTTAAAAATTAGAATATGACTTTTAGGAAGCGCGGTAAAAACCGATAAAAAATAAGCATTTCTGGTGGTGGAAGACGATAATCAGTTCATCAATGATTTTTTACAAATTTAGATTATAATGTTTTAAATTTTTTAATAAATTTTATTTTTACAATCATGATAATTTTGTCTATTCTTTATTTTATCATAATAGTCATGGATAATAATGGTAATTCTTTTTATTTATTTATATATGGCCAAACACCTTGAAATATATATTATAAATTAAAGTTTGATCGATCAATTAATTTAAATGATTGTATTTCTATTTATTACAATTGTTTTAACTAAAGTATTAGAGTTAATATAAGCAAGTAGGTATAATTTATTTGAATTATTAGTTACTATACTTGAAGTAATTAGTGGAAGCGTATAATCGTGATTTCCAATATTCCACTTTGTAAACATTTAGCCTAATGGGTAAATGTTTAATAAGGGACTAGCCGATAACCCGCGCAATGCGGCGGGAATATATTTAAAATTCGTTAAAGAAGGTGGTGAAAGAACAGTTGAAAAATTGATATAAAATATACGGGTTTAAATTAAACAAATAATAATAATACGAATGATGAACAACACTATAACAAATTAAAAAAACACTGCATGTCTAAGATATGTACATTATAAATGTCATATCAATATGATTACATGAAAAATTACATAACAGATAGTTGAACATAAATTTAAACTTCAAATAACAAAATTCAAATGTACATGAATAGATTAGTATTTTTTTCATGAGTACAAGTGTGTTTATATAGTGTTAATTTTGCGATATATTTTTTGTGTATTGCTTTTGTAAATGATTGAGTAGTGAATATTTTGATGTAATTGATTTTGTAGAGTTATTGTATAGTTGACTTGCTAAAATAGGTTGACATGTTAGGTGATTAAATAGAATGGCATCATGGGGATTTCTCATATGACATAAGGTCAACATATGGGAATGCTTAATAAAGGGTTAGAGATAGAGATTAGAGATTAAGATTAAAATAAGATATGATATTACCACCCTTTTATCAATACACCACTTTTATGCTTTACACTGTTGTACAGTATAATATCATACAATATGTTTAGTGGTGTACGGATAAAAAGTGGTAATGTAGAAACTATGACCGTATAACTTACATAATTACATCCGTTTTTGTTTTTCTTTAAGAAATTCATTTTTAGAAAGTTTAGATCATCTCATCCACTTTTTATGGAAAAATGTTTGACTACAATTACCTAGAACTAAAAATTGTAGGTGTAAGCGGAAAATCACAAATTTGATCTTTTGGTTAAACTCCTTTAATAAAATAATCCATTGACTTTTATTTTTAACAAACTAATCCACAAATTCACGCTATAATAGATGTGCACGGCGCGACACAATTAGATAAAGCAATTAATTAACAAAAGTCAGAATTTAAGCCAATCAATAATATATAGTATTTGCCAATCATCAATAATATATAGTATTTGACGTTCCTACATTTATTAAATTATGATTTTGTTAATTAATTGATTTAATTGCTTTATTTAATTGTGTCGCGCCGTGCATGTCTATTATAGCACGAATTTGTGGATTAATCGGTTAAAAAGAAAAGTCAATGGATTATTTTGTTAAAGGAGTTTGGTCAAATGATCAAATTTGTGATTTTCCTCTAAGTAAGAAGCAGAAAAGGATATATGGATTACAAATATGTCATATGTCATGAAGAGATAATATAAAGTGGGGATAGAAACTATCGACATTCGACCCTCTCAAAACATACGTAAAAAGATAAATAAACGGACCATAGCCGCACTTAACTCCTTAGACATGGCAACATTTGTTATCAATCCGCAAGATAATTAGCATGTGTCACAATGCGGCACACTTTCTAGAGTGTCTCAACTTAACATAAAATCTTACGCTTCGTCTTCATATTTGACACATGAGCTGATTTCTTGAACTTTTGAGTCAATAGTTTCGACCATGCCGTTTCAAAAATTGTAAATCATATATCTTCTTTACTGATCTCATATCTTTTTTGAAGAGCACACGCGTTCTTGCCATAATATGTAGTAGCCAGGAGCAGCAGAGGTATTTGATAGCTAGGAGTATGTAACACCCGTCAAATTAGGACTAGCGATTAATGTCTAATCAACTGTTAATACATGTAATTAGTTCTGTGTTAGGCTAATTAATGTATCGAAATATATATTGTTGAATACATATAAATTATGCGATTTGATTAAATCGTACGCAATTCAAATCGAATGTAATTCGATTCAGTTAATACGGACGTTGGTGAACAATTTTATTAAATAATATAACATTATTTAATAACACTATTTTAATTTAAATATTATTTTGATAATATTTCGTAATTATTTCGTATCGTACAAACAAACGTCTACGCGACTAAAATATTAAGCGCACAAACAGTCAAAACGAAGTTAAGTTATATTTTATAACTCAAATTATTAAGTAGTTGGTAAAATACTTGAACAAAAATATTGATAATTATTCGTATTTTAAAACGTATATTTAAAAGTATAAAATAATTATTTAATATTCAAACGATCGGGAAAACGAACACCGCACGGAGCGCAAACACAAAATTAAAATTGGAGACCCACACTTCGGTGGGCCCCCACCAAAACCGGCCCAAGGGGTGAGGTCACCACCTCCCCACCCCACTTCTCATTCTCATTCTCCATCTCTCTTCTCTCAAACACCCACCACCACCACAATCTTAAAATTCACAAAAACTACCACCAAACGACCTTGAATCTTCACGTCCATTTGGAGAAAAAGAACCACCACGTCGCGATGTACCTTTCTATCTTTTCGGTTTCTCCCGGCGTCAACTCGTAAGTTTTTCGACAAAACTCAAAACTCTCTGATTTCACTTATTTTTACTTGTTTGTGGTTTGTTTAAGCTTAAAATGTCCAAATATGGGTTGGGTAAAAGTTTCGGGCCAAACGGAAACCGGAAAACACGTTTTCGACTCAAATTCCGGCCACCAAACTTAAGTGTCGCATAGGCCACAACAACGTAGCGTCACTTAATGCGTCACTTAAGTGTCGCACTAAGTGTCGCTAAAAGCCCTAATTTTGCGTCACTTACCTTAGTACCGCATAAAACCCCTTTTTCCCGACACTTGCCTAAGTGTCGCAAATTCAATGCCCGACACTTCAGACCGACACTCCAAGCGACACTTGTCTAACTGTCGCCTATAATTAAATTCCGATTTCATCCGACATTTGACCCTAGTGACGCTCCAACCCGATATCCGACACTTATCCCCGACACTACCTTAGTGACGCCTTATTATGCGTCACTTCTCTAAGTGACGCCCTTATTACAGAATATTCCATTTTATGCGACACTTCTTAAGTGTCGCCTAAACCCCTAAGTCACGCTATAAGTGTCGCATGAAATAGAACCAAGAAAACACAGATTATACTAAGTGTCGAGACATAAAATTGCATATCGACCCCAACCAGGGGCTCTGCCCCTTTGACCCCGTCAGGGGTTGCCACCCCTGGAACCCCGTTAACCAGGGGCGCTGCCCCCGGACCCCTGTCACCTAAAATTTTGTAAATACATTTTAAGTACAACACTTCGAAATCAAAATAATAATGTTGAAGATTATTATTACAAACAATCACCAACGGGGCGTACACGTTTTCAAAACATAATCAAATCAACCAAGTCGTAGTAACTTGGACAAGTTAAACAAACCAAATCGAAATCATTTGGACATTCTGGTTAGACGAATAACTAAAAAGGTAGTCTTTATGGATACCTACTTATCATATTAACCTTGCGCGTTATGAACGCCCGGCAGGTTACGGTCTTCGGACACCGCATATTATTACATCATATTGCTTCGTTGCAATTCTCCAGACTCAGGTGAGTCTCATAGCCCCTCCTTTTATAGTTTTAAACCCAGGGGTGGGAATACATATTTTACCTTGTTTTACATGTGAACACGAGTACAAAACTCGCTATATACTGCATGAGCTATTTTCTAATCACTTTTAAGTCCTCTACGATCATAGTTCTGGTAATACTTTATGTAGCGCGAATGTTAGTGTATGGTAGCATATAGGACTGACCATCCTCGTCCGGGTCAGCAAGCATTGACTGGTTAAACGGACGCATTAACTTTTGTTCATACGAGTGTGGATTAGACACTCGCCTGGAGGCACCCACGATCAGGCACTTTATTGTGATCCTGACACCAACGTTAAGCGCAGACTATGACCTCATGACAGACATATACATCCTTTAATTCATTTCAAACGCTTATTACTAAATCTTGTGGTTCACACTTACTTACATATTTATTATGCAAACCTGTGAGGTCACCAGCGTTAGCTGGCCCTTTTAGCATGTGTTCTCAGGTACCCAACAGCAGTAGACCTGTTCACTCAGGATGCTCATAGCTCGAGTCAGCATACACATCAGGAGATTATTTTGCATTACTACATTTTGTAACTAAGTTATACCGATTAATTTCTAAACATTGTAATTATTGGGCTTTTGTAAACATTATACATTGTAAAACTTTATATTATCAATGTATCTATAAAACGACGCATATAGAGTCGTTCATTATATGCCTTGTGTGTTTTCATTATTGATTAGTAGCACCCCAAAGCTTGCTTCCGCTAAACAGTAAATTTGGGGGTGTTACAGAGTAGCATATGCTACATACGACTTTTATATATTTTGTGTAATTTTATTTTTTTAATATTACTTAATTGTTAAACTTATTAAAGCCCAATAATATTTTTAATATAAGTTTATTAAGGGTATGTTTGGATGACGAGTTTCTAAGGGCTTTTAGGGGCTTGAGCTTCTAAATTTTATAAGCCCCAGCTATAAGCCTTGTTTGGCAACATAAAAAAGTGAGGCTTCTTAAAAAAATAAGCCCCCAGAAGCCCCTAAACAAAAAGCTTTTTGAAGTGGCTTGTGAATAGAAGCCCAAGCCCCAGCTCCAGCCCCAAGCTCCAGCTCCAGCTATAAGCTCCAGCCCGTTGTTGCCAAACACACCCTAAACAAGACCAACTCTTTCATTAGCGCACCCATTTTTTACAATGAAAAAAAATAGAAAATTTAAATCTCTATATACGATGCGGATTGCGGTGGAAATTTATGATAGTCAACTCCTTTGTTTTAGATTATTGAAAGAGGTTGGAATAATAAACAATCAATTAATCTTGAACTAATTAAACAATCAAAATGAATTTGCCTCAATAGCAAAAAAATGCGCTAGTTAACATTTTGATTTTAGCTTTTAGGTTTATGCTTAATACATGATTTTATATAATTTAATTATTAATCAATGATTCAATATCCCAATATATGTTTATTACTTTTCAATTTCATTATTCCATTGGTTGGTTGTTTGTTTATACATTTGTTGTTTTTCAATTGTGATCTTCAAAGGTACTTGGTGAAAATTCACATATGTGTATTCTAACAAATTATGTTGTTTGAGTAGAGTTCAAATGAGTACATCAATTTTGGGTGAGAATGAGGGAACCAATGATATTGTGTCATGTGTACAAAAAGAATGTTTCACATGTACAAAACCCATTTACCCCCAACATCAATTATCTCACAAATGACAAATCGAAAAATTATGAAAATTACATCATTAAATTCAGCATTTCCTCCTCTTCGATTTGCCGTCCTTCAAGGCATACTTTTGACAACTTTTTTTTCTTCATTTTTTGGTGGGTTTTACAAACGTAGTAACACATGTGTTAATGATTGGTTGTACATTGATTTGTGGTTAGGGTTAGCGTTTAGAGCTAGGGTTAAGGGTTTAGGATTTAGGGTTAGGGTTTAACAGGGTTTAGGGTTAGGGTTTAGCAGGGCTTAGGATTAGGGTTTAGCAAGGTTTAGGGTTTAGTATGATTTAGGGTTTAAATTTTTTTAAAGCGTTTAGGGTTAGGGTTTAGGGGTGGGTATTTGGGGTTTTGGGGCGAAACCCCAAGCACCCTCCCCTAAACCCTAACCCCTAAACCCCAAACCGTAAACCCTAAACATAACACTTTAACACATGTGTTAGTAAATGTGAAACCCACCAAAAAAGTTGAAAAAAAAACTGGTCGAAAGTATGTCTTGAGGGACGGCTAATCGAAGAGGAGAAAAGGCTGAATTTAATGGTGCAATTTTCATAATTTTTCGATTTGTCATTTGTGAGATAACTGATGTTGGGGGTAAATGTATTTTGTACATGTGGAGCATTCCTTTGTACACATGGCACAAAATCATTGGTTCCCTCATTCCCACATAATTTTCTATTCTCATTTGAACCCCACCCTATGTTGTTTATTTATCAGTTTGGTTGTTTGATATACAGAGCACCATTCGAAAAAAAAATTGTGTAAAGAAAGTCGGATTATTATGGTGATGATATCAACGATAATTTATATACTCAAAAATGTAGTAGTAGTTTAGCAGCTAGTGGTTTTGTTGCTTCAAACTTATTCAATGAAATCGAACAATATTAGTTTGTTTTAGTTATAACTTATATACTTAAAATTTTGTGCAATTCTCAATATTTATTTCTACCTCCACCACCGGTAGTAGCTCCTATCACCAACCGACTATCTATGCTCCAAACAATAGTTCTATGTTGTTGTGGGTAGATTTTTATCTAACATTGCATGATCCTTAGTAGCATCATAATCTCGTCACACAGGTATGGAAAGCATTTACATTTTATATTCATATAGCAGGATAATAATAGCTTGTAAGTCTGCTTTCAGGATCACAGTTATAGTTAAGGATCCTGGAAATATCTTCATTATTAATCTTGCAGGATCCTATTCAGGATATATTTGTTTAACATAGTTATGCAGGATAAAGGATAAGTGGGATGAATAAGTAAAGATCATATGTTTATTCTGGAGTGTGCATAGCTCAGGATCCTGGACCTATATTAGTTCAGGATCATGTGTTGTTTAACGTGTTTATTTTCTTTGAGTATTGACCAGGTCATATATGGAACGCGTTAACGAGATATGCTCTGGATTACGTGAGGAAACTTTGATATGATTCAAGGATGACCAAGTCAGCTGCACGTGTAAAATGAAGTCAAAAGAGACGTTGGTGGTCTTCATCCTTCATCGGAGAATCCCGAGATTCTCGGAAATATCGTTATACGCTCTTAGTATATAATTGAGGCATAAATGATCGATTAGGTTAACGAATGCACACTATCTTCACCTGCAAAACACATAAACACTCTGCTATTACTCTCGTTAATACTCTTTTTCATCAACACTTAGCTAGATTCACACACATAATCACTTAGTCGATCATCCTTGTGCTCTTAGCTTGTAATTCATTATTTTTATTTTAATAAAATCAACAAAGGCAAAGATCATTTGATCCTTCCCGAGGTTTTGTGCGGCGATCAATCTTGATCAAGGGCTTTCCTCGTATATCCTCGTGTCGATTACATTTACTTTACCTTTTTTTATTGTTTATTTAGCATTACCCTTAATCTGTTTTTCAGCTTTTTTCTTAAATCTTTATTTAACAAGGATTAATGCACTTAAAGTGTATTTTCATTCAAAATTCTTATTTACTAATATAGATAATCGTATAACAACGTAATTATCTTGAAAGTAATTTCAACACTATACCTCACAATCTAAAATTTGATCACTTTATTGCTTAGTGTAATTTTTAACCAAAACAATTTGGCGCCCACCGTGGGGCAAGTGGTGTTTTGCTTGATCAAACTTTTATTTAAAATCCTTGTTGAGTCATCTTTTCCAAAAAAAATTTGTTAAGAATGTCGAGCCAAGGACGATATACATCATCCACCATGCCATCATCATCTGCGAGAACCACTCTTCCTCCTGCTCCACCTCTCACATCATCTCAACAACAGCCATAAAATGTCTATGCAAGGCTATCGTCGGCTGGATCCACTTCTATAGGGGCCGGATTCTTTTCAGATCCGAACCCTGTTATGATCCTAACCAGGATATTGTGTCTATGTTTGCGCAGGTTAAGGAGCAGCTCAAACGATTGGAAAGGAGCAATGAAATCCTGAAGAAGGATATGGAGAATATGAGGACTAGGAACAATGTCCCTGCTTCTCAAGTCACTACTCCTATCCGCAGCGGGATCCTTGATTTTGGTACCCCACCGTCTGCTGAACGATAAGGAGATTTTGTGTCCATTCAAGGAAGTACCAGGATCCCAGATCTAATATTTGCTACAAGAGTTTCTACGTCGAGGGGGCAACAATCGGATCCAGGATCCTCATATAGGACTCCTGACGGTGGTAACACGTTTAATAAATATACTTCTAATAATACTGTTGGGACTAACAATTTTCAGGATCCTGGGGTTAGCCCTGTGATGGCAAGGGAGATACAGAAATTAAAAGATATGATATCGAGTGTCCCTGGAGTTGTACAACCAATTCCTGAAGTTGCTCCAACGGCGCATAGGATCTCAAGATTTGCACCACCTATCTGTGATGCTGAGATCCCGAAAAGATTTCAAACTCCAAATTTGAAGTTGGATGATGAAACAACGGATCCTGAGGAGCATATTGCGCAATACAGGGAGAGGATGGAAATCATTCCAATTCCTTCTGATCTTAAAGAAGCATGCTTATGCAAGGGCTTTGGCTCTACCCTCACAGGATCCACATTAAAATGGCTGTTAAACGTTCCCCCTTACTCTATTACTTCATTTGCTCATCTAGTTAATTTATTTAATAACCAATTCTCTTGCAGTAGAACATTTGAAAAGTTAACAACTGATTTATAAAGAGTTGTTCAAAAAACTAATGAGTCTCTTCGAGATTTTATAGGAATATTCAGGAGAGAATCCTTGAATATACCTAACCTGGATATGCCTACTGCTGTTCAAGCCTTTAAAATGGGGATCAAAAGGGATTCCCCATTCTATGAGGATCCTGTTATGAATCCTTGCAGGAATCTTGACGAAGTCAGAAACAGGGCCCTAAGATTCATCATGCTAGAAGAGGATGCTGAGATACAGAAAAGGGTTGATGCTTCATCAACATACGATAGACCCAATAGGAAATCGGACTCATCCTCATCCAGATCGAGCAGAAACAAGCCTTATGCCAGAAATGAGGATCGTCGTGTGAATACTATCGACGAAGATGATGAAGAGTATCCTAAAATAAATGACTATAATTTCTCTGTAGATACAACAGGTATACTATGTGCCATGGAGGATCTTGGAGACAAAGCAAGATGACCCAAGAAAAATGAGAAATCTTTTGGATGGAAAGACAAGTCTAAATGGTGTGCATACCATGGAGATTTCAGTCATCTGAGTGAGAATTGTATGGCTCTCCGAAAAGAGAGCAACCATCTGCTCAACAAAGGATACTTGAAAGATTTGCTTGGAAAAAAGAAGGATCACGGAAAGGGTCATGACAGAGTTCAGGATCCTGAATCTCAAGATAATCGCAGGATCCCTACTAGAGCAGGATCCCCACCTTCAGATTCCAAGGTAATCAATTTTATTTCTGGTGGCTCTGATATATGTGGTACTTCTTATTCTGCAGTAAAGAGGCACGCAAGAGAATCCAAATCAGAAAAGCCATATAAACCAACAAGGACTTCCATGAAGAAAGATGAGAGGGTCATAGCATTTGATGAGGATGACTTGGAAGATATTCAGGATCCTCACCATGATGGTTTGGTTATTACTCTCTATGTTGCCAATCATTTTGTGCGCAGGATCCTGATCGATGGAGGAAGCTCGGTTAACATCATTCGCTTGGAGACCTTAAAAAGAATGGGTATTTCAGAATCAGAGATCACCTCCAGATCTACTGTATTGGTAGGATTCAGTGAAGAAGCAAAAAATACAGTTGGTGACATCAAATTGCCAATTTACATTGAATGGGTAAATTCGATTCAAAAATTTTGTGTTATGGATTGTTTGTCGAGCTATAACATTATCTTAGGAAGACCCTGGTTACATGATATGAAAGTGGTGCCATCAACATATCATCAATGTGTCAAATTACCAACTCCTTGGGGGTGGTCAAGATTAGCAGTGATCAACAAGAGGCAAATGATTGTTACACAACATCGATGAAGTCTACTGCCAAGTCTCCGTCAACATAGCAATTAAAGAATAAGGCGTGGGACGTTCTAGATACAAGTGAACATGATGTCAAAGAAATGCCGCTCGATTCCAAGGATCCTAAATAAAAAGTGCTCATAGGATCAGGGATGTCACAGGATCTTGAACAGGATCTCATGAAATTCTTGAACCAAAGAAAATCAACTTTTGCTTGGAAGCCAGAGGATATGACATGTATATCTAAGGATATTATAACTCATAAACTTGGAATTGATAGTAGTTTCAGGCCAGTTCAACAAAAAAGAAGGAAATTCACGCCGGAAAGGAATGCTATTATCCAAGCGGACGTTGAAAGGTTACTCTCTGCTGGCATGATAAGGGAAGTAAAAATTTCCAAGATGATTGGCAAACGTGGTGGTAGTACAAAAGAAGAATGGGAAATGGAGAGTGTGCATGGACTACACTGATCTTAATAAAGCCTGTCCGAAGGATCCTTTCCCATTACCACACATCGATTCGATGGTAGATGCTACGGCTGGGCATGAGATCTTAACATTCATGGATGCATCGTCAGGATTTCAGCAAATCCAAATGGAACCATCGGGTCAAGAAGATACAACCTTCATAATCCCCACATGTATATATTGTTATATTGCTATGCCTTTTGGTCTTAAAAATGTAGGTGCCACTTATCAAAGGCTGGTCAACATGATGTTCAAAGAACAACTGGGAAGCACGATGGAAGTATACATCGATGATATGGTGGTAAAGTCAAAGAAAACTGAGAATCATCTTCAGGATCTTAAGATGGCTTTCGACATTCTGGATCAATACAATATGAAGCTTAATCCTGCAAAGTGTCACTTGGAGTGGGGGCAGGAAAATTTTTAGGGAACGTGGTAACCAAGAGAGGAACAGAAGCTAGTCCAGAGCAGATCAAGACTATCCTAGATTTGAAATCCCCATCAAGTCCTAAGGATATACAAAGATTGACGGGAAGAATAGCAGCTCTGAACTGTTTTATTTCAAGATCCTCAGACAGATGCAAGGAATTCTATGATATGCTAAAGAAGAACAAAAAGTTCGAATGGGGAGAAAAACATGAAGTTGTATTTCAAGAATTGAAGAATTATTTGTCATCAGCTCCTTTATTAATGAAGACTGAGTATGGTGAGCCATTGTTCCTCTATCTCTCGGAATCCCGAAATGCTGTAAGTGCAGTACTAGTAAAGGATCATGAAGGGTAACAACATCCTGTTTACTATGTAAGTAAAAGTCTACTAGATGCTGAAACCAGGTACTCCCATCTTGAGAAACTTATACTTGCATTGGTTATGGCATCTACTAAACTTAGGCATTATTTTGAAACACATCCTATTCATGTAAGAACTAATTATCCCGTTAAAAATGTTTTGAGAAAACCAGAAATGTCAGGATGCCTAGCTAAATGGTCTGTAAAGTTAAGTGCTTATAATCTGATTTATGAACCTAGGAATGCAATTAAATCCCAAGCTTTAGCAGATTTTATTGCTGACTTCACTAGTGACCTTCAAAATGAAGTAGATTTAGAGGTACAAGAACTAAATCAAATAAGTGAAAAATGGATATTATATACCGATGGTGCCTCTAATATAAGAGGAACTGGATTAGGAATTGTATTAAAATCACCTCAAAGTGATATTATGCCTCAAGCTATAAGATGTGAATCTCAAGCCACAAATAATGAGGCAGAATATGAAGCATTGATTGCAGGATTACAATTAGCTAAGGATATCGGTATAAAATACTTAGATGTATATGTAGATTCATTGTTAATTGCTAATCATTATAATGGAACATATAATGTAAAAGTAGATAGATTAGCCTCATATTTGGAAATTGTTAAGGATCTTGCAGGTAGCTTCGAGATCTTCGACATTCAACAGGTACCACGTGAGGATAACACTGAAGCGGATGCTCTATCTAACCTGGGGTCAAGTCTAAGGATCCTACCAGATGTTAAAATACCAATTATACATATTGCAGCACCTGCCATTGCTGACAAGGATAACAATGAAGAGCAAGTATGTGATGTTGAGGATCCTCAGTCTGGAGATAATTCGAATACATCAGGTTCTAGGGGAAAGTCAGGATCATGGATACAGCCAATCATGGAATATCTACAACATGATATGATCCCTAAGGACAAAAATAATCCTAAAGCTTTCAAATTAAAGGTATCCCGTTTTACTATTGAAAATGGTATATTGTATAGAAAATCACTTACAGGACCACTATTGCGATGCCTCGAGGATCCTGAAGCAAAAGTAGTACTTAAGGATATACATGAAGGTGATTGCGGGAATCATTCTGGGGGCAGAGCATTATTTTCAAAAACTTTAAGGACATGATACTTTTGGCCTACTATGAAGAAGGATTCCATGGATTTTGCTCGCAAATGTGATGCTTGTCAAAGACATGGGAACATCCATCATCAACCAGCAGAACTGATGCATCTGATTATCTCACCATGACCATTTATGAAATGGGGAATGGATATTGTGGGAAAATTACCTATGGAGGAAAGGTGTTTATGCTTGCAATGACGGATTATTTTTCCAAATGGATAGAAGTTGAGGCATTTGTTCAAGTAAAAGAAAAGGATGTAATATCGTTTATCAAGAGGAATATCCTAACAAGGTTTGGGATCCCAGCAGAAATAGTATGTGATAATGGATCTCAATTTATTGGTAAAAGAACAACTAAGTTTTGTGAGAGTTGGGGAATCAAGATGATAACTTCAACACCAGTCCATCCTCAAGCTAATGGATAAGCGGAGTCTAGCAACAAGATCATAATCAATAATCTCAAGAAGAGGTTGGATGCCAAGAAGGGAAGATGGACTGAAGAACTATCTTTCATTTTATGGGCCGATAGGACCACAGAAAAAGAGGCAACTAAGCAAACTCCTTTTGCTTTGATGTTAGGATCAGAAACTATGATCCCAACGGAAATGGTAATCCCAACGGCAAGATCCCAGATGCAGACTTTGGAAGCAAACAAAGAAGCATCGAGTCAGGATCCAGACACTTTGGATGAGTTAAGGGATCGTGCTAAATTCAGGATTGCTGCATATCAACAGAGGATTTCAAGATCCTACAACAAAAATGTTAGAATAAGAAGGTTTCGAGTTGGAGATTTGGTATTAAGGAAAGTATTTCAAAATACTAAGAATCCCGCGGAAGGAAAAGCTAGCACCAAAATGGGAAGGTCCATATTTAATAGATTCGGATGCTGGAAAGGGGTGTTAGTCCTTTGTAGCGATCTTGAATCAAGTTACACGAATCAATTGGTTGCGGAAACACCAATTGATCAATCACACAAATAATCAAACAAACAAAAAGCAAGTAATCCAATATAAACGTTTGTTTATTGATTATAATCGACTAGATTACAGAGATTTTCGACAAATTGCGTTTAGGGTTTTTCGTCAATACTTCGTCAACCCTAAAACTGATTACAAAAAGTGTTTTTATACTAAACACTCGATCCTGCGACGTTACACACTACGTCGCAGGTCCAAGCCCATGCGACATAAGCAACGTCGCAAGCCCAAAACCTGACGTCGCACCTGCGACATTGTGTACAACGTCGCAGGAGTCAGGAAACTCAATTTTAAATACAAAACTATAACTAGACCAACTGACAGACACTCTAATATGCATCAACAAACTCCCCCGTGTTTTCAGCTTGGTCTTCAAAAGAATCTTCAATCAAACCCAATTTGCAGAAAACTTCCCATCTGCATGAATTCCATTGTTAACGCAAACTTCAACAAATTTCTGATATTGTCGTGCAAGCTTCTTGTTGAATTCGTTATTCTCATTCACCCGAATCCTATTATCGAAGAGTTTTCTCAAATCTTTTTCGTGAAAATTTATCAAACTCATAGGATCAAAAACCCAAAATGAAACCTTCTTTAAGTTCCAAATACCCCCATATTCTAGCTGCGGCTCTGAATCAGGAACAAAAACAATCACAGCTTCACCGGTATGTGGATCAAGTTCCCAATAAACAAATCTTCTTAGAAAATCATAAGGAACCTGCTCCAGAGGTATTTCAGTCAGACAGTCAGCCGGTGGATAATGAACTTTAACCATAGGGCGACCTGTCGTGGGATCCAACTTTTTCTTATATGTATACTTCATTCCCAGCGTCGGTTTCAACTTATTATATCTTTTGGTTCTAACCTCTTGACGCAATGTCCTCTGAACATAGTTAGCATAATCATCATTAACCGGATTAATCAGATTCAACTGAGCTAACCTGTTGATTTCCTCTTTCGGTAAAGTACTCAATTTGTTGAATCTCAACTTGAAGTATTGAATACCATCTAATCTCTTAATCATGAGCATCCTTTGACTAACCTTCCAACTCTTAATTACACCGGTATAATCTCCATGAACCTTATATGTTTTGCAAGTTACCGGTACTGGTTCTTCAGATCTACCCTGAGACCACCACTGCTTATTTCTTTCTATTCGTTCTTCAGCAGTTAACCTTTCAGATGCCTCTTGAGTTGGTTGAGCAGATGTACAATCTTGTTGAGTAGGCGCTGCCTGAGTTGAACCAGATTCTCCATGAAAAGTTCTAGCAGGCCCTTCATCATCAGATGAGTCAGTCTCAATAACAGGTGCATCATCATAATATTCATCTGATCCCAAATATTCGTCATCAACCGATACATCATCATCCATATCAAAAACATACCCTTCATTGTTAACCGAATCATCCCCATTAACCATTCTCTGAATGAATGTCAAATCAGCAAAGGAATAATTAACTGCTAGTGGTCTAGGCTGACCTGGGATGTCATCAACACTGAAGTAATCCAAAACCTGAACATTTTCATTAATAATGTTTTCAATTACAGGAGTAGGGTTTACAGACTCTGGTCCTAGTGACTCTACATTGGGACCCTCGGACCCTAACTCCCCCGAGGCACTAGACCTAGCCTCCAAAACATTCACCCTAGCCTGCAGCTCTGAAATCTGTTTTGATTGAACCTCGATGATCGCAGCCTGAGATTCATTCCTGTCAGGTTGTTCCTTTAGCTGCTGCTGCATCTGGCGCATATCATCCATCATCTTTTGCAAAAATGCCGGAGTCGGCTCAATAACAAGTGCTTGAGATGGAGATGGCTGAATAAAAGACGGTCGACGTGCACGGCGAGAAGATGGTGTAAAATCAGTATCATCGTCGGCACGAGGACGTTTACCCATATAACGCTTGCCTTGACGAATACGGCGTTGAATTCTCAAGTATCTAGCCGATTCGTGTACCCTGATCCGTTCCATTTGTGATGGGTGGGGTACTTCACCATCAGAATCAGTAGGAGTCTCACCGCCATCCTACGGTCGTACTGAATCAGAATCCGAATCAGATGAAGAGGATTCGTCGGTAATGCGGTGAGGTGAATCCTGTTGCTGAACGTGTCCAAATTGATCAATCTGGACTAATACATCCTCAATATCCTCCCCCGCAGCCTGAACAGGTATATCAACAAATGGTTGCTGCGGTTGTTGGGGTGCTTGAAGATCCATATATTGAGGGTCTGGAGGTGGCACGTAGTTTTCATCAGTAATCGCACCAAATAAAGGAATATCTGGTGGTGCCTGAACCCCCCGTTCCTGAGCAGAACATATAGCAAAGATCCTACTCATCATCGGCGCAATGTTTAGGACATTATCCATATCGCCTTGTTGCTGAAGTTCCGGATGATGATGATTGATGAAAAGTTGCACAAATCGAGGATATAGGCCCCATTTGTTAGCTCCAGCATTGGCATTATCCACCATAGCCTTGAATATGAGCCCAGAGTAGTTGTAGGGCTTGTTGTATACCAAAGCAAGCATAACCGAGGCCAGTCGATGACTGATACCATCGGTTCCTGCCTTCCTGTTTCCCAAACACACTATAAAGATATGCATCAGGTATCTCCAAACGCGTGTAAGGTTCGACTTGCGATACTGATCAGTCGGAACCCCCGGATACCCCATCCTATGCATCCCGCCAGTGATAAATGAATTATCAAAGAGAACTGGCATATCAGGTCGGTCGTTGAGTTGAAGCAGATCTCGAATACCCTGCTCAGTCATGACGATCTGGGTACCAGAAACCGTGGAAACCAATCGCGGAATGTCATCCTGAGTGGCGATCGTGACATTTCTCCAGAACGGACCCACCAAATTCTTGTAAACAATGGTAGAGTCAGAAATCGCATGAAATATCCGTGAACGTCTGAGAAAAGCGATCATTTCTCGAAATGGAACCGCGTTCTTGTGCGTATCATCCAAAAACGCCACCGTGTTGTGACGAGGCTCATATGCTAACGCCATATCTGTAAACAGTGCAGAATATAGACTCGAAACACGTTAGAATAAACGACAAACACATGTAATTAAGTTGTTCAAAACCTTCTGGTTTCTATGACGTTACGTATGACGTCGCACGTGAAAGTGCAAAATTGTAAAGACGTCGCAGAAATTAACCTAAAATTGATAGCGACGTAGAGCCTAACGTCGCATACCAAATGAGCGACGTTAAGGGGGACGTCGCATTTTGCAATTAATTGTGAATTTAATCACTTTATTACAAATTGCGACGTAGAACACGTCGTCGCTTGTGAGGTCGCACTAATTTGCGACATAACACAGGACGTCGCAATAATTGCGACGTAGCATAAGGACGTCGCATTTAAATGCGAAATCACTTAAGAAATGCGACATCGGCTACTACGTCGCACCCGACGTCGCAAAGATGAACATTATCCCAACCCAGAAAATCCTAACTGCGAAATCACGGGTTTTTGCGAAGTCTATCTATACCAATAGGTGCGGCATAGAACGTTTATTAATGAAATCTAGTAAGCCTATCAATTTCGCATCAAATATTACCAAAACCGAGATCCCCAAAACCGTAATATATAATCAATCAATACACGCAAATTATACGGTTAACAGTGAGAAAAATGGTACCTAAAGGTCGAGAAAAGAGAGGAGAACAGAAAATCGTGAACGAATGGTTGGGAAAAACAACCGAAGAGCAGAATCGAATCTACAAGCACGACATCGCAATCGCCAAGGTGAGGTCGCAGGCTACGTCGCAAAGTAATTTGAATAGTGTACTAATGACGTCGCGGGTTGGACTATTTATAGTCTAACCCTAAATTCGACGTAGCGTGCGACGTAGCGTGCAACGTCGCAAGCGACGTTGATAATGACGTCGCATGGCAGAAGTTTTGAATTCGATTTGAAGTTCAAATTTTCGACGCGCGATTTGAAAAACTAACTTGTAACTTGGAGTAATAAAACTAACTAACAAAAAAAACAGAAATATATGAACACAAATTTAATGCTAATTTACAAATATATAATGAACACATTCTTTTTAGTGACGGAGTTGAATTAATCTGGTTAGGGATCATATCGGAATAACATGCATTTATTAGGAACAGTAAGTGTTATTTCGATCATCAGTATATTTGTCCTCTTTAAATTTACTTGACATACTAAAAACACTTTTTATAAAAATTATTTCAAAACGATTATTAGTATATTTGTCCACTTAAACATGTTACACTCACATCTAGGAGGTATTTTATTATTATTGGTATGTGCATTTCGCTGTGGTTCCCACCATAGATATACATCTTAACTTAAGACATAGACCATGTTTCCATTTACAGATAGAATATAAGAAAATCAATTTTAAGAATCAAGTCAGCGGTGACAGGTCTGTACTTACGTACAACAGAGCGACATAACTTGATTCAGGTTTAAGCAAAACCAAACTTGGTCAAACCATTTTGGCGACCTTGTACGGTATCTTAATTTTAAAGACTTTGCAAGTACTTTGACTTGTGTTTGCTTAATTTTAAAGTATATATTAACAGAAGCCAGGTCTATACTTACGTATAACAGAGGAAACTGTCAATATATACCCCCAAGTGATATCAAATAAACATCTTTCATGAAAGCATGTCTAGTATAAGTAAGAAATTAAGACTTTTGTCATACATCTAATGATGTTGTACCACTTGAAATAGACAATTAATGATTAAGCTTCTTAAGACTTCTCAAAGAGTTTTGCATAACATGCCTACTAATATATCGTATGATGAAGACAATGTTTATAAAAACTGTTTTCAATACGTCAGATAAATCTACTGACACATCCAAGATAAACCTTAAATTTCCATTTTTATGCATGTCACCCGATGTACTATCATATCCCAAGTTGTTTACAGACACAACTTCAACGTCTATTTTAAAATGTAGCAACCTAGCATTTCTTTAATACTAGAAAGTATAAAGATTGGCAGTTGCGTTGTTGCCCTTTTTTTTTTTTTTTTAATAAAACATTACTTTAAAACCAATCCAAGTCACAAATTACTTTTTCGTGGTCAAGAATCTTAGACCGATCATGTTGACTAATTCATCAAATCGGGCTCTAGAAAAAGCCTTAGTGAATAAGTCAGCATTTTGTTTTAGGGTATCTATATGGACAAGGTCGATAAGGTGTTTCTTGTAACATCCTCGTTTTTTTGGAAGGGTGTTACATTTCTCATAGCAATCCCGTATAAAGTGAAACCTAATTTCTATGTGTTTGGTTTTAGAGTGTTGCACGGGATTACGTGTGATTGATATGGCAGCAGTATTATCAATATGTATAGGAGTCATAGTTAAGAGTAACCCGTAGTCGCGCAGTTGGTGCTGAATCCAAAGAACTTGAGAACAGCAGCTTGCAGCAGCAATGTACTCGGCCTCCGCTGTTGAAGTAGAAACCGTAGTCTGCTTTTTGCATTGCCACGACACCAATCGGGATCCAAGGAACTGACATCCTCCTGTTGTTGACTTCTTATTGATGTTGCAGCCACCGTAATCTGAATCTGAATAGGCAGAGAGCGTAAAATTCTTCTCATTGGAGTACCATAGACCGAGAGTGGGTCTATATTTGAGATAGCCAAAAATCCGCTTCACCGCCTTCATATGAGAAACTTTTGGTAGAAACCAATGCTCTTCGTAGAAACCGGACCAAAAAGGTCCATATGCAGTAATCCCAACGGAGCATCTATTGAATTCACAACCTTAGACTTATGGGACTTCTTATGGAGTTTGCCCTTGTGGCAAGAAACACAGTCATCCTTCAAAGCGAAGGACTGTTTCGGAACTCCATGAACTAAATCGTTATTAATCAGAAAATTCATTTTCCTGAAATGAATATGTCCCATCCGTCTGTGCCAAAGGAGTGATTCCTTTTCTGAAGCCTTGGAGAGTAGACAAGTGAATTCACTTGTAATCTCCACTGTTCTCATATTCATCACATATGTGTCATTTCTTCTAGGTGCTCGCATTACCACCGATTCCTCTGGAATGACATATCCCGGCTTCAATATTACACACTCAGTCTTTGTAAATGATGTGGTATAGTCCTTATCACAAATTGTGAAACACTTAGCAAGTTATGTTGAAGTTCGGCCACATAATTTACATTCTCAAAGCTAACCCTTCCATTTGTTAGCGTTCCTCTCCCAGAAATAGTTCCTCCCGTATCTCCTGCAAAGGCCACATGTCCTCCTGCGTATGGTTTAATATCCACAAGTAGAGACACATCACCAGTCATGTGTCGCGAGCAGCCGCTATCCATAAACCATTCGCTATCTTTCACACGTTCAGACTGCTGCAACACATAAAAATGAGGAGATTAGTGAGAAACGGTGACCCAAGCCTTTACAGACTTAGGTCGACCATAGTCATCAACAATAAGCACATCAGATAAAACTTTATTTTTAAACAAATCAGATTTTGTATCTGATGTGTTATTATTGATGACATTTGAGTCCTTGGTAGACTCTTTTAGTTTCCAAACCTTTAATGGTTCAGAATTTGGTTTGGAAGCAATGTCGGGCTTTGGTTTTGACAAAGAATTTTGCCCAACATTATCTAATTTCTCAGCAGGCTTAGGAGAGTTTGAGTGATGCCTAGGAGGTGATTTTGAAAAAGAATTTCTGTAGAATGATGTCCTAGGCATATCTCTCCCATAACGCTGATGAGAAAGTTTGGGACAGTCACGGATCAAATGTCCTTGTCTCTTGCAGTAGAAACAAGAACGAGTCTCTATAAACTGTTGAGGTGGGGGATTTACTGCAGGAGGTGGTGAAGCATTTCTAGAACATGAACATTTCGTACACGTTTTAGAGAATGCTTGTTTTGGTTTAGAGGTTGAGGCAGAAGTTTTATCAACATGAACCTTTTCATTTGTCACTTTTGTTTTAAAACTTTTGCAGGTGACTGTTGAGTTTGAAGTTTCACATTTAAAACTTTATTTTCCTTTCTATTTTGAACCTTTGTTACAGGTTCAATTTTTAAAATTTGTTTTTCAGGTTTAGCCTCAACCTTCTTAAACTCAGGATATTCCTGATCAGTAATATCCTCTATCTCAACAATCTCATCAGTATGAACTGGAGACTTACTTTCAGCTTTAACAAACTGAGGCAATGGATAATCTTGCCTCTTGGTTTTCTCCTTTGTCAGTTTGTTTAGCTTGGCTTCTTTGGCCTTGATACCATACAGTTTGGTATAATCAACTGAAATCTCCTCAAGGCCTTCCTTAGAAAGCGGGGGACAATATTCAGCATGAGAAGGTGGTGGTACTTGGTTATAGCCAAGACCTTCCTTCTTTTTGCCGCTTGCCCCTTGCTTACTAACTATCTCATTAAAGACTTGAGTTGCGGATGTTGAACCTAAGATTTTGCTTTTATGATTGTCAAACTCATTTTTCAAATCAGATAGTTCTTTAGTCAACAATTCAATTTCGATAAGATAACTCTTAATTGCATCTTGCTGGCTAAAGACCTTTGCTTTAAAGGTTTCGGTATCTAATTTATGAGCCTCAAGGTGTTGTTCATAAAGTTTTTCATTATCTAGCAAAAACTTATTAGATTCGGTAAGTTTAACTATCTTGTCTCGCATATCTAAATTGTCTTTCTGATTGGCCTCAAGGGATTCAGTCAATTTAAAACATGAAACACAATTAAAAGGCTCATTAGGTTCATTTGGTACCTCAGGAGTAATGTGAGCCATCAGGCATTGAAACTGTGCAGCCTGAGCACTCCAGTCAGAAGCAGTTGGCTCAAAAACGATCAAAGCATTATCTACAGCCAACGATTTAGCTTCTTCTTTCTCATTTGCCTTGGGCGGATCCGGCTTAGTAAGACCCGACGATGGCATCCTGGGTTTCTCACATTCCCTTGCAAAGTGACCAAGGTTCTGACAGCTGTAACATCGAACCTTGCTTTTATCGAACCCAAACCCAATCTTCCCATTGCCTTCCAAGCTCTTCCGTCCCGTCCTCTGCAAGAACTTCTGAACCCTCCTTGAAATCATAGCTATGTTCCAGGTTAAATCCATCTGTTCCAAGTCATCATCATCCAGCTGAGCATAATCTTCTTTGGTCATTTCCAAAGTAGTATTTGGTTGAGTAACCAAATCTTTGTAAGAGCTGAGGAAAGCTGTATAAATCGTAGCTTGCTCTTGGATAGCTGGTGATGTTGAAACCTGCTGTTGTGTTCCTTGATTTGTGCAGGGTGTGCCGGAAACATAGGCAGCATGTGAAGCCCCAGCTGAATACGATGGAGAATTGGTATCCGATATGAATGCCATTCCTCCATAACTCTTACCAGAGTTAACTTGGCTTCCATAAAGTGAAGGATTTTGTACAAATCCATTCGACTTGCACTCCTTCTTCTTCAATTCCATAGCGTGGGCTTGAAGAACTCCTATTAGCTTATCCAAAGTCATCCCAGCCAATTCTTGATTTTCCTTCAAGAATTGGACTTTCACATCCCATGCACTTGGTAAAACATCCAACAACTTCTTATTAATCTCAAGTGAAGTGAGATTATATCCGCCTTCAGTTAATTCACTCACCAGTTGTGAGTACCGAGTAAACAATCCAGAAGTTATCTCATTAGGTAAGGAGTCAAACAGATCGTACTGTTTCTTAATCAATTCCAGCTTAGTCTCCTTATATTTCTCATTTCCCCCACACCTCGTCTCTATTGCCTTCCATAAGTCATAGGTTGTGTCATGAGTTTTAAACAGTCTCATGACATCCTTTGTCAAACACATACAGATAGCTGAATGTGCATTCCTTTTCTATTTGATAATCTTTCTTTTCTTGAGGTGTCATCGCAGTGAAAGATTTTGGTGGAGGAACACTACGATAGTTTCCTTCAGCTATTGGAGCCTCATATCTTTGTTTTAATGGGCCCCAAAGTTCTGGACAATGAAAATCCACAAATTATTCAAATCTATCCCTCCAGTAAGCATAGTCCATGTCTGCAGTGAATAGTGGAGGTTTATTATTTGAACCAATATCATTTCCTTGCTTTATCATCTCCCTAATACCTCTAATATCTTCCTTGTCTGCGGCCATTTATAATTGTTGAGTTAATTATAAACTGAAACTTGCGACAATAAGGGTGACGTCGCAAAAAGCCTATGCGACGTAGTAAGTGATGTCGCAAAACGGATAAGGATTCAATTAAGAATCAAAGATGCGACGTAAAGTATAATGTCGCTGATATCGTCGCAAAATAACACGACGTCGCAGAAGTACGACGTAGAGAGTGACGTCGCAAAATTAGACGAAGTCGCAACGGTACGTCGCAAAAACCAAATTAGGTCAAAAACTGTGATGTCGCAGGCGACGTCGCAGTTGAGGTCGCAAAAATTACACGACGTCGCAAAGTCACAAACAGCTGCGGCCCAAAAACCCTAATTTGTAAAAAAATCAAAACCTAATTGATTTTTACGAATAGCAAACGAACAAAACCCTTCAAAATATCCCAGAAAACGCAATAATTAACCTGTAAACAAGAAGAACATGAAAACCACACGAAAAACAAGATATTAATCGTTAGTTTAAATCAAAACTTGATCCTATGCTTCAAAAACGAGCCCCGTGGCTCTGATACCAGTTGTTAGTCCTTTGTAGCGATCTTGAATCTAGTTACACGAATCAATTGGTTGCGGAAACACCAATTGATCAATCACACAAATAATCAAACAAACAAAAAGCAAGTAATCCAATATAAACGTTTGTTTATTAATTATAATCGACTAGATTACAGAGATTTTCGACAAATTGCGTTTAGGGTTTTTCGTCAATACTTCGTCAACCCTAAAACTGATTACAAAAAGTGTTTTTATACTAAACACTCGATCCTGGGACGTTACACACTACGTCGCAGGTCCAAGCCCATGCGACATAAGCAACGTCGCAGGCCCAAAACCTGACGTCGCACCTGCGACATTGTGCACAACGTCGTAGGAGTCAGGAAACTCAATTTTAATTACAAAACTATAACTAGACCAACTGACAGACACTCTAATATGCATCAACAAGGGGGCATATTGGTTGGCCAATATGGATGGAGAATTACTTCCAAGATCCTGGAATGCCATTCATTTGAAACTCTATCATGTGTAAGTTGAATATTTTAATTCAACACAAAAAGGTACTCCTATGATCCTTAACTCTTCATTAATTTTGATACTCTTTACTATATATATGTGTGTGTATTATAATATATTAGTATATGCATGAGAGTTTTTCATAATTATTATTCTCATTGAATACTGTACTGACTTAAGCATCGAAGTGGTGTTAGGCAAACTAACACCCGCCTTTACCCAAGATCTTGTATTTGTTATAGTTCATGCATTTAAGGATCATGGAATGAAGATTAGAGGTTGACCACCTCTCCTCCGTTAAGGATCCCAGCGATCCTCTAAGGTTTAGAGGTTTCCAAACGGATAAACACCTCTAGGGTTTATACACCCCACCAGGTGTGCACGATGTTTGATTATAGTGCCACGGTTAGGGAATCGGTGATGCCTCTGGTACCCGACAACTTCATTTCCATTGGCCTATAGATCAAACGCTAACGAATGTCGACACTTGTGACACCCATCAAATTAGGACTAGTAATTAGTGCCTAATCAGTTATAATACATATAATTAGTTCTGTGTTAGGCTAATTAATGTATCAAGTAATATATATATATTGTTGTTGAATATATGCAATCATGCGATTTGATTAAAGCGTACAAGTTTCAAACCGAATGTAATTCGGATCAATTAACACGGACGTTGGTGAACAAATTTATTAAATAATATGACATTATTTAATAACTCTATTTAATCCAAAATATTATTTAGGTGATATTTCAACTCAAATTCGTATCGTTCAAATAACAATTACGCAATTAAAATAATAAACGCGCGTACAACTGAAATAAAGTTAAAGTTACAATTTATATCCCAATTATTAAGTATTTGATGAAATACTTCATATATAATTTTGAATAAATATTCGTATTTTAAAACATATATTTAAACGTATAAAATAATTATTTAATGTTTAAACGAACGCCGCACGGAGCGTGAATACACGGAGTTAAAAAGTGGAGACCCACACTCCGGTGGGCCCCCACCGAAATCAGCCAAAAGGGGAGGGGATCCCACCCCACTCCCCATTTCTATCATCACCATCATCTCTATTCTCTCTCTCTTTCTTTTTCTCTCAAACACAAACACCACCACCACCATAAACAACCACCAATAACTACCACCAAACGGCCTTGAATAGTCACACTCATTTAGAAGAAAACGTTCCTCTCGTCACGATCTACATTTCAATCTTTCCAGATTTTCACGGCGTTAACTTCGTAAGTTTCCGACAAATCCCGACACCTCTCGTTTTCTATTGTTTTCAACTTATAATTGTTTGTCTAGGCTTAAAATATCCATATAAGGGTTGGGTAAAAGATTTGGACCGAACGGTGGCCGGAAAACTCATTTTCGACACAAATTCCGGCCATCAGACCGTAACGTCGCTTTTGGACCAGACTTTATGCGACGTCAGCTACTACGTCGCAGAACCTCTCAATGTCGCATTAAATTGCCGACGTCGCACATAGCGACATCGACCCCTACGTCGCAAAGACCAACAACGTCGCACATAGCGCATCGACTTCAACGTCGCAGGAACCTACAACGTCGCGCATAGCGACATAACACCTAATGTCGCATTAAATTGCGGATGTCGCCCTTAGCGACGCCATGATCAATGTCGCACCCATGACCTGCGACATAACAGCCTACGTCGCACCTAGTGTCGCATGAAACAGAACCAAGAAAACACAAATTTTACTAAGTGTCGAGACCTAAAATTTTATCACTCGATTTCACCCAAATTCGAGTCCAGATGCGTTTTTCACCAAAGCAATTTAGTAGAAATAAAAATTATTTAATATAACATTATTTAATAACACTATCTTTCCCAAAATGTTATTTTGATAATAATACTTTGTAATTAATTAGTACCGTACAAACAGACGTCTACGCGATTAAATATTAAAGGCGCAAACAATCAAAACGAAATTTAATTATACTTTATAATTCACTTACTAAGTATTTGGTAAAATCCTTCAACCAGAATATTTATAAAAGATTCGTCTTTTAAAATGTGCATTTAAACGTATAAAATAATCGAATCAAACATTTAAACAATCGGGAAACGAACACCGCATGGAACGCGAATGCACAAAGTTAAAAAGTGGAGACCCACACGTCGGTGGGCCCCCACCCCAAACCGGCCCAAGGGAGGGGGACATCACCCCCCCCACCTCCTTTTCTTCCTCACTTTCCTTTTCTCTATCTCCTTCTCCCTCTCACTTTCTCTCTAAAATCCACCACCTCCACTTTCTTAAATCTCTTAAAAACTAACACCAAACGACCCCGGATCGTCACACACGTTTAGAAGAAAACGTTCCTTTCATCACGATCTACAAGTCTATCTTTCCGGATTCTCCGCGCGATAACTTGTAAGTTTCCGGCGAACTCTCGAAATTCATCGTTTTCACTTATTTTTACATGTTTATAGTTTGTTTAAGCTTAAAATGTCCAAAAATGGGTTGGGTAAAAGTTTCGATCGAAACGGAAGTCGTCCGGCCGTTTTTTCGGCCACCGAAACCTGACCAGACGTTGATGTCGCATCTGTCCCAGTGACCTTGCGACGTCAGCCCCAATGTCGCACAAACCCATCACAATGTCGCATGGTGCGACATCAACCTCAATGTCGCATTAATTTGCTAACGTCGCATATAGCGACATCGACCCCTACGTCGTTAAGACCAACAGCGTCGCAATATGCGACATCAGACTCAACGTCGCATTAAATTGCGACGTCGCACTTAGCGACACCATGACCAATGTCGCAGTCATGACCTGCGACATAACCACCTACGTCGCACACAATGTCGCAGATAACAGATCCAAGAAAACACAGATTTTACTAAGGGTCGAAACCTAAAATTTTATCACTTGATTTCACCAAAATTCAAGTCCAGGTGCATTTTTCACCAAAGCTCGACCCCAGCCAGGGGCTCTGCCCCTTGGACCCCGCCAGGGGCTGCCGCCCCTTGGACCCCGCTACCAGGGGCGCTGCCCCCGGACCCCCGTCATTAACGGGCTTCGCCCTTACCCTAGGGTCACGAGTAACATTGTTACATCTAAACTTTCACACAAAGTGTTAAACTTGTATAACATCAAACACGAATGCGACACAACTTCTAAAACACATTGGAACTTAGTTTTAGGTATAACAATTCAAAACCATCAAAATAATTATGTGGGATTATTGTTACAAACAAGCACCAACGGGCCGTACACATTTTCAAAACACAATTCAATCAACCAAATCGTAGTAATTTGGACATTCTAAGTTGGACGAACAACTACAAGGGCAGTCTTTCGAGATGCCTACTGATGTTATAACCATTGTGTGTCTTGGACACCCTCAGGTTACAAGTCTTCGGAAATCAATCCACTGCTAATCAATTCAAGTTTATTAATTTAAACACTCAAGGCTCAGGTGAGTCTCATGGCCCCTATTTTACTGTTTTCATTAAGGGGTGTGATATTATTGCTCATTTTGTTTTACAAGTAGAACGCAAGTACAATTCAATCAAATACTACATGAGTTGTTTTCAACTAATCAATAAAGCCCTCCATAGCATAGTCTGGTAATACATCTGTAGCGTGAATGTTAGTATATGATATCATATAGGATTGACAATCCTCGTCCGGGTTAGCACGCACTAACTGGTCAAACGGACGTATTAGCATTTGAGAAGACGAGTGTAGATTAGGCACTCGTAGGAGGCAACTCAGTTAGGTTTCCTTAATTGGACCTGACGCTCAAGTTAAGCTCAGACTATGTGCTCATGGCTGTATAACTTTTATTTTGCTTAATTGCATTTTAAATTCAATTATATTATGAAATCTTGCGGTTCATACAAATATGCGTTGACATTCAAACCTGTGAGCTCACCAGCGTTTCGCAAACCCATTTTAGCATGTATCACAGGTGACTAGCAGTAGGTTGGACAGCTCAATCAAGAACTATTAGCTCGAGTTAGCATGCAAACAATCAGAGATTTAGCTGCATTATTATATTTTGTATAGGTTAATTATGTACTTAAATCTCTCAATTTCAAACCGGGCTAATGTAAACAATATTTTGATGTAAACTTTTGTTTTATCAATATCAATGTAAAACGACGCATGTAGTGGTCGTTCATTATATCTTTTGTGCTGTGTATATTGATTAGTCGCGCCCCGACCCGATTCGCTTCCGCTACCCGAATTTGGGGGTGCGACAGATTGGTATTAGAGCCTAAGGTTATAGTGAACTAGGTTGCATTTAGTGGGCCTAGACTATGACCGTTAGGCTAGAATTCACCTGGGAACGGGAGGACCAGATGCGACTCAAGTATCCTCAGTTATTTGCTGACGCTACTTCAAGCACGACTTCAAACCAAATTTCGGGACGAAATTCTCCTAACAGGGGGAGAATGTGACACCCGTCAATTTAGGGCTAGTAATTAGTGCCTAATCAATCATTAATACATGTAATTAGTTCTGTGTTAGGCTAATTAATGTACCGATATATATATTGTTGAATATATACAATTATGCGATTCGATTAAATCGTACAAGTTTCAAATCGAATGTATTTCGTTTCAATTAAATACGGACGTTGGTGAAATAATTTTATTAAATAATATAACATTATTTAATGACAATATCTTTCCCAAAATATTATCTTGATAATAATACTTTGTAATTAATTCGTATCGTACAAACAACGGTTACGTGATTTACAATCCGTACAACGAACGAGCAAATCGAGATCCCGAAATTAACGAATCATTTATATAAATGTTTTTCCAAGTATTTAGAAAGAACACTTCAAGTGAAAGTATTGAAATTTAAATCGTTACTTAAAAACGTGTAATAAACGTTTAAACACCAAACCGAACGAGAAAACGAACACCGCACGAAGCACAAATCGAATAAATGAGAAAATAACCAAAATACCCCTGAGTGGGCCCCCTAGGCCGGCCCCCTCATCCTCCATGTGACCCATGTGGTCACCACCCACATAAGCCACTAGAACTTCATGCAAATAAGAGTTAGTGGAATACTTACATCATATTCTTCACCTCATTTCCACTAACTCTCTTTCTCACATTTTCTCCTCCTTCTCTCTATCACTTTCTCTCTCAAAATCCAGAGAAAACTCAGCCACTTCACCACCACCACAACCACCATAAACCACCATAACACCACCACTTTAAAAGTTAATATTTTGCAAGGATTTTTGGCTCAAGAACACAAGCATTATAACCTCATCTCATCTTCACCAAAATCTTTGTAAGGAAACTATTTATTACTTCCATATTTTTTAACCATATGTTATAAAGCTCATCTAACAATATTATGTCCAAATATAAGCTCAAAATACGTTTTTATGAATTTTTCACAAAAGATACACAATCTGTCCAGAAAAACACAGATTACTAAAAATGTCATAACTTGAGTTGTAGGACGAGTTAGAAGATGATTTTTTTTTAAAATTTGCGTATTGAAAAGATCTACAACTTTCATGTTTTACGTTTTTACCAGATCCGAACGTATTTTTCTCTATTTAACAATTTGTGGGACTGACCTGGTTAAAATCAGAAAACTGGACTATGCATGACTAGTTAAATTGTTTCTCTATGATCATGGGCTTAAAACTCTTGGAAAACATAAGTTAGACACTACACACCTAAAAGATCAGTTGATAAAAATTGTGAGACTTGACTTTGACCAGAAATTGGTAATTCACTTGGGGAATAAACCGACAAAAAGTCGAAAAGGTGAAATCTTAAATATTTGGAACTTTTATAAGAATCGACACTCTTGGTGAACTTGGACACAAACCGACAATTTATTTAGACTCTATAAACTGATATTTGGGTTGGGTGAAAGTTTCGGGTCAAACCGAGTAAGTTTGACCAAGTCAACAAAAGTGGCTAGTTTTCGAAAAACTTACTATATTTGGAAAGTGGTAACAAAAATGGGTTTGGTTGACCTAGTTAGTAACTTGGACCAAAAACTAATTTTGGAAAGTTTCCCGAATAAAAAACCGACACTTGGATACACTTGGGCTAAAAATGGAAATTTGACCAGACGCTAGTGTCGCATGGCCTGCGACAATACCTGCGACATTACCTGCGACACTACCATAGTGTCGCTAATAGTGTCGCTATTTATTAAAAATTTGATTGAACCTGCGACACTAACCCTAATGTCGCATAACCTTACTGCGACACTGACTTTTGTGCGACACTGACCCTAATGTCGCATAACCTCACTACGACATTAACCTTAATGCGACACTGACCCTAGTGTCGCATAAACTCACTGTGATATTGACCTTAGTGTCGCATGACCTGCAACACTCGCATACACTGCGACACTTACTCTAGTGTCGCATGACTTGCGACACTGACACTAGTGACGCTACTAGTGTCGCTAAAAACAGAATTTATGGGACTTGTTTTCACCAAGTATTGAACATGGATAACAACTTATAAACACACAGGATACATACTGTAGCAATGTATACGATGACGCAAACTTAATAATAATGTCATAAAGAATTATTATTACAAACTTTCACCAACGGGTCGTACACGTTTTTGATAAACAAAGTTGAACAATCAAACATTTGGACATAACTAATTGTTGGACAACAAACATAGATGGTCTGTTGAGACATCTACTCACTCATATAACGTTGCGCGTTTTGAACGCCCGACAGGTTACAAGTCTTCAGACATCAATTCACAGCTAATCAATTCAAGTTTATTTTAATAAACACTCAAGGCTCAGGTGAGTCTCATGGCCCCTATTTTACTGCTTTTCAATCAGGGGTGTGATATTATTGCTCGTTTTGTTTTACAAGTAGAACGCAAGTACAATTCAATCAAATACTACATGAGTTGTTTTCAACTAATCAATAAAGCCCTCCATAGCATAGTCTGGTAATACATCTGTAGCGTGAATGTTAGTATATGATATCATATAGGATTGACAATCCTCGTCCGGGTTAGCACGCACTAACTGGTCAAACGGACGTATTAGCATTTGGGAAGACGAGTGTAGATTAGGCACTCGTAGGAGGCAACTCAGTTGGGTTTCCTTAATTGGACCTGACACTCAAGTTAAGCTCAGACTATGTGCTCATGGATGTATAACTTTTATTTTGCTTAATTGCATTTTAAATTCAATTATAAAATCTTGCGGTTCATACAAATATATGTTGATATACAAACCTGTGAGCTCACCAGCGTTTCGTTGACCCATTTTAGCATATATCACAGGTGTCCAGCAGTAGGTTAGACTGCTCAATCAAGATCTATTAGCTCGAGTCAGCATGCAAACAATCAGAGATTTAGCTGCATTATTACATTTTGTATAGTTTAATTATGTACTTAAATCTCTAAATTTCAAAAGGAGCTAATGTAAACAATATTTTGATGTAAACTTTTATTTTATCAATTTCAAATGTAAAACGACGCATGTAATGGTCGTTCATTATATCTTTTGTGCTGTGTGTATTGATTAGTCGCGCCCCGACCCGATTCGCTTCCGCAACCCGAATTTGGGGGTGCGACAACACTATACTTCACAATCTAAAATTTGATCACTTAATTGCTTAGTGTAATTTTTGACCGAAACATATGTGATGTTTTAAACAATATTAGGAAGATTAGAAAAAATCTTAACTTTCGACCATACCTGATTGGAATATGAGTACTCGAAAAATAAATGCTCATGTGTATCAGGAATACTCTTAGATGATGGACAACTTATCTCGTAATATTGTGGTTGATTTCCCATGCTTATGACTTCTCTTGAGTCTTTAGTCGTTTACCCATAATCAACTATACTAATTAAGGAAGCGTTTATAGGAATGTATTATGAAAACAACATCATCTCATACTAACCTACTTCATCACCTCAAGGTCGTATAGAGTGCCATGGATTTTAAAAAAATGGATCATGGATAACATCTTTCATGCAATGATTTTTCTCCATCCTCAAGTCCAACTAGCATCAGCCTTTAACGCAACATACCAAAACTAAAACTTGATTTAGCTCGCTAACATTGTTACATGTTAGTTTGAAACTTGTGTTTTCAGTTATGCATTTGTGGCGATGGTATAATATACGTTAAAGAAAAAAAGATATTATAGAAGATATGTTGCGTTTGTGGTGATGGTAGAATAGGTTCCGTGAAAGGATAATCACGGATCTTGTTTTCTCAGTTATGCATTTGTGGCAATGGTAGAATAGGTTCCGTGAAAGGGGAAATTACATATTTCCTGTTTCCCCTCAAAAATTGTTAATATATATGTATCCAAATACAAGTTTTTGATGAATGAGTGCAATGATTTTAGTGCACGCTTAGGAGATGCATATATGATATTTTGCAAACAAAATCGTATTTAAGTAAGTTTTATCACAATTTCATTTGGTTTTTGCCTCTTGGGCCGATTGATGGGTTTCTACATTTTTATTTTCTTAGGCCTTTCACATGGGCTAATACAACATATCATCAAACTACGATAACCATAGTGGACTAGATTTAAAGATTGCTAGTCCAGTAGGCCTATAGACATATTACACCTTATTATCAATTAACCAAGATCCATGATACGAAAATCAAAATAAGAATGAGGAAGAAAAAGATATTATGACGTAGGTCTATTATTCCGATTAACCTTCTCTTTCTGAAAGATATCCATCTAGGTTATATATATTTTTACCTCTAGGTTTTACAAATGCATGTGTAGGATGGATTACAATTAATTAAAAGATAGAGAAAGAAAAAGTTTTTTTTTAGCATACACTAAATGCTCTAATTGTCAACATTTGGTTAAAATGATTATTTTTGGAAACTTTAAACATAATAAACTTAGAAATCATGTGAAGTGTACATATACGAAGTTTTTGTGATGTCAGTGGCAGATATTTAAGCCTTCACAACGCAAGGGCAAGTAAAAAGCTTGTTCACTACTACACTATTCGATCAACTTCATAAGTTGCCTCCAAGCAAACTAGAAATAAAAACAAATCAAACAACAGATCAACCACAAGAACACCTGAATCAAATGAATAATGCACTCTTATTACCAAAACGGTCAAAGACCAAAAACAAGGCCAAAATTAATCCTCACAATACAAGAAAAAACTCTCAATGATTCGTACACCAACAGGTAAGATGAATATATAATAAGATGAATATATATAACCCTAATTCTATAAGATACAAAAAATACCCTAAAGAATACAAAAAAGACACACAGACCCTTCCAGACATGAATTCAAATGAAACCCTGCAAAATAAGAAAATAACTAAACAAACACAAACTATACAAAATATGTCATTCCATAATAAGATTGGTTAAATACATTTATTTCAATACTCCCCTTCAATCTTATTCTAGAATAAATCAATTAATCCAAGTTTCCTGCAAAATAGATTATGTTGAGAAGAACTCAACCCTTTTGAAAAGATATCTGCAGTTTGATCATTAGATGTAATCTTGATTGTTTTAATAGTTCCTGCATGTTTTGGTCAAAAATTACAATAAGCAATTAAGTGATCAAATTTAGAAAAGTGAGGTATAGTGCTTATAATTACTTTCAAGATAATTACGTAGAAACACGATTATCTATATTAGTAAACGATAATTTTGAATGAAAAATGTGGTTTATATCTATATAAACGTTGATCCTTGTTAAAGAGATGATTAATAACGAAAACAAGTGTGTTGTAATCAAGATTATTCCAAAAGTTTAAGTAAAATGCAAAGTATTTTCAGGATAATGCAAATTATAAGTAAATAATGTGAATCAAACAAAATAAAAGTAAAATCGACACAATGATATACGAGGAAAGCCCTTGATCAAGGTTGATCGCCGGCACAAAACCTCGGGAAGGATCAAATGATCCTTGCCTTTGTTAATCTTATTAGAATAAAAATAATGAATTACAAACTAAGAGCGCAAGGATGATCGGCTAAGTGATTATATGTTGAATCTAAGTAAGTGTTGATGAAAATGAATATGAACGAGAGCTAAAACAGAGTGTTTATGTGTTTTTGCAGGTGAAAATAGTGAGTATGCGTTCACCTAATCGATCACCCATGCCTCAATTATATACTAAGAGTGTATAACAACTATTCCGAGAATCTTGGGATCCTCCGATGAAAGGTGAACACTTCCAACGTTCCCCTTGACTTTGTTTAACACGTGCAATGGACTTCGTCTTCGTTGAATCATATCAAAGCCTCGCCATGTAATCCGGAGCATATCTCATTAACGCGTTCCATCCTTGACCTGGTCAATACTTAAGAAAAACAAACACATTATACAGCGCATGATCCTGAACTAGTGTAGGTCCAGGATCCTGAGCTATGCACATTCCAGAATAAACATAGGATCCTTACTTAATTATCTCGCTTATCCTTTATCCTGCATAACTATGTTAAACAAATATATCCTGAATAGGATCCTGCAAGATTAATAATAAAGATATTTCCAGGATCCTTAACTATAACTGTGATCCTGAAAGCAGACTTACAAGCTATTATTATCCTGCTATGTGAATATAAAATGTAAATGCTTTCCATACCTGTGTAATGAGATTATGATGCTAATAAGGATCCTGCAATGTTAGATAAAAATCTACCCACAACAATTACCCCCGAAGTTATAACGTGTTTCAGGATCCTTAAACGTTGTAACTTCTCAACATAACCACCTATACCGTGTTAGGTAGTTGTATCGATTGCCGCGCCCGAGTATTAATCTCTTCTGATAGCTATTAAACTCTTATCACATCAAACCATCATTCAAACAACTCCTTTTATCTCTCATCCTTCTTCTTCGCCATTTTGTTTAAAATTACTCCATAATCTCATTCTTATAGCGATCTCCAATACAAAGTCATCATTGATAATAATCAAAGCAACCATAAGAAGATCTAACCATGTCAGGTAATTCTCTTCCTTTTCTTTCTTCTTTGTTCACAATTTCTTTCTCTTTTATTCTAAATTCCTTCATAATTTTTCGGTGCATTTTAGCTTGTCCGACATTGATCCAGAAATTCCACCCAAAAAGGAAGTGATCAAGATCGGTGTTTCAAGTTTCAAGCCTTTTTCGACACATTCTCTTTCCAAAAAGAGAAAAGTCGAAGAGTTATATGATCTTGACAACCCTGCTTCCAATCTCTGATGGTAAGGCCCTCTACTTTCTACTTTTTTAAATAAAAAATTTGACATCGATTCTTTTATTATGCCGCAGATATTATGATAGACAGATACATAGAGAAAGTCGAAACGATTGACGATCTGATGGCTGCCCACAAGAAGAATACTCTCAAACTGGAGAAAGCCAAACGAAAAATTGAAGCCCTGAAAGTTATGCTTGCCAAAAATCCGGTTGTGCCAAAGAAGAGGGATCTGACGCAAACAACACCCTAATGGAAGAGGCGAAGAGAGATGTCACTATCGCTGTATTGGAATTCAAAATCCACATGGCCACGGAAGCTGCTGAAAACGGACTAGATGCTAGCCTGTGGGACGTCAAGGGATGGAAGGACAAGTTAGCAAGAATGAAAGATGATTACCCCCCAAACCCATTTTTCATTGGTCTCGGAGGATCCAAAGCTCCGAAAAGGAAAGCAGCCAAGGCACCCAAGATGAGGGTCACCGACACAGTGATCAAGGGCGAAGCGTCTAATCCTAAAGATGATGAAGATACGGCGGTAGCTGATGATGCGGTTGATAGCGAAGAAATATCGGGCGAGGATGACATATAACTAGCTGGAGCCCGATTTTTATTTTGATGCTCGTTTATTTCCTAAGGGTTGTGCTGTAATCAAACAATTTTATTCGGGGTGAGGTTGGCCTGACATGGCCAACCACGGTGGTGTTATGTGGTTTATGTTAGCCACAAGACAATTTTATTTCCTGCATTTCTATTGAACTCATTCTAAGGATCACTGAATCCTTAGACTTTTGAATGATATTAGGGTATTATCTACATCTTGTATCTTCAGGATACTGAGGAGATTCCCTCAGCAAATTTATATTTGCTTGATAGTTATCTAGAAACAGGATCCTGAGGAGATTCCCTCAAGATACATCTAGGATAATGAAATGATTCTCTCAACATCCATTCAGCATTATAGGCTTCCAGGATCCCAAATCAGATATAAGATAATCTTGAGTTTAGGATCCTAAGATTTCAGGATCCTAAAAATATTTTGTAGATAATGATAAATCCCAATGAATATTTCCTGTAAAATGAAAATATTGATAACTTGTCAAGCAATTGTGAATACAATTTCATTTATTTTTTGAAAAATGTTGTGATCTTAAAAAGATTTTATGATTCTTAGATCAAAACAATTTTGATAATCACAAAAACATTAGTGCTAATAAATTTATTTACTAGACTTAACTAATGAAAGCTTTGATAATGTGAAAACATTACAACCATTAGATAGTTTAAGAAAACTATAACAGTGACATGTAAATGCCAAACCATTAGGTAATGTGAACACATTACAAACCGTTTGATTCTTGGGCTAAGACATTTGAGATATGAAAATGCCTAACCAATTGGTAATGTGAATACATTACAAACCTTATAGTGACGTGAAAACGACACAAACCTTAGATCGACACGTCTAGTGCACATCAGTGTCGACATTCGGAAGCGCTTGATCTATAGATCAATGGTCATGAAATTGTTGGGTACCAGAGGCATCACCGGTCCCATAACCCTGATTCTATAATCAAACATCGTGCATACCCGGCGAGGTGTCAAAACCCTATTCGTAGAGAGGTGTTTATCCGTATGGAAACCTCTAAACCTTAGAGAATCGCTGGGATCCTTAACGGAGGAGAGGTGGCCAAACCTCTAATCTTCAATACATTATCCTTATGTGCATAATCTACAACAAATACAAGATCTTGGGTAAAGGTGGGTGTTAGTTTTCCTAACACCCCTCCGATGCTTAAGTCAGTATAGTATTCAATGAGAATAATAAATGTAAAAAAATTTCCATCCATATATTGATATATAATTATAATACACAAATACATATATAGTAAAAAGTATCTAGACCTTCTCTTTGACTAAAGCCTTTAGCAACTAATCTAGCTTTGTATCTCTCAATCTCACCATTAGACTTATACTTAATTTTATAAATCCACTTACAGCCTATTGGTTTTCTTCCAGGAGGAAGATCAACAAGAATCCAAGTTTTATTTCTGTTAAGAGCTTCCATTTCATCATTCATAGCATTTATCCAGTGTTTATCTTTAGAAGCTTCCCAATAATTTGCAGGTTCAATATTCTTATTAAAATTGGTTGTGAAACAGTAATTTTCAGAACTAAGAAGAGAATAATTTATCACCTTTTCTATTCCATACTTAACTTTTCCTTCAATAACATAATCATCAAACTTTTTAGGAACAACAGATGGTCTACTACTAGTTCTTCTCATTTGAGAAGGCATATGAGTTGGTGATGAATTAGTTTGAACAGACTCAGAAGTTCCTTCAGAATTAAATATATTATGATCATTCAATGTTGCATTAGGATCATTTGTTTGAACAAATAAACCACTGCCATCATTATTTAATGTTGCATGATGTTTGCCTTCATTATCTAATGTTGCATGAGGTTCATTTGTTTGAACATTTGAACCACTGCCATCATTGTTATCATGATGGTGTTCTCCCATTTCATCACTGGGACTTTCATAATTTTTATTAAAATCAAAAAAGTTCAAATGATTAACATCAAAATCATCTGTTTCAAAAACAATTTTAGACTTGAGTTTTAAAGGAAACACTGTTTCATAAAACTTGACATCTCTGGAATAAAAAATATTTTTATTTTTCAAATTTAACAATTTATAACCTTTCGTTACAGTTGAAAAACCTATTAAAATACATTTTTCAGCCCTGCTTTCAAATTTATCAAAATTATTTACGACAGTTGCAAAACACAGACATCTCTAATGTGGGAGAAATTTGGTTTAACACCATACACCAACTCATATGGAGACTTACCAAACAACACAGAATAAGGCAACCTATTAATCAAATAAGTAGAAGTTAGCACACAATTAGTCCACATATTCAAACTAATACCACTTTGAAACATTAAAGATCTAGCAACATTAAGTAAATATCTATGCTTTCTTTCAGCCACACCATTTTATTGTGGAGTGTATACACAAGTTGTTTGATGTATTATTCCAAAGTTCTTACAAAAACTCTCAAAATTAGAATTAACAAATTCAGTTCAATTGTCACTTCTAAAATTTTTAACATTAACATCAAACTGATTGCTAAGAAACTTTGAAAAACTAACAATGTTTTCATATGTTTCACTTTTAGATTTTAAAAGATAAACCCACACAGCTCTTGTGTAGTCATCCACAATAGTTAGAAAGAATCTAAACCCTTCTCTACTTTGAATCCTATAAGGTCCCCATACGTCAAGATGAATTAGATCACCTAACCTCTTAGTTTTGTGATCATTAAGAGGAAAAGGTTCTCTAGTTTGTTTAGCCTTATGGCAGATTTCACAAGGTGAAGGAATTGGTTTATCATTAATATTCAAATTATCTTTTAGAACATGTAAAACTTGATCTGCAAGGTGACCTAATCTACAATGCCATAACTGTTTTGAAATATAACAAGTATATGTACAATTAGACACATTCACCGTACCTGAGTAATTACTATTAAACATGTACAGACCATCAGATTCATCACCAATCCCCAACACCATTTTTGACATCAAATCCTGAATATAACAATTTTCATCATCAAATCCAACAAACAATTTACTATCTCTTGACAATTTATGCACAGATAAAAGATTTACACAATATTCAGGAACATACAAAATACCAAACAATCTGATTGAATTATTTAATTGCTAATTACCAATTTTTCTAACCAAAGCTTTAGTTCCATTAGGGTGACCAACAGGTAATCCTAAGTTTGTTACATCAACATCATCAATTAAAGAATAATCATTACAGATCATGTGTTGATTTGCTCCTGAATCTATGATCCAATTTTTTTCAAAGTCTTTTGTTTTAATTTGAATATTAGAGAAAATTTTTTTTTATCAAAATTAGAATTAAACATAACATTTAAATTCATAAAATCACCTGCCATGTTAGCAATCATGCTAGATCCAGATTCAGATTTCTCATTTATAAGACTCATCAGTTTCATAATCTGCTCACCTGTAAAAGGCATATTAGAAAAACCAGAAACATTATCATCACAACTATTAGACACAGAGTTATTAGTATTAGCCACAAATTTTGGAGCATATTGGTTAAATGGTTTTCTTTTATACCCAGGAGGATAGCCCACAACCTCATAACATCTCTCAATAGTATGCCCCAACATACGACACTTAGTACATTTTAGATTAGGATTAGGACCTCTTTCAAATTTCCTATTATTATTGTTTTAATTGAACGACTTAGCAATAAAAGCAGTGTTTTGAGGTTCTGAGGTTGAAACATCATTAGAAGTAATATTTCTATGAGATTCTTCCCTATATATCAAGGCAAAGGCTGTCTTGACACTAGGAAGAGGATCCCTAGTAAGAATATTACTTCTAATGGGTTGATATTTATCATCTAATCCCATTAAAAACTGCATAAGTTTGATCAATTAATTATGATCTAAAAACTGTTTTGCACCTTGACAAGTACAAGTAGGTAGTTTAACAAGAGCATCATACTGTTTCCAAAGAGTATTTAATTTGTGATAATATTCAGAAACACTGCTTCCATTTTGAGTCAATGAATTGATCTTATGATGTAAATTAAATGTAACAGATCCATCAATTCTATCATAGGATTCTTTTAATTCTTGCCATACAGTTGCGGCATTATTTGAAAAGATTTGACCAAGATACAACTCGTCAGATATAGAAGTTAAAATCCATGTTAACACCACAGAATTGCATCTGTCCCATTGACCAGATAAAAACTCATCAGACTCATAATCTTCTTTTAAATATGTTCCATCAATACAACCAGTTTTGTTTTTAGTAGCAAGAGCAAGAGACATTGCTCTGCTCCAAACATTATAATTCTCAGTACCTTTTAATTTTATTGAAATCAAAGCAGCACCAGTTGTATCACTCGCATGTAAATAAAGAGGATCTCCAAAATTAAGTTTATTGATCAATGTAACAGATGTACCAGTATCCTCTTCCCCAACCATTTTAGATATTTGATTACCAATTTTGACACAAATAAACACAAACAATTAGCAAATAACAACAAATAGTTGTCAATCAAACAATCACAAATATAGATGCACACATACACTCAGATGCCTATAATATAAACCCTAAAGGTTAGCCTAAGCAGGGATTCGTGCAGGTGGTTTCTCAAAAGGATTCCACCCTAGGTCTTACTTAGGGACCTCTCTTCTACCAAAAAACAAACCAAGTTAGTCAACTTAGATAAACACACACAAGAATAACAGCAAATTAATGCACAACTAGTATCAAATAGCAAATAAAACTCAATCACAAAGCAAGGAATAATATAGAAGTGAGTTAGAAATTCCTCACAGAGTACTCCGTGCAAAGCAATAAGAAAAGAAGAATATCACCACAGCGGAAGACAGAAGATGTGTTCTGGAACAGCCAAGAACACCAGATCAGAAACCCTAATTTTAGGGTTTCAACCAGAGATAACCAGATATTAGGGTTTCAACTTGAAACCACAATCAATCAGCAGTAACAATCACCACAAGCCCCAATCGAACCCAAACATATGTGTAATCAGATACAAAACCCTAAATCGCCATTGAGAAAACCCTAACAACGATTCACAAGCAAACAACAGAAAACCAACAGATCAAAGCAACCAGAGCTCTGATACCATATAAAGAACAACAGATCAACCACAAGAACACCCGAATCAAATGAATACTGCACTCTTATTACCAAACCGGTCAAAGACCAAAATTAATCCTCACAATACAAGAAAAAACTCTCAATGATTCATACACCAACAGGTGTAGATCATTCACACACAATGCTAGCTTTGATCAAGATGATCAAAAATAACAGAGAATAGGGTTTATGTTATACGCGGATACAAAGCAAAATAGATAGCAAAAAGTTATTCCCAAAATACAATAAGATGAATATATATAACCCTAATTCTATAAGCTACAAAAAATACCCTAAAGAATACAAAAAAGACACACAGACCCTTCTAGACATGGATCTTCAAATGAAACCCTGCAAAATAAGAATATAACAAAACAAACACAAACTATACAAAATATGTCATTCCATAATAAGATTGGTTAAATACATTTATTTCAATAGTACATAATTTTAGTCAAACAAAATTTGAACGACACCCACCAAATTAAACAACTCCTAGATAATGACTTACAAGTAGATAGATATATAATGGGTATAACTATGCGTTAACTTTCATTGTGTGTATTTAAAAAAATAGATTGTCATTCTATGTATGAAACTATTTATTTGTGTACATTGTGTGTATTTTGATGATTTGTCAACTTGTAAACATGTCATGTGTCTCTATATAACTGATAACACGTCATCAAAATATACAAAATGTACAAAAATAGATAGTTTCGTATATACAATGACGGTCAAATTTATGACATACACACAATGGAAGTCAACACATAATTATATATATTAAAAAATACATAACTCGTGTATAATATATCCATGACACATTTATATTGCCCACCAAAAAAAGATTTTTTTTACTTATATAAAAAGAGATCCCACAATTCTTTTTAAAGGTCGTGTATACACCTTCTCCTAGACAGTTAATCTTCTTTCAATATTTCATTAGAAAGTCAAACACACAACAACGAAATGAAAAGGGAGAAAAACCTACGAAACGCATTGTAGCTCATTTTGTTGGTGACGTCGGAACCTCACGACGGTTCACCCGTAATTATAACCGATCATCGTCGATCCGTAATGAAGCCGTTAAGATTGCAAGTGGTCTATATATGTCACGTTGAGATATATCCAAGATATCATTTAGTCTTTCTAGTAAGCAATCAAGTTGTACAAAGTCCCACTTTTTTTTAAAAAAGCACAACCTACTTGGACCACTAGAAGAAACTTTCAAAGATAGGAATGTAGCAAGAAACTCCCTTGATTGATTGATTGATACATCCATCCATAAAAAGTTAATATAAAGGAATTAAACATCAAATTATTAAACAATCATTCAACCAATTGACAACCCTCGCAAATTCCTATTTCACATGCAAACTCCAAAAAAATAAATATCTTTTATAATACTACCTACTTATTCTAGCTAATTAAATAATGAAGAATATAAACGATGGCTAAGAACCAAAATAAAAATAAAAACAGTTGATTATTACTTACAATTAAAGAAATCGAAAATTGAAAAATCAACTACGGAGTATATATTATGAACATTTGCATATATATCCATATAGGGTACACCGGTACACCAACTCAGCACCATTCAAATTTTATCATATCCTGCAAAACCATTATAAAAAAAATAGAATAGTCAAATAATGTCTAACGATGATTATGATTTTTGAACAAAAACTAAAGATAATGAGAATATTCTATTCTCAAAGTTAATACTAAAATGTTTATCCTAATAGGAAATACAATTTTGAACAAATAAATAAACTCAATAATAAGATAAACTAAAAGCTAATCGAATTATTAAATGTTAGATTGTAACCTTGAATCCCACAAGTTATAAATAAAATCACTTGCTATTTGTCATATTTTTATATCTCAAACTTTACATGCAATTTATGTAGCTCAGCGAATCTGACCCATTGACCACTGGTCAACGGTTGAGATAGTCCGCCCATTATTCCCCTCAATATCTCATTAACTTACCCATAAAAAAATACTTCTCAACTTTCAATTTCACATATTCATACAAAGATAGTTTACAAATTAGGAACTCGAATTTCATCCGCACCTTATTTTTAGAACAATGGAAATGATGTCATTTGTCATATAAAAGTAATTTTCACGTTAAAATCAAAAACGAATTAATATTGATAAAACACGGTGTTATGTGAAAGATAGTACTGAGAAAGATCATACTGTTGGAACTCGATGTTAATAGAGGTAGCGGTAACGTTTGCAATGGTACCAAACGCAGTGTCCGACAAAACCATGGTAGTTCCGTCTTGCGTTGGCTGAGAAATCGTGGAGAGCGCAAAATCGACTATTCTAACTTGAATCACCTTTTCGGGAACACAAGTTCCTGGCACAGCTGCACTTATACATTTCACTAGATATTGCCTCCCACAAGCTGCCCCATTGTCCCATATCCCATCTCCAGCCGCCGCAAACAAATTGCTCGATGGGAACTGGCCAGGATCATATCCGTAACACGAAGTTGCTGTTCCATTAAACATTTCAAATCTTAATTAGCATCAAACTCAGTATAACAATTGTACGTGTTCATTAATATGGATACATATACATTATAATTGGCGTTTTTGAGATAAACTGTAAAATGATATATCGACCTAATTAGATTAGTCTAATGAGAAGATTTATAAAACATGTCAAATCTAGTCTCAGAAGATTTATAATTGTTGCTTTACAGTGGGAAAAAAAGGTTACAGCAGATCGAAGAACTTACGTAAGAATGGAGGAGTATATTGGGCGGACGTGCCAACTTCGCCATGGGAGAGACGAGAAAGATTAGAGAAGATGACGAGGAAGAAGAAAGGGAGAATAGATCGCAGCAGTTGATAATGATTTATGGATTTAGATGGAGACATAGTTGTGAATATTTTGGATCTAGAAAAACGGAAGGAAAGAGTATTGGTATTGGTATAATAATTAAATTAAATAAAATGATCATGTGTGATAAAAAAATTGGAGTCAACGCCTAATTTGATTTGGATAAATCAACGTATACATTGTACGTAACAAGACTTGAAAAGCAATAAAGCGATTGGACGACTTTACTTAATTAATGTGTACTAACCATTTCATATATGATAAATTCTACAAAATATATATCAATCATTGTGACTGATTTATTAAAAATTTGTTTAGCTCGCCCTTAAATAATGGGCCATGATGAAAAACTTACACCGATAAGGAGAGATGGAGTTGGTAAGACATGTAAATTAAATAATTAATAGTAGTAATTATTGGCAAAAGAGGAACAACACAAAAGATGAGCTAAACTTTGATTGATTTAAATGTATTTTAATTTGTAGACACTAACTAATTAGCCACATAAACTATATACTATTACTATTACAATTACAATATTTCTATTAAAAAAAGACTTCAAAGTTGGTAAAATGGTTTTAGTTACAGCTGTTTAGTATAAATCAAATGGATGGTATAATATGCATTTAATTAGGGAGAAAATAGTAACCAATTTGTTCAATGTCCTGTTAGGCTGTTATGCTACTTTTCAAAGTGGAATGTTTTCTTTTATAATTTGCTAATCTATACATAGTTTTAACTATTAGGGAGAAACTCTTCAATCTCGCGCACGGGCGAAGAAATGCGTATAGATGAAGTTAGTGAGGCTAGCTTGCCGACAAAAGGCGGTTGTCTTCTGTTTGATGAGAATGAGAAGGGCAATTAACTGCAAGGCTATTGGTTGGGGGTAACTGAAAGAAGACAACATGGAACAAAGCAAAGGGCAGAGCTTCAAGTGCGACTTTTTTCTTGCTCTTCGACAGCCCATCTCTTAAAGCTACTCGATCGCACCAGCCAAGCGGTCATCCTTCCACATTGGCGGTGAGTGAAGCGCCACAATCCCATTCATCATTTTTGATATGCATTGTGAGCAAAAGATTACATGCATTGTGGAACTTTCTCTATATATGAATATACAACAGGAGAACTTAGTTGCCGATCACGTCAAAAAAATGTCTAAATTATACGTAGATAATTAGATATTGTAATAGTTAACTAGATCATAACCCGCAAATTTGCGAGCTTTTGCATAAATTTAATACAAAACGTTATATTAGAATTAAAAAGTTAAAAAACATGAATTTGTGTATGTATGAAATCATATACATACATCTGTTAAACCATTTATTGGTATCCAGACCAACAATATTTGTGTGGACCCTAAGATTCATCGATACCCCACCAACAATCTACAGATACACCATCTACACACAATAATTTCAAAAACCTTAGCTTCTTTCTAACAGCATCGCGGTAAACCAACTGACGACATTCGTTGATCAAGCCAATCTGCACATTCAGATTACGCATATTAAATAAATTACAACAGATTCATAGGACAACAGGTTGTATAAACAGATAATTAATGTAATGATTATCAACCACATATTCCAAGCATGACATAAACACTTGTTCTAAGCATCACATTAACAGGGACATAAGCAGTCCATATAAAGCTAAATCCATGCTCAATTGTATTTCCATCTTGCATAAGCTACAATCAAGTCTCTGGACGTTAAAATAGACTACAATGAATATAACTACATAAACATAATTGTGCAGAACTCATTCCAATTTCTTCATGTAATAGACTAATGTTTGATTCCGAGAAGCAGAAACACATGGACTTTCTTAGAGTTCTAATTCTGTCACTGTTAGTAGTTCAACCTCGTAAAATTAACATGAATTACAATTAAGACAATCAGGATGTTATAAAATACTTTTTTCTTTTTATGAATTACCCAATAACTTTTAGGCATGATTTAGTATCAGAAAATTCAAATCAATCATGCAAATTAATTTGATTCATTGTTCATCAAGTGGTGTATTAGTGGATCTCTACAGCCAACTGTGATACATATATGCATGAGTTTGTAAAATTTGCCATCTTTGTTCACATACCAATGCTGACCAAACTTCCAACAATTACACAAAAGCAGGAACACATATATACATACAATCACACCATATTCATATTTATAAGAAAATTTCTTATAAAGTTGAAAACTTGATTAGTATAACCACATACCTACAACCAAAGATCTCTTTTTTCGGAATTGCTTTATACGAAATCAACACACCATTGACTCAAACTTTTTATCAAACACTTGGTGGGTGTGTGCGAATATGAAAGAAAAGAAGGCCTGAATGACAGAAGTTCTTGCAGATTATTTTAGCCCATAATGGATTACTTACACTTAACTAAATTAGATATCAAAATGAAAACTAAACTAAATATACTTACAAGTGTCATGACTCTATTTATTCTCAAAAATCCTGTACACGAGTGATCGGAAGATTGTTAAATGACACAGGCAATGATCTTTCAACAGCACATGATTTGTCATGGTGAGATCTAGCAGAAGCATAATCATCTTCCCAGGTACATGGAAATCCGCAAAGGAAAACATCACAAACCTGTTCATAAACAGCAAAATATGAATTACAACAAGAAGTTTTTTACATCACTGGGCACTCTATAAAGGGAAAATTACACTTCTGCTCGTATGTATCAAATCACACTAAAAAATAAATCTGCTACGAATAAAACTTCTCAAAAGTTGCTATTGTATGTGCCCAGTGACATCTTACTCAGGTGACTAGATTTTTTTAAGACAAATCAGCCATATACATTGTCACGTTCTCTGCCTTGTCATCTAAGTGGTGCCACATCATCAGTTTACATGTTATAGGAGGTAAATACATATGTGAGCAAGTCTTGGAAGTTTAATACATTATTACATATATAAAAAACTACAACAGCAAAAACAAAAAAGTTAAATGTTTTTGGTGTTAAATCAACCCCAATATACAAGTATAATTGATAACAGGTCAAATGAGCTAAATATGAAAACAGAGGCACTGAACATATATTCTAAGGCTTAGAATGTCCAAAGTCATTGCATTAAAAAAAATTATCATAATAAAGTTTCTGCAATTATTCGATACATGAATCATGTCTTTACCTGAGATGAGAAGCCATAAGATAGTGTGCGTGACTTATTTAAGAAACCGCTAATAGTGATTATGAATTTATGATGCCATTGACTACTTCAAGAGTGTTGTTATCCAGCCTCTTAGCAATTGGTGCTGAATCAAATACTTGAATTTCCGTATCATTTTCAAGTTGTTTGTTAGTGTACCTCGATGCGGACCCTAAAAGTCGCATTCCTCGTGATCCTAATGTCCTATTGTCATATAAAACTAGATACTTATAGTACTATAACAACATTTTTTCAAAACAAATTATTTCATCAGTGCATATTATTGGATGATCAATATAAAAAATAATAAATAAAAGCATGATAAACAAATGGTTATTACTCTCTGTTAGCTACTGCTAGTGATCATCATATTGCTACGTGTTTAGAATCTGAATATCACCAATGAACAAATTCAGTCATCAATTCAAGACGCGCGTGTTGATGTGCAACTGCTAAGACCTCATTTTATTAGAGCAATTCCAAATTTCATTCAAGCATTGAATCAAATACTTGGTGTGCAAGTAAAATTTTGCGTACACAAAACAAAATATTAATAAAACTCATATTACAAAAATCAAAACCATAACCAAATCCAACAAATCAGCCATCCTTACCACAAACATCTGGTGTGCTTCAGAAAAAACCTTTATCCCTGTAATTTTACAATGTCTTCCAGTAATTTTCATTGATATATAGGTTAGGAGCAATTGAATGAACTGAATTTAAGAACAGCCGATTGCATCAGTTTGTTCAATTTAGGGTTTTAGATGCTAGAAGATGATTGTTTGAAACACAAAATCAAAATTGATTACTAAGGAAATCATTGAAATAAAAGCAAAATCAAAGAAATAGTGGACTGAATTAATGGGGAAATCAAGTAAAGTATGTACCTTATGAATATAAATCAATCGAAGGAATTTTTGTAAGAAGTCTAGTGATTAAATAATCTTACCAAAATAGCGTTAATCATCCATGACAGAGGACACTCGATTTTTGTTTGGAAAAGAGTTAGAAGTAGATGAAGATGACACATACATGATTTTAGCATATTTGAAATTGAAAAATTAGGTCGGCTATGAATTTTCCCAGGATGATTTAGATGATACAGATGAAGTTAGGGCTATCAATTTTGATCCGTAAATTGGAGAGGCAGCCCTTTTTTTTATGTTAGGGGGTAATCATGTAATTAAATAATAAACCTAATGATATATTGGCTAATCAAATGGAAGCTTAGTTATAATTTGGCAAAACTAATACATAAGTGATTACATAATCAGTCCCTCTTTTAATATATAGGAGAGATTTATACATCTTAGAGAAATGATCTTTCCTCTACCTATATTATACAGTTCCCGCCGTTGCTATTTAAATGTTCACCTTAATGTTTTTATTTGGCTTAAACAATATCCACTTGTAAAAAGATAACATTAAAATATTAATAAATTCTAAAATTAACTCTCATCAACTCATTTCACAGATACTTTGGTCAAACTTGCTCGTACTCGGATACAAATATGAGAATGAGAAATCGCAGAAAGTTAAAATCAATAAGAACCATCTATAAATAAGTTCAGCTTTAACATAAAAGACAGCACAATCTCTATATGTCTCATACAAAGATTAAGTAAAGCTGCAACTTAAAGCAAAGGATAGAAGTCTGAATGTATGGGCAGAATTAGGTAGAAAGACCATTGGTTTTCTGAAGTTTACATAAACAGCGGGTGATACATGAGATAAAAAACGAGATTACTTCCATAGCTTGCGCAATGACATGTTTTTCTCAGTTTCTTTCTTCATAACCTTGGCAACTGCCATCTCGAAATCTTCTTGGGTCACATGGACTCTCCTTTCCCTCAAAGCAAACATTCCAGCTTCGGTGCAAACAGCCTACATACACAGGGAAAAAAGGATAAATTATTCACTCTAAGCCACAAGAGCACACTTTGCAAGTAGAGGTGTCAATTTCAACCACATGACCACATCATAAGTGGAAACGCAGTTGATTCAGGTTTATATATCACTAATCACAGGTCAAATTTAGATATTAGCTAAAAATGGAATAGCTCATTTGGGTTGAACATGTTGATACCAGTCGAAAGTTACCTATAGCATGTATATAAACGCTACAATGTCCTAAATCATTTAATTTACAAGAAGGCTACTTAATGTATAAGTGAATAACCATTATAAAGAAGTTAGAAAAATATTTTTGAGACTCGGTGCAAACACTGTAAAAAAGTGGCCATCTCTGTGAATAAAAATGACAACAATTCACACATTATAATATAGCATCAAACTTTACTACGATCATTTTCAGATTAGGTGGAATATCAAAATTGTGTAATAGGGAGAACAAGAGCTTGAACTTGCTAATATGTGAAGAACTGACCTTGAGCTCAGCGCCTGAAGCACCATTCATCTTCTCAGCAATCTTCTTGAGATCAATACCACGCATTAAGTTCATCTTTCTTGAATGAATTTTTAGGATATCAAACCGTGACTACAAAACGATGGCACAAAAATAAGTACAAGCAAACATGCAGCAAACAAATCGTTAAAGAATACGAAGAGCTAAGATAAAACCTCCTACCAGAGCACACTCTAGCCATAAGTAGATTATGAGATAATATTTAAATGCAATATACAGTAGCTATAATCATAACACTTGCAGCCAAAAAATTAAGAACTTTTCAAAAACGATTTATTGAGGGAGCAATTCCATCCCATTTCTTTTAAATGGTTTGATTTGGGCTATGTTCTATCTCAAATGAATAAAGAATAGCTATAAAAAAAATTTCAAATGAAACTGGTCAAATAGCCAAATAGGTCGAAAGTAGATCAAAGTGTATTTGCAAAACATAAAACTTCCAAAATCTCCATATTTAAAAACTTCATTGTTGAAATAGCATTATAATTATAATTTCCCAGACTTAACTATTTAGATATATTTTTAGACCTTTGGAAATAAAAAGTTTCAGGTCAACCCAAAGTGTTGCAAACTATATCATTACAAATTTGACCCGTTATTCAACCAACTTGGCCCATACGACAATTCGTAGCCAAGAAAAATCAGGAAAAGCCATCAAACAGAATTTTCAAATAATGACACTCACATCTTCATTGGGATTTGGAAATTCAATTTTCCTATCGATTCTGCCTGGCCTGAGCAGGGCCTGATCCAGGATATCAATACGATTTGTAGCCATCAAAACCTAGTAACATAAAAACAGGGAACGCAAAAGGTCTTAATATGCAATGATAACTTTGGAGACCAAATTACAGATGTTGAATAGTTTCATATATCCTTCTGTATTATGAAAAATACCTTGATTTTGTTGGATGCTTCAAATCCATCCAGCTGATTAAGAAGCTCGAGCATAGTTCTTTGTACTTCACTGTCACCATTCCCACTTCCAGACTCCATCCGAGCAGATCCAATACTATCAATTTCATCCATAAATATGATGGATGGAGCATGTTCCCTGCACAACAAAGATATTGGCAGACCATGATAAGAACTAACTTACTGTATTACTAAAAAAAAAAGATATGCAAACCAAACTCTAAGTTCCATACAGACTAAGAGCAGCGTTATAATAAACTACAACTTCAAACCAATGGAAAATCAAGCAGAGTACATACCTTGCCATAACGAAAAGTTCTCTCACCATTCGAGATCCCTCTCCAATATATTTCTGTACTAGTTCAGAACCAGAAACCCTGATGAAGGTACAATCAGTATGATGAGCCACTGCCCTGGCCAACAAGGTCTTACCTGTACCAGGTGGCCCATATAACAGAACTCCCTAGAGATAGAACAATATAGAAGAGAGTCAAAACAATAGTTCAATTGCGTATGTGACAAGGCATTAAAAGAGTAGGACACTAAGTAATATTGCACTGGATGGCACCTTTGGTTGAGCAATTCCAAGACTCTCAAATAACTCCGGATGTTTGATTGGAAGTTCAATAACCTGAAATTTTATGGATAACCACAAATTAAATAAAAATTCAGAAATTAAATTACATCAAAACTTTCAAACTCAATACCATAAATATGAAAGAAACCAGAAGATAACCTCCTTAATCTCTTTAATTTGCTGGTCTAGCCCACCAATCATGTCATATGTAGAATCGGGAACTTTTTCAACTTTCATAAGGTTCACCAGAGGATCAACCTTGCTTGGTAAAACCAAATGAAGAACATAGCTATCATTGCGAAGGGCTACTCTGGTTGACGGAGTGATCTTGGTGATATCGATACTTTTGTCAATATCAACTACATATTTACCCTCTGGGTGCACCTGGCAACAAAATAAGTAATACCAAAACAGCAGGTTAGTATCTAACACATTATTAAGCATTAAGAAACACAACTGATTTTCTGGACAGCACTAATACATGATACTTTCACAGTACTACAGTCGTTGACAATACTAAAGTAGCTAAGCCAACAATGGAGACTCGGAGAGCAATATGAGCATAAAACTTTACTACCCAGAAAGGTACCATCAACACAATCTAATAAATCTGAAGAAACATAAGCAATGTGTGAATACCGATACTAAAATATAGATTAAGGACAATGCATCATTCGAACCCTATAATATTAGTAAGAAGGGGTCACTACAGTCCCATTGAAATCATATACATACTTCTGATAAAATGTAACCATGTGTCATATATTCATCACTCATGTGTGGGACTTCATGGTTTAAACCAATTAAACTTACATGGCATATGCTTCAGATAAATTTTGAGTACCATTTATAAAGATCATCCCTTAATATAGAATATAAAACATAACTAACCTTGACTAGTACTTTGGACTTCCCCATTACTTTGACAACTTCACCAACATAAGATCCAGGCTCTTGAAGCAGCTGCAACTCTTCCTTAAGCATCCTGACTGTAATATGACCAGTGGTATGTAAAATTAGTAACCAGTCTTATGTAGAATACTAAATACTGTAACACATTACAATATACAAGAGCACGAGACACACACACAATTTTAGTGCTTAACAAATGCAAACAGAATACATTCAAAAGTCGAAACCTATCACTTCATGGTAAAAGAGAAAAAGAATCATGAGGATTGTAACCTCAGAGTAATGGCTAAAACACAAACCTATAAAGCATATACAATATCTAACAAAAGTTTCAATTTCTTATACCGCTCATATAAACAGACACTGAAACAAATATTAGTAAAGTTCCTCTCTTTCCGATTTCATAACCAAAAATATCCCAATCGTTACGCTGCAGCATATCAGCTGAGCTAGTCATAGATGACCTAGGGTTGAAACTTTTGTTAGATTGTAATCACACTCAGTTTACGCAAAATATCCCACAAGCATGTAATATTGTAATCACACTCAGTTCACGCAAACACAACAATAGCAATAATTCAGCATAAATAACCTATATATACTCAATAACATCAATAATTCAAATCAATTAACTATGACCTAGGGTTTCAACTTGTAAAAAAAACAAGATTAGGTATAAAAAAGCCTACCTCGAGAATTGAGCTCGTTACGCTGCGCCTCAAGGCGATTAAGATTATGAGTCTTTTGACGGACTTGAAGTTGCGCATCGTGAATATGTTGCAAGTAATATTGCCTTAATCCTTCACCTGATTTCGGCGTTTTAGATGAACAGCTTTCATCTCTGTCACCGGAATCCGATGGCTTCATCGCTACGTCAGCACTCGCCATTTCTTAGTTTCTAGATCTGTGGAAGATCGTAGGTTTTCGTGTATATAGCGATTTTTTATGTTATTATTCGATGTCTTTCTTTGCAAGAAAGAAGAGAGTATTTGAGTTTTGAGGGTTTGTTCTCAAATCGATCTGATAGATTGAAGATACGTTTAACGTTTTGTAAATTTGGTCCTTATTCTCTTAACAACTTTCAACATCAGTCCCTACAGTAATTTACAATAGTGTTTATTACGACTTTCGTGAACGTAACCCCGTTAAAACTTTAACTATGTAAAACGATTTATGAAATTTATAGTTCTAGCATTTTATATAGTTTTAAAATATATACATTACTATGGATTTCTTATTTTCTTTCTTTATTTTGGCAAAATTGATGGTCATTTGCGATTATTCAAGTTTGTAGTTAGGATGCAGTGTAATATTCATATGACTAGTCATTTAGGCTTAGGTAGCCATGTGGTGATGCGTTATAGTAAATGTACTACTTGTTATTTCCAGATAAAATTTTCAGATCATCATCAATTCCTTTGTGGAATTCGTTTTCAGTGATTGCACAAAAGGCATATTCGTTGATTGATCTTTAACGAGATATTAAATGTCATCGCGATGCGATGGGATAGCTAACATTAATACATTATTACATTTTAAATAGGATGATTGTCTAAAAGTAACATATACATATGAAATATACCGTTGCACTTCATAAAGACTCATCCAATTTTTTTGTTGTCATAAACGTGCTCACACTTCAATCATTCTTGGCGCTTATACAACTTTTGAGTAGTAGGTAATACGTTTAACTCTATTCGTAATTCATAATAATATAATTACCCTTAATTATCAATCCGCAAAGTAATTCGTCAATTTATTTACGACATTTTGAATGGTTTCTCGTGATTAATTCCAACCCACGTTAAATGAGATTTTCATGACATAATGAAAGTCAAAGTTGTCTAATTACTCATTCTTTTTGTCCCTATCTCAAAGATAAATATATAATAAGTAATAGTTATAAAATGTTTCTTCTATTTTCTTAAATCATGTTTATTCAATCAATTTCTTTTATTATATACGGAACCTTCTATTCTTCAACTTCTCTTCATCTCTGAACTATAAGATAAATAAAAGATAATCCCATATAAGAGTAGAATAACAAAAAAAAAGCATAAAATACTTTCTTCAATATATAAAACAAATTTAGTGTGTTATATAAGCATTTATACTCCGGTATGAAAGTTCGAAGGTTAAATCAACATATATATCAAACAAAAAAATGTTTTATTGATAATTTTAGTAATCTATGTTTTATTGAGTTGGAATAACCTTTATCAATGTATAGCAAGAAGATCTTTTCACTAAAAGTGACGATAGTAGTTTTTTTTACTCCAATAAGATAGTATTAAATAAAAGAAAAGTTGTAGTGAATAATAAAGGTAACTGGATATCTCGATGCAGAGCATGGGCATATCAAAATGATTTTGTCAAGGAAATGATCAATCCTACTTAAGTTACTCTTAGAAAAAAGAAAGAAAAAGAAGTTTGTAAGTGAAAGAGACATTGACAAATTTATGAAGACACACATGACATTAAGAAGACCTTGAGTTTATACATTTATGTACACCTCTACATTGAGGAACATATAAATAGGATTTGGCAGATGAAAAAATGAGATATCAAAAAAGAAAATTGATTTTAGCTTATGATGTAATGTAATTGTGTACGTGATAACTCAATTCACATGCATGTGTCCAAAGCACCTTGAAAATTTTATGAGACTTTAAAATTCTCACCTTGTATGATATTATTGTGATAAGATGACTAAAATATGTTGATAAATTATCATAACTAGTAATAATAATAAAAATTTAAGATGTGATAATCATCTTTTACAAAAACAAAGAAAATAACAATTAATTAGCAATGATGATAAATTTGAAAGTCAATTAAGGTCTAGGTATTTCATACCTTTCAACTTACAAGCCAACCCAACCCATGATAGTTTAGAAGAAAGCCAAAATTATGGGCTGCAGGTCTAAGTGAGAGGCCCACACCAATTAGCCTATTAACCAACCGATTAAATTATCAATTGTTTTTTTTTTTTTTGTCTTTTTTTTTTCTCTTAGAAAAGGCACACACACATAAATAAAATAAAAAAAAAAAAAAAAAAACCTTTATTGATAAAACCCAAAATTTACAGCAACTACATCCGATATATAGTTTAAAAGGTACACTCCCTCCCAATTATACAGTTTATGTTTTTTGTTTGGATGTCATAAAATTTTTTGTTCTCCTTTAGAAAATGATGTTTTTAAATAATTCAAATTTCTTTATTGCTATTAATATATGCTTATAAAAAAATGGGTAGAAAGTAAGAATAAATGTCATATTACTAAGAGCATGAGCATCTATAATAACGTTTATATAGGGTTTAATTGTGACGTGGATGAATGGAGGGTGTAATAGTGACGTGGATGATGAGATAGAGTTTATAGAATAAAGTGGTGCACTACAAGACCATTTATAGCAATTATATGGATGTCTATAGGGATGAACCTAGAGAGAAAATGATTTGGTTAGTTTATAGGTAAATAAAGGTTAATTTTATTTATTTATTAACTTTTATAGTGAAAGAGAAATTGAGATCAAGTTGTGGTAAAAGAAACTAGGCTATTTTTTATGGTAAAGGAAAATGATTTGCGTGAAGCCAAACACTATATCCCGGAAATACTAACGCAAACTTTTTAGGATCTTATCCTATCGACATCAATAAACTAGTCCCACACTTTTAATAGTTAGGACTTGAAGTTACGATCTCTATATGCTTTGAGACCGGATTTGTAATCGCGACTTGAATCAATATTCATGTCTCTAGCATGATTTATTGTATATATAAGTTTCTTCTTGGACTCTACAAATTGATTATGTTAGATATAGATATACTCGATGGTTATCTTGATCGACACGAGTTGCGCGCATTGGGTACGCTACAAGAAAATAGTCAAATGTCTACGGTCAAATTTGTGAGAATTTTGTGGGTAAACATGTTTACCTGCGGATTTCTCACGATTTTGGTCCCAAGCTAATATGGGGTGGGTAATCTTGCTTCCATGGGGAATCCATGGGAAATAGAAGTTTTTGACGGAATTGTCCATGGTGAATCCATGGTTATATTGATATAAAACTTCTTTAACATTCTGTGCAATGTTTTTAAAATCGGAATTCGAATCGGACCAGTGAGGGGTCCAGTTCCAGTCGAACCGATTCGATCGGACCAACCCAACCGTCTGAAAACCGGCTCAAAACTCATTTTCTTAACAAAAAAAAATCAAAAATCGATCCAACCCGTCCGGTTCCCGGTTGAATCGTCCGATTTTGACCGAACCGTCTGGTTTATTGACTGGTCAAACTTAGGTCAAAACCGATTTTCAACCGACTGGAAACCTCTATTTTCCGGTTGAACCGGTCGGATCTCACCCGTTCAAATGGTTTTCAAAACATTGATTATGTGGCTAATTTAAAAATTTCTCATATATACATTTCCCAAAAATTTCCTATGAGTTACATTTCCATTAACTTATCATAGAATACATTTCCTAAAGATTTCCCACATAATACGTTAGCCACAAATTTCCCACAAAATATACCATCAAAAAATTATTCGAATTGTTCCAAAATCGCAAAAGATAAAAAAATGTTTTTCTTATAGGTATTTAAATATACAAGGCATTACAATACAAGGAAATGACCATCACAATACTATAGCAAACATCCTGATAATTGAAACATACAAATACAATACAAATATTCTAACAAGGATCAAATTACCAAACAATTAAGCTTAACATAGTATATGCTGTTCAAAAAACAATTACGGTGGATACTAGCTACGTTGAAGGGATAACTTCGGTTTCCCTCACTCGATCTTACTCTTCTAATTTGGATGACTTTTCCCTTTGTTCATCTAAGTTCAATTCTTCAACCTTTGTACCAATTAATGACACACATGAGTAGCAAATTACTAATACAAAAAATTGTACATATACATCTATGAAATTGCATTTTAGTTGTCATGCAAATTACTCTATATATTAACTACTAAGAATTTTAAAATTATAATGAAATGAGTACTGGCCTGTTTTGACCGAAACACAAGCCACCCCACCCCGCCTATTTACTACCTCTATTATTACCACAATTATTATTACTATGATGATACATACATAGGTCAAATATTGACCTGTGAGTGCAGAACGCTTTCAGAATTGCAAAAATGTCGGCATATCTTGGTTTAGAGCACCATGCAAAAATGCTTTTGCTTCTCGATTTGTACCCTGTGACCAATATCCATGTAATGCTTGTGTTGTTCCTCAAGCGTTGTTCATGGCCTAACAGAAAATGGTAACTCGATCGTCATGTTCTCAATTTTATGGATAGAAAAGCAATTTATTGAGAGCACACCTTTGAGCACAAGTCTATCTAAGCTTTCTAGTTACTGATCTTTCAGAAACTTGGTTGTGGAGCTTATATCTTTATTTGTTGAGTCCTATGAGACAAGATGAATCACTAAATAGTTTTAAATTTCATCAATTATAAACTTATGAGTAATAAAGTCCATTATATATATATATATATATATATATATATATATATATATATATATATGTATGTATGTATGTATGTATATATATGTATGTATGTATATATATATGTGTGTGTGTTGAAAAGATAAAGTCAAGAATCACATTGACATCATCCATTCTAAACATCTAAAGATCACAACACAAACACACTTCTCAAAAGCATACAGAGACATATACAACAATAATATAATCTTCCAATAATCATTAAAAGACTCCTAGCAATGAAATAGAAAAAGAGTCCAACATTTTGGCAATTAGAAAACTAGTCTAACATTTTATAAATATTTAGAACATCAATCTACCATTTTAACAAACCTTCAATTGCATCGGCTTCCAGGTTGCATTCTTTTTCCAAATAATGATGGCATAAAACATATACACTATATTACATATATAACCCTTACTTAGTCCTAATCCTTAAAACTTGTGGGGAATCCGTGGAAAACTTAATACATTTGCCACGAAATTCCTACATATTACTCACGACGTGACTCTCTACGGATTACCCAAGGATATATAATATTTTTAGGTAATCCGTGGAAAATTTCCCACAAAGTTCTCATAAATTTTTTACAGATAATAGTGCCGTAGGTAATATGTAGAAAATCCATGTGAAATGTGTAATTGAAGTAATAAAAGATCAACACTTAAAAATCCGTGGGAAATTACGCACGGATTAATTTAGCGGGAAATATTCGTGCGTAATGATAGCATTTTTCTATCTTCTTTGGTAACTAGACATCATCATTTTCTCCTAGCTAGTTCTAACACTCGATCAAATGCTAATATATTAAGATAAATTATGAGTATAAATATGAATTTAGTTATATAAAATATTCCTATTCCTATATGAATAATAATAAAAATATATATTAAGATAAATATTCCTATTCCTATTCCAAACTCTATATAGGGTAAGGTTCCAATGAGAACACTTCAAAAATAAGAACGGTAAGAACACTTCATAAATGCATAATTAGCTAACAAAATCATTAGATTCACACTCATACAACTCAAATATGTGTAGAAAAATTGATTAGAATAGATGCGAACTTTCAGAAATACACAAAAATCGAAAAAACGATTGATGCACAATTATAGAGATAATCGTGCATCAATCGTTTTTTATTTATTTTTGTGCATTTTTAGAAGTGTGCAATTATTTTTCTTTGCATATTTGAGATGTATGAGTGTGAATCTAATGATTTTTGTTGGCTAGTTGTGCATTTATGAGGTGTTCTCACCGTTCTTATTTTTAACGTGTTCTCATTTGATCCAAACTCTCTCTCTCTCTCTCTCTCTATATATATATATATATATATATATATATATATATTTAAATCTATATAGTGATACTATATATACGTGTTTTTTATAGTTTGAATTGATTGTGGGTTCAACGACATCACTAATTAACCAAGTAATCGTCTTTCCTCACCAACACGTACACATATATTCACTTTTTGGTTTTAAAAACACATACACATATATCATTATATTTTAGTAGTCCTTTATAACTTATCAATCTGTTTGTGGATCGAAATGTGCCATGCAAGCATCCAGGTGGCATGATATGCCATGTGTACAGCACACTTCTCCTGTAGCAACACACACCTCCCCACGGGTTTAACTTGCACCAACACAAATCCACCATTATCATTCACCTTTTAATTTGATCCCACAAAACGTGAAATTTACTTTTTGCTTTACTTAATTATTATAATCTTCTTGTAATTATATGTTGCTATTGCTATATATAGCAATTCTTTGTACAAATACGTTAACTAATATTACATGCAAGAGATAAAAAGTTCAACATATTAATTAGGCGTGATTTTCAATTTCGAGTTTCATTCATACAATGTTACATTTTATTTTTCCCGAAGGCCATAATTAATGTGAGAAACTTAACTAATGTGACAAATTTCTTCAAGTGGATAAACTTTTAAGTTGAATGTTAAAGCAATCCTCTTGATCATGATTCAACTCACTTGCCATTTACATGCATGAAACCGACTAAAGAAAATGAAAACTAAAATCTAGTAATAATCAAGGTGGTGTAATGTCAGTACGTATACTAAAAATAGCAAGATATGATCGATATTGATTATATATTGCTGATCGATTATATATTCATATATTCTTTGTATATAATGTCCGGCATCATTAGTTTAGATCTGAAATGATTTTATCGTATACATTTAGTGTACATTGACCTCCCATTAGTTCTAAATATATTTCACAAGTATTGATTTATACAGCACAAAAAGCACAAAAAGTGAGGTGCACAAAAAAAAAGCTTAATCAATCAATGTACATAGCTCAACACCATATATGCATGATTTCATCACTGATTGGTTTAGAGTACCATTTTGTGTATATACACAAGCGTGCGACAATTAATTAGTTACTACTTTGTAATTGATTAGATATTAAGACATTCTAGCGAACTTGTTACAACAAAACATCAATATAAAAACTTGTTTAGAACAAAACATAAAAAAAGTTCTCCTAGCTAGTTGGTCACCCCAACCTAGCTACTCAGGGAGTCGATCTAGACGATATATTACTCAACACGAATTGATGATATAGCGTCTTATACCTAAACTTATAAAAGCAAGGTAAAAACACATTATAGATAAAGAATATTATATCTTCACATTCAAAAGCTATTTCAATAACTTTTACCATGGTCATAAGTCTCACATGGTAGTTGATCTTTTTGAGTGAAGCCAAAATGAATGGGGCATATACGAAAACCAACATCATAATAACCAAAATTTTTTTGATTCCCCTCATTTGTCACTCTCTTATCATCTCATTCCAAAACTCTATTTAAGTGTTACTTCGCCAACCAAATTTTCTAACCATTGTATGTGAAGACTAGGAAGTAGCAATACTTTCGTCGTTTTACTTCCATTTCATAATTTTCTCTTCACGAAAGTAGAAAATGTTTCATGGTCAAAAGATGGTATGGAAGGTGCATGATGATGAAAAAGAGTATCGTGGCCATCGCCATGACTATTATTTTGTTATCAATGGTTATGATGATGTCATTTATTGCCATGAAAACCGCACTCGTTATGAGCTTGAGGGTCTTGCATCCATGGATGGTGATGATGATGACGATGACGATGATGATAGTGGTATTGCTCCGGCCGCTTAAAACGAGCAAGATTGTTGAATAACTAGGATTTTCTCTTCAGAAACCCTAGTCTTATATATATACTAAATCACACCCTAGAATGGCCAATTTGAATGGCAGATATAAAATGATGTTAAAGAGTGTAAGGCAGTTAAGCATAAGGTACTAATAACTACTTCAATAAAGCTACTAGCTGCAAGTGGGAACATTCATGGCTATATATGTTTGCTTTAAAGAAGAGTATGAAGTATGATTACGTTATATATGTTTATGATTTTGTGTTAGCTACTGCATGCCAAGATTACATGGTTAACTAGTTTATATATATCATACATCTTCAAGCTCAATGATGTGATGAATGATGATGTCATCATTATATTGATAAATGATATATATATACACACATATTTTACAGTTTTTGATTAATAAACATTGCAAATTGAAATAATGAAATCCAATTCGAGTATATATATATATATATATATATATCTTTTTTAGTCTTGAAAGTATAGTAGATATGTAGCTGTTGAGTCCTGTAAATAATCACAATAATGGTTGATAAATTTATTACTGTATAATACACGCATCACTAATCGTTTACTTTAAAGTTTGGTTAATCGCAAAGCTAAGGTAACTTCATAATTTTTTTTGTTGACATGTTTGAAATAGTATTTGTCCAAAGAGAGCTTTAATTAGTAGGATGAAATCATGCATTCCCCATGTGACAAGTAATGGGTGATGAAAACACATGACAACTTGAAGGCTTGGGAGTCATCGGTTAGTACCTCTTTGAATAGCATGTGAGTGATCGATTGTGTGAAATGATGCCGAATTCGCACAAGCATATGTTTTATGAATCTGCTTTCTTGGAAAAAGTTTGGTATCGCATTGGAGTTTATATGTGCTATGTGAAGTATCTTGGAAGTATACATGGAAAGATATCGTAAGTTAGATTGTTCCTCTCTCTCTTAGGTATATGGTGCGGAGCTACTAGCGAGCATAGCCGGTTTAATTACTACTTGTGGTTGGAGAGGAATGCTTGTATTCTCACTTCAATTCGACCAATTAATTAAATTATCATTGAAAACAATCTATGAAATTGTCCAAAATGACACTAAAGTTTAAACCATCGAGAAACTCGATCATGGTGTGTGAAGTTTGGAAACTCAATGGTTGTAGAGGTCTGTACACCCGTACTTAGAGAGTTTCATCTTTTGGTACTGTTAATTCCATATTGGTACTAAATGTAAGTACTTGGTTTTTTAGTGCTTAGTTCAAGAGGTTGTTTAGACTTCAGTTGCGAGAATGCGAGGTCACCCTCCGTGTTTTCTACATCTACTTTAGGGTAAGGTTTTGAAAAAAAAAATAGCATTTTTGAGGCCAGGAAAAGAGGAGCCGATGATGTTAGCCGTTAATTTATATGATCAACGGCTCAGATTCACTGCATCTTAACAACACTGTATTTTACGTAAAACTGTAGTAAGTATAGTGTTGCGAATCTAAGCCGTTGATCACATAAATCAACGGCTAAGATTGCATTCCCTTCAAAATATAGCTACCCCTCTGATTTCCAGGTATCGTCCCATTACCCTACAAAAATAGTTCAGTTACTCAGAAAGATAATACTCAAGGTTGCTCCTCATCGGGAGACAGTGATTACGACACATAATTTGCACTATAATAATGATTACAACCTAGAGTATTCTCTTATATATTCAAGCACATTAATAAAATATAGATGATTACATAAAAACCTGATAATCACTTGAACATAGAATACAAAGGCGTTTTATGATGTTTAGGAGACAAAAATTAAAGAATTGCAGAAAACCAACTAACGATACCCGACGGTAAGAAGTAGACAATCATACTTGTATTTTTATTTGTTGCAAGTCGACACCCGATGATACTACTGTTGGTGTTGTATTTTGCAAATACATGGTTGCAAGCAAACATCCAAGTTTACTTAAGAGCATATTATGTCACTCCATCAAATTTAATAAGTAGAGTTTCAACTATATTACTACGTATGATCATCTTCAATTTAAAAATAGGAAATGCTGGCAATATGGCCAGATACCCGAAGCCCAAAGTAACAGAGATATCTCAAAATAGACCCAACAAGTAAACAATAATCCATAATGAAAAGATGAACTTATTTATCAGAAAACTCAGGACTTTGAATCTAATGGAAAACACCATCCTTATCAGATTTAATTTAAATATGCATCCAAACTTTTTCTTTACCAACTGTTTCAATAGATTAATAAATAATCTCTTTTTTCTTCCTAGGTAAATTATTTAAATCGTCCATGTGTGTTACCCATTTTCTTTGCCGGTTCTCTTTAAGTTCTGAAAGCCATTTTATGAGTTCATTGTTTAAAAATATTGCTCATCAGTAGTTCAAAAATTGACTATTAAAAGTGGACTACGAATGAGAAACTTTTTCAAAATGTAGACCGTTATACTGATCACTAGAACTTGAACACAACGTGTGAAGAATACGGAAAAGTAGATGGACGATTTAATTAATTTCTAACAGAAAATACAGCCCCTGCATCTTGACCTTTTACCAAATGTTATATTATTCTCCTTTTCAGTTAGAACCAATTCAAGTGGATACAAATCCCACCTTTTATTTCTTGTGACCCAACCATATATATGCACCTAAAAGGCACATAAATGCTTTATCACTTGTACTTGCAGCTAACATACATGTATCCTGTTGCCATGTAACCACATTCTGTGTAGGCACACCCTTTGCACATAACTCCACACTTATACCTCAGGATAGACTAGTTTTAAAACGAGTCAACCTGCTTCACTTACCTTTTTTGCAACTATAAGTATAGCTTCTCAGTTGATACTCAAATACATAACCTGAGTTATCATACCCATCTGATAGAAGCCTTCAATTAGCCTACTAAACAGTTTACCTTCATTTACAAGAATCACATAATATATCAAGAATATAATGGCTCTTGTTACCAAGAAAGTTGGAGGTTGGTGGTGCAAGAAGCATGCAGACGGAGACGATGATGGTGATGACGGCTATGACTATGCCCCAGCGGCTAGAATGGAAGGAGATGGTGACGATGATGGAGATTACGACTACGCTCCAGCAGCATCAGAGGGAGATGGTGACGATGATGATGGTGATTATGACTATGCTCCAGCTGCATGAGTAACACTAATTAATCCATATGTTAGTATGTAGCAATGAACGGATTATGATAAACTTAACTTGACCTTAGTTAGGGTAATATATGACTAGTGAGAATCCTAAAGCATGGTGTTTTTGAGGACATCGGTTTTGTATCATCAGAGTTCATCTGAATATTTTAAAGTATTAAGGCTTGTTGAAAATGCTCATTGATCAATATCTCATCTATAGAATCATACAAGTGTATGAATTAAATGACGGCAAGGCTTCACCAACAGTACTATTGTACTTGACATACGATGTACTGCAACTAAAGTATGTTGCAGCAAAAAAATTACTTTGTAATAGATAAAGCAAGCAACGATTAAGAGAAATTTCAGTAAAATTAAAAGCAATGAAACAATTATCGTGTTTGACAATTTATAGTATCTTAATTAATTGCAGAATATTAAACCATGGGGTAAATGCTCAACTAACATGAAGAATTGAAATGTACTATGTATTTAGATATCTTCAGATCATCATATTCATATGTCATTAAGATTAGATATATTCCGAACAAGCAGGAGTTACATATATTAATTAAGAAATTCAAGAACACTATTAAGTAATACTCTGTATATGAAAAGCGCCATAAGTCTAGTTTAAAGTGAATCAAACGATGACAATCATATGAACAGAGTTATTACACGTTGAGCACGTAACTAAGGGTAGTCACAGAGGCGGCTGACTCATTTTTTGGAAAATTTTCATATACATCAGCTTCATGAGTCTTTTAATACGAAATTCGCATGTGTTGCCATTAAGTAAATAGCTTAATGTTTATAACAGAAAGTATAAGAAAGAGAACTAGAGATCGAGATGATGGCAAATACGAGGACTTTCAAAACCCAGCACCACTAATGATGTGTAACCAAACATTACGGCTAAAAATGGTATTGACAGTACTAAACTAGGAAAAATATGAAGCCGCAAATCAAAAAGAGCACCGCAAGAAATAACTTGTACAAGTATTACATAAATTTAATATTCTCCTTAGATGAACCTAAGTACCTAACTAGATATCAACACTATTAAAAGCCAAACACTGGACGCACTCAATACGTATCAACCCTTTTACAAGCCCATTGATGACTGAGTCAACTTGCAACTTAACAACTTAAAGTGACCTGAGATTTGATATCATATCTTAATACAGAAACCTTAAGAATCTGAAAGATATATCAAATTACCCACAGAGATTGATATGGAAATCCACAGAATTGTCATTCTACAGACGATCAGTTTTCTTCACATAGGTTTCTTGAGAAAATTACATTTTACATTCTAGTTTGTTGCACTTTCCCCCTTTTTAATTTATGGTAATAAGATCTAAACTTGTCATTTGATTTTCTAAATGTGATGATTACAGAACAAGTGGCCAGATGGTGCATATGGTGACTATAGATCAAGATGCTAGCTTTTGCCTTTTGGTGGCATGGTGGAAGAGGGATATTGTACGTGTGTTCGGAGGATACTGATGAAATGAAGGGAGAGTGTTATGGCTGTTGACGAAACACACTTGAACCTATTCGTACTGATAGTGTCAGCATCAGTGCATATTCAATATAAGATTTCATCAAGTGATCGAGAGATAGAGATAATTTACAGATAAAGAAAAATTCCTTAGTTTTATACTCCTTTTCAGAAACAAGCTAGTGTAGAAATAAATGCCCTACTTTTCACTATTGTGACTCAACCATACACTTAAAAGGCACCTAAATGTTATACTAAATCTTGCTACAACACAATAAGCATATCATTCTGCCATGTAGGCTGTAGCCATCTTTTTAAGGCACGGCCTTTGCACATAACTCCGCACTTTTACATGTGGATTGCTGTATACCAAAACGAGTCAACCTGCTCCTTTAACCTTTTTCACACCTATAAATATGGCTTCACAGTTTCTTAGTTTCCCCATCTCAAACAAATATTTTACCAACTAATTAATTAAATAACTTGCTTTTGTTTGCCAGACCTCATCCTAAATATATGAAGAAAATGGCTCTTCTTAGCAAAATTGAAGGTAACGACTGTGCAACAATCATTTGTATGTTAAGAGATGGAGATGACGATGATAGCGATTATGATTACGCTCCTGCAGCATCTGAGGGAGATGGTGACGATGATGATGGTGACTATGACTATGCTCCAGCAGCATGAGTAACACTAATTCTTAATCTAATTAAGGGTTGTAATGAGCAGATTAATAATAAATAGATAACTTAATATGACTGTAGTTTAGTGGCTACTGAGGCAGTCAGATAGTAGAAATTTCTAACAACGGGCTGTCCATGAACCCAAGTTGTTTCTGTAATGAGATATTGGTGTATTACTTATTGTTGTCAAGTACTTTTAAACATACATATAATTTCTTCATCATTTATTTGGCATTATGATATCAAAGATCAAATGTTTGGAAATAACATATTGATAAATCTTATATACATGATGAAGATTTACTATTAAGGATTCGGGTCACCCAATTCGTATAGAATTACCAACTAGGCCTCGTCAATATGAAAAACTTAAAATGAGGAGTTTAACCAGATTCTACACATTTTATCTGTCAAGATTTATACTATGTGCACATTTCTACACTCTTTTAAGTGTGTAAATATGCCTAAAGGTGTGTCAAAATTGATCTTTTGATTGTGTTTGCTAGAATCCTGTTCATTTGATTACTTCTTTTATAAATCAAGGGATTAAGCATACTCAAACCAATTTTGACCCGAACCCAATCAACTTATATTTAGGCTTAACTCTTGTCCTTTTTTTAGCATATGCCCATTATGACCCGAACCTGTTGTGACCCAAACCCAATTGACCTGATTGCCCAAACCGACCCGCCCATTGTTGGGCTAAATTCTTCACATCATTCAACATAAAATTATTCTAAGTGTTTAGTCTGTTGGAAGTTAATGCTGCTGGGCTATCAAGACTTAGTTCTGCTAGTGGAGTTAGCTCTGTTCATTTATTGAAGACAAAGTCTTCCAGAGTTAGTTCTGCTGGTACATTTGAAGTTAGTTCTGCTGGGCATTACAAAGGTTAGTTCTGCCAATGATCAAGATTGCAAAGATTAGTTCTGCCAGTATAAAAAGTTGGTTCTGCTCATCTATCTGTTAGTTCTGCTTAGTGGGATTACTGCACAACAACTCTGCAACAAAGTACACCTACTACAGACATGCTTTTGAGGAACAGTGCACGCTGCAGACAAGAAAAGTCAAATGCATTTAATGCAAGCGTGGGTCGTGGAAAACTTGGTTTCAAGAAAGTAGATTGTATGCAGATTTTATACAAGTTTTTAGTTTAATAGCATGTACTTGCAATAAAGCACTTTGTCATATATATACATAGAGATAGATCAAGTGTAGCACGAGTGAACACAAGAGTGTATGTCTGTCCAATAGTTAGTCATCTTGTAATAGCTTCAAGGTTTCTTGTAACCCTGATACATCTGTGTATCCGTATTATTAATCAATAATATTGAGGCTTTTGACTAGTGAAAATCAAAGTGTGTTCTTGCATTGTTTACAATTCTGTTTTCATACATATTACAAGTTTCAATACATCTTCCTACTTGACAAGTGTTATTCCGCAAACTACTTGTTAAGAATTCATAGCTTAAGTTAAAACACTTATAACTACAAGGTGTTATTGTGGGACCTCACAATTGGTATCAGAGCTTGTGTGAGCTTTGAATTAAGGAAGAAAAGAAAGAACTGTGATCTGTTCAGAATATAGTTTGTCTTAAAGTTTGTTTGTTTATAATGGCATCAGAATTTGTAGAGGGTGTTCAGGTGTCTAGAATTCCTATTCTTAGAGCAGATGAATATAATATGTGGAGAAATAGAATTAAGCAACATATGTTGCTTACAGATTATCAATTATGGGACATTGTGGAGAATGGTCCTAAGTATAAAACTGATGTGAATGGTGCTAGGCTGCCCAGGGGTACACCAACCACTGAACAAGAAAGAAGAGAAAGAGCTACTGAACTCAAAGCTCTAAGCACATTATTACTTGCTATTCCAAATGAATATCAAAGTGAATTTGAGCAGGTGGATGATGCAAAAGTGCTCATGGAGGAATTAGATAAAAGGTTTGCAGGAAATGAGAGCACAAAGAAGAACAAAAGATCACTGCTCAAACAACAGTTTGAGAACTTTAGTTCTGTTAAAACTGAAACCTTAACTCAAGTGTTCAATAGGTACAGGAAGCTTGTTGGTGAGTTGAAGAATCACAAAGTTGTCATAGACAAAGATGATCTAAACAGGAAGTTTTTAAGATCATTGGGTGAGGAATGGACCATATACACTGTTGGTCTAAGACAAAGAAGTGATTTAGATGATAAAGAGCTAAATGATCTATACAATGATCTTATAGCCTTTGAACCTGAGGTAGAAAGCAGAAAGCAAAGCAGTGGTGAAGCTCAGAGTTCACAAAATGCTGCATTTATGTCTATGGGAAGAACTAAAACAGATCCAAAAGGATATGGATCTGTGCCTATTGTGAAGAGTGGAGGGTCAAGCCCTTCATCTGTAGTACAAGACAGAACTACAGATCAAGTTGTAGAGGCATTTTTTGCTAGTCATGTGAACTCTTCACTGACCAGTGAAGAATTGGAGCAGATAAATCCAGATGATCTGGAGGAAATGGACATAAAATGGCAGATGGCCATGATCACTATGAGAGTGAAAAAGTTCCTGCAAAGAACTGGAAGAAACAATTTTGCAGGAAAAAGGGATGATAATGTGGGGTTTGATAAAAGCAAGGTTGAGTGCTATAACTGCCACAAACTGGGCCACTTTGCCAGGGAATGCAGATCTCCTAGACAGGAGATGGGTGGACAAAGATCTGGAGGTTACAATGCTGCTTACAATGGACCTCAGAAGAGAAATGTAGCTGTTCAAGAGTCTACTCCAAATGCACTGGTTTCTCAGGATGGTATGGGGTATGACTGGAGTGATCAAGCAGAATTAGAGCCACAGAATCATGCACTCATGGCTATTGGAGAAGAAAGCACCTCAGATGAAGTTCCATATGAGGTACAGGCTAAATTATGTTCTAGTATCTGTAAGAAAACTGTTAAACATTATAGGGACCATAATGCTAGTATCTGTAAAGAACTTAGGGACTGGGACATCAGAAGCCAACATACAACCCTAGCCATAGAAGATCTAGAGCAACAAATTAAGGCATATGAGAAAAAGGAGGAACAGTATGACTATGATCTAAAATATGCCAACTTTGAAAAAGACATGTTGCAAAATAGGGTTGATGAGCTACTCAAGAAACTAGCTGAAGTCACTGCTGAAAAGGAAAGCATCAAACTCACAGTGGCTGAACTAGAGAATGCTTCTGAAAGTGTTCAAAATCTGATAAGAAGCCAAATTCATGATAAGATAAAAACTGGCTTAGGCTATAATCTCAATAGTGTACCTCCACCCTACAACCACATCTACATGCCTCCTAAAACTGACTTAGATATAAGCAAACTTAAGGAGAAAATGGTAGATGAAGTTAAGCAAACAGATCCTGTTATTAAATTGAGTGAAAATGAAATGGATCTAGAAAAGGTTGAAATATCTGAGTGGGTCTCAGATGATGAGGTTGAATCTGAGAAAGATGAACAGGTTCATTCAAAATCTATTTCTGTCACTAAGCTAGTACCTAAGTTAAAGACTAAGAAACTAGCAGAAGGTAAGAAATTATTTCAAGAAAAGGCTAAAATGAACCTGCAAAAGAATGCTAGTACATCTGTCAACACACCTAAATGTGATAAAATTGTTGTTGTTAAGTGTACTAAATGCAATTGCTCTGCTAACACATCACCTCTTTCAAAACCAAACAAAGCTCCAAGAGGAAACCAAAGAAACTGGAATCATATGGTTTCACAAAAACTTGGACCAAATTTTAAAAGAGTGGATGAAAAAGCTTGTTTCATCTGTGGAAGATTCAATCATCTTCAAAAAGATTGTTATTTTAACCCAAAGCTCCAATGGGTGAAACAATCATCATGGACTTACACTGACAGAATTAACCATCAAAATTTCAGAACCAAAGTTAATTCTGCTAGTGTTGTCAAAAAGTCAAAGGCAAGAGTTAACTCTGCTGCACCAAAAGGAAGTGCAGGAGTGTTGACTAAAAATAATGCCAACAGAACTAAAGTGACCAATGCAAACTTTAATTCTGCCAAGCAAAACTACAGAGTTAATTCTGCTAAGCAAAAGTTAACCAAGTTTAGTTCTGCTAAGCAAAACTACATGGTTAACTCTGCTAGGCAAAAGTTGACCAAATTTAGTTCTGCCAGGCAAAATTTAAGTGGTTCAGAAGTTAATTCTGCCAAACCACTTAATGCTGCTAGGTCAAACATTAGTTGGGTCTGGAAACCAACTGCACTATCACCAGCATCAATCACATTCAAAAGAGTTGATGCTGTTGGTAAGAAAGGGACACCCACAACCAAATTGGTTTGGGTTCCCAAGAGAAACTAATCTTTTGTCATTTGTATGTGCAGAGCAAGAAGAAAAGCCTATGGCATATTGATAGTGGTTGCTCTAGGCACATGACAGGAGATAGAAGCAGACTGGAGGACTTCAAAGTTATTGATGGAGGTCCTGTTGCTTTTGGAAGTAATCCTAAAGGAGGAAGGATTACAGGAATGGGCAATGTCAACAGTGACAAAATGAGCTTTAACGATGTCTACTTTGTTGAACAACTGAGGTACAATCTGTTAAGTGTTAGCCAAATTACAGAGAAAAAGAACCCAGTGTTCTTTAATGACACAGAATGCTGTATTCTTTCTGAGAAGTTTATTCTTGACCCCAAAATGATTTTAATGAAAATTCCCAGAAAGAATAACATGTACAGCTGTGAATTGGCTAAATTTGTACCAAAACCTGAGTTGAGTTGTCTCATTTCAAAAGCAACTGTAAATGAATCTGACCTTTGGCATAGAAGGATGTGTCACATGAATTTCAAAACAATAAACAAACTTGTTAAAGGAAAACTTGTCAGAGGTTTACCTGAGAAAACATATTCATGTGATGACCACTGTGTTGCATGTCAAAAGGGCAAGCAACACAAATCCTCTTATAAGGCCAAGTCACTGAACTCTATTGACTCACCTTTACATTTACTGCACATGGACTTATTTGGACCAACAAATGTGAGTAGTATAGGTAAGAAGTCATATTGCCTTGTGATCACTGATGATTACAGCAGATTTAGTTGGGTATTCTTTCTTAGAACCAAGGATGAAACTGGAGAAATTCTAAGATCATTCATCATTAAGATTGAAAATCAAACCAACAGAAAGCTCAAAATCATTAGAAGTGACAATGGAACAGAATTTAGAAATCAAGAAATGGACAAATTCTGTGAATCTAAAGGTATAGATAGACAATATAGTGTTCCTAGAACTCCCCAACAAAATGGAGTAGCAGAAAGGAAAAACAGGACACTTATTGAGGCTGCTAGAACCATGTTAGCAGATGCAAAGCTACCAATGACCTTCTGGGCAGAAGCAATTAGCACTGCTTGTTATGTCCAGAACAGGGTATTAGTTGTTAAGCCTCACAACAAGACGCCTTATGAGTTATTTTTAAATAACAAACCTTTGGTTAGTTTTCTTAAACCATTTGGTTGTCCTGTTACTATCTTGAATACCAAAGATCACTTAGGCAAGTTTCAAAGCAAAGTTGATGAAGGATTCTTTGTTGGATACTCTTTTCAAAGAAAAGCATACAGAGTTTTCAACAGTAGAACAAGAATTGTGGAAGAAACCTTAGATGTGACCTTTAATGAACACACATCAAATTCTTTAGGTAAAGGTCCAGCACATCTATTTGACATTGATGCATTAACCAAATCTTTTAGATATATGCATGAGTCATCAATTGCAGGTACAAGTACAAATGTGAATGCAGGTACATCTACTGGTCAACAAACAAGCAAACCACCACAGTTTGTTTTGTTTCCAACATGGCTACCTGACCCACCTGAAATACTTGAATCTTCCACCCCTGATCAACAACAGAGTTCAGTTCCCATTTCATCAAATTTGGATGATAATGGTGCAGATGATGATGGAAATGCATCATCAAATCCAGAATGCTCTCAACAAGAAGAAGCATCACATGAAGATGCACAAGAAGAGCAACAACCAGCAAGGTTGGAAGTGTCAGAATCAAGTGGTCAAATGATTCAAGAAGACACAGATCTGGTTCACAATCTGACCAATCTGGAATCTGGGATAGAAATGGCAGCTGGTCCACAGTATCAAGCCCATAAAAGCTACATGCCATTGGACAATGTCATTGGAGCAATTGATGCTCCTATGCAAACAAGAAGGTCATCTAAAACTCTTAATGAAAATGCAAATTTTTCTTTGTTTGCTTATTTTCTGTCACAGATTGAGCCCAAGAAAGCTGTTGAAGCTTTGAAAGATCCAAGCTGGGTTGAAGCTATGCAAGAGGAGCTACTTCAATTCAAGATTCAAAACGTGTGGACTTTAATGGATCTACCCAAAGGAAAACGGGCTATTGGTACCAGATGGGTATACAGGAACAAAAAGGATGAAAGGGGCATAGTGATTAAGAACAAAGCTAGATTGGTTGCACAGGGATACACACAGGAAGAGGGAATTGATTATGATGAGGTATTTGCACCTGTGGCAAGAATTGAGGCTATTAGACTGTTCTTAGCTTATGCTTCCTTCAAGAATTTTAAAGTATACCAAATGGATGTTAAGAGTGCATTTTTAAATGGAAAAATAGATGAAGAAGTATATGTATGCCAACCACCAGGGTTTGAGGATCCCAAGCATCCAGATAAAGTGCTCAGATTGGATAAAGCACTTTATGGACTGCATCAAGCTCCTAGAGCTTGGTATGATACTTTATCTGTGCATCTGCTGGATAATGGATTCAAAAGAGGTGCAATAGATAAGACTTTGTTCATCAAAAGAATTGAGAATGATATCCTACTAGTGCAAATATATGTGGATGATATTATTTTTGGTTCAACAAATGACTGTCTGTGCAAAGAATTTAAATCTCTTATGCATCAGAAATTTCAGATGAGTTCAATGGGAGAATTGACTTTCTTTCTTGGTCTTCAAGTGAAGCAGAAAGCAGATGGTATCTTCATAAGTCAGGACAAATATGTTAAGGACATTTTGGATAGGTTTAAGCTCAGTGATGCAAAGATTGCAAGCACTCCTATGGAAACACACAAGCCATTACTTGCAGATCTTGAGGGGGAGAGTGTTGATGAACATCTCTATAGATCCATGATAGGTTCACTGATGTATCTCACATCTAGTAGACCAGATATCATGTTTGCAGTATGTGTGTGTGCAAGATTTCAAACAAATCCTAAAGTGTCTCATCTTCATGCTGTGAAGAGAATTTTTAAATACCTTAAAGGTCAATCAAAACTAGGCCTATGGTATCCAAAGAATTCTTCCTTCAATTTGGTAGCATATTCTGACAGTGATTATGGGGGTAATAATTTGGACAGAAAGTCAACTTCTGGAGGCTGTCAATTCTTGGGAGATAGATTAGTATCTTGGCAATGCAAAAAGCAAACCACTGTGTCTACTTCAACAGCAGAAGCAGAGTATGTTGCTGCATCAAGCTGCTGTGCTCAGATTCTATGGATTCAGAATCAAATGTTAGACTATGGTTTGACTTTCCTAAATACTCCCATGTATATTGATAATACTGCTGCTATAAGTATCATTAATAATCCTGTGAAACACTCTAAAACAAAACATATTGAAATTAGATATCACTTCATAAGGGATTGTAATGAGAAAAGATTAATTCAAATTTTTAAAATCCACACAGATAACCAACTTGCAGATCTGTTCACAAAAGCATTTGATGTTGGCAGATTTACATTTTTGGTTACTGGTATTGGCATGATGAACAACTCATTATGATTATTATTTAATTTTTAAAATGTTTTACACATGGGGTTCTACTTGATACTTTAGCTTGTTACAGCAGAAATTATAAGATTCTCAATATTTAGTACTGTTAGACTTAGTTCTGCTAGTATAAATAGTGATTATCTTATTTAGTTCTGCTTGTACAATTTAATTCTGCTGGTTATATTGTATTTTTAAGTTAACAGTGCAGGTTTAAATACTCAAAGGTTGTTAGTTCTGCTAACTCAATTTTCAACAATATTAATTCTGCTAGCATAACTTAGTTCTGCCAGCACTATTAATAAATGGGTGACGTGGACTTGTCTAAGTATGCAGAAATGTTAAAGTTACTTCTGCTAGAGTTAATTCTGCTAGAATTAATTCTGCCAGTATTAATTCTGCAAGACTTAGTTCTGCTAGACTTAATTCTGCTAGAATTAATACTGCCAGCATTAATTCTGCTAAGAATCACTTCTGCCAGAATTAAGTCTGCCAAAGTTAATTCTGCCAGTAACTTTTTCCAACTTTAATTCTGCTAGTGTTATTTTAGGGCTTGAACGTACTGTTCACTTTAAAAAAAGGGTATTTAAATCTGCCAAACACTACACTTTTTCAATTCACTTGCACTTTTCATCGAAAATTGAAAATATCTTTCCAAAAACCTCTCAAAGCTTTTCAAACCTAACTTTTCACAAAAATGGCAACTTCTTCATCTTCATCAACCAAATCTCTTACCTACGGTGACCAGCACAATGTCTGTGGATTTCTCCTCAAGCCACAGGAATCCGATGGTTACCATGAAGTCATAGACTTCATAAAGTGTACAACTTTAAGGTTTGCACTTACTGTTAACCCCTCCATTTTTATTTCACATATTCATGACTTCTGGACATCTGCCGTGGTGTCAGAAGTAGATGGGGTTAAATCTATCACGGCCAAGATAAATGAGAAAAGCATCACTCTTACTGAAGCTTCCATACGTGCTCATCTTCTCTTAGATGATGCAGATGGTATGGAATGCTATGCTACATCTCAGATACATGATCAGTTAGTGTTGTACGGGTATGAGGGGGAGAGGACAGAAAGACTAACATATTATAAACAACTCTTCTCTCCACAATGGAAATTTTTAATCCATACCCTACAACACTGTATTTCCCAAAAGAAAACTTCATGGGAGCAGTTTAGCAGCAACATAGCTTCTGCTCTCATCTGTCTTGCAAATAATGAGAAATTTAATTTTTCTAAATTAATCTTTAATGGGATGGTAAATAATCTTGAAAAGCCAAAAGATAAATTTCTAATGTATCCAAGATTTTTACAATATATCATTGACCAGGAAATCCCAGATCTACCCAAAACAGGGGGTAGAATCATTCTCTCAAATCTTTCAAAGAAAACTTTTGCTAACATGAAGAGAAATGGGATGGTCAAAGGAAAAGAATTTTCTGGGAAGGTGACCAATTTAACTGAATACATGTTGAACAGGCCTTCCACTATGCCACAGGAAGCAGAAACACCCACTGCTTCTCAACCAAGTGGCATAGTTTCAAAACCAAAGAAAACAAGGGACCCTAAGCCTACCAAAGCTAAAGCCAAAAAGGCTAAGAAACAGGCAGTTGAGGCTCCTCTTCCTCAATTGCCTCAGCCCAAAACTGTTAATGAGGTGGTCAATCAGGAGCAGAGAGACCATATGGAAAGGGCTACCACTACTGTTGCTACCTCACAAGGAGAACAGGACAGTGGTACTGGAATTAGGACCCAATCCATGGCAACACAGGATATAGAGATTCCATTGGATTCCTCTATTGTTGAGGGTCCAGTGGATATTAATATATCTAGTGGTCCCAGGTGCCAAGAAACCACATTGGAGGTTGATGATGCTCAGACTAGGTCTGAGACATTGACTAAATCTTCCAATGATCCATTAAAAGAGGGTAACACTTCTGGCAATGGTGAGGATAGCATTACTATAAAGGAATTGATGGATACTTGTACCAGATTGACAAAGGAGGTAGAAGGACAGAAGGCAGAGATTGCCAGGTTAAGGGAGATGGTTGAGCTGTTGATGAAAGAGAGGGATGAATCCAAAGGCATGGCCAAGAGTAAGTCAATAGGACTGAAAAGGATGCTTGTTGATGAAACCACCAGTGAGGAAGAGAATGTAGATCAATTTATGTTTACTGGTGCAGGGGAAGCAGAGAAACCCTTTGATGATGTAGTAGAGGTTGATGACAGCATACATGATTATGTCAATGCTGAGCAGCTGGGGAATGTGGTTAGTAGTGTGATTCTAGAGGTACTAGATGAAGATGTATCTGAGGCTGCAAAGGAAAGTGCTAAGGATATGTTAGATAGTGCTGCTGGGGTTAGTGCTGCTAGTTTAGATGTTAGTGCTGCTAGGGTAGCAGATGCAGAAGTTAGTTCTGCTGGTGCAAAAGTTAGCTCTGCTAGTGCACCAGTTAGTTCTGCTAAGCCAAATGAACCAGAAATGGTTAAATCTGCTATTCCTGAAGAAAAGGATGGTGCTGCTGCTATAGCAGAGGTTGAAAAGAGTGCTGCAGATGCACTTCTAAAGGTGGCAGAGAGCACAGCACCAAAGAAAAGCTCAAAAGGTATATCTATCTCTGAGATTACCTCATCACAGGTTAAACCTACAATGGAATTGGGCAAAGGGAAAGGAAAAGATAAAATGGTTGAGCCTGTGAAACCATTAAAAAGGAAGGAGATGGAGGAGATAAGTGAAAGGGTTGCTAAAAACTTGCAAGCCCAGTTTGATAGAGAGGGAAGGACTCAGTTTGTTGAGGTGGATGTGGGTGATGATGTGAAAATTATGATGACACCTGAGGAGCAGGTTTATTTTGATCACCTACTAGCAGATGGAACTCACAATGCTCAAATGGAAGAGTTCACTGCTGATCAAAGATTGATGTGGTATTTGGATATGCTTGAGCAGAGAAGAAAGCATGAGGCTCAAAAGAAAGCAGAGGAGAAAAGGAAAAGGACACCCACACAAAGGCAATTAAAAGATCAGTATGCCAGGGTTGTCAAGAATACTACTGGGAGAACTCTAAAGGAGTTGATGGGTATGGACTTCTATGAGCTAGAAAAGATATATCTCAGAATTCAAAGGGATATTGACTTGAGCACACAGAAAGCTCTTGAAGAGAGGTCCAAGAGTGCAGTTGCTCAAAAAGCAAAAATTCCAACTGCAGCAGAACAGGAACTGCTTGAAAGGAAAGCAGAAGTAGCCAGGGAAAGGGCAGAAATTGAAAGGAAAGAAAAGGAGGATCTGGATGCACTTAAAAGGAAAATTCCAAAAGAAACCCTTCCTCTCAAAAGGAGAAAAAGAATGGCTATCAGAAATGACAAGGATGACAGTGAAACAGAAATGCCTGCTGTTGCATCTTCTACATCTGAGCCAACTGAAGAAGAAGAGGTTGATTGGACACAGATCAGATCAATGGTTGAAGTTGAGGCTCCAAAGGTACCCATTGCTGTCCATTTTCCTATTATTGACTGGGTATGGGAAACAAATGAGGAAATGAGGAAGCAATTGAAAATCATAAGGGCAGGGGGTACAGTGGAAAAGTTTATGTCCTTCTGGAGGTGCATAAAGACTCTATCCAGAGATGACTTAGATGATATGTGGACTGTTGCAATGAAAAAGTATCAGAATGCTCAAAGGCACAGTGATGAGCACATTGTCTACAATAGTCTCTCTGTTCTATATGAGATGGATCCAGAGAATGAATTCTACAAGGACACCTCAAGGGCAAAAGGTTGGTACTGCTATTCTCATAATGGAGTACATGTAGTGCAGTTAGATAGTGGTTTGTTTGCATATTTCTTCATAGGGACTGAGTATCCTTGGACTCTTGGTCAGCTAAGCTCAATGCTCTCTCTCACAATGAAATGTGATGATCTAGACACTGCTGCTTCATTAGTCCATGAAGTGCAGCAATATTATAAAAAGGCACAACAAAAACATGTTGCTCAGAGTGAGGAGAGAACACAGAAAAGGATTGCTGAGCTTAAGAGAAAATTTGCAGATATCATGAAGTGAGAAACTTGGATCTATTCAGGGAAAGATCAAGTTTAGGGGGAGATTGTTGGGCTAAATTCTTCACATCATTCAACATAAAATTATTCTAAGTGTTTAGTCTGTTGGAAGTTAATGCTGCTGGGCTATCAAGACTTAGTTCTGCTAGTGGAGTTAGCTCTGTTCATTTATTGAAGACAAAGTCTTCCAGAGTTAGTTCTGCTGGTACATTTGAAGTTAGTTCTGCTGGGCATTACAAAGGTTAGTTCTGCCAATGATCAAGATTGCAAAGATTAGTTCTGCCAGTATAAAAAGTTAGTTCTGTTCATCTATCTGTTAGTTCTGCTTAGTGGGATTACTGCACAACAACTCTGCAACAAAGTACACCTACTACAGACATGCTTTTGAGGAACAGTGCACGCTGCAGACAAGAAAAGTCAAATGCATTTAATGCAAGCGTGGGTCGTGGAAAACTTGGTTTCAAGAAAGTAGATTGTATGCAGATTTTATACAAGTTTTTAGTTTAATAGCATGTACTTGCAATAAAGCACTTTGTCATATATATACATAGAGATAGATCAAGTGTAGCACGAGTGAACACAAGAGTGTATGTCTGTCCAATAGTTAGTCATCTTGTAATAGCTTCAAGGTTTCTTGTAACCCTGATACATCTGTGTATCCGTATTATTAATCAATAATATTGAGGCTTTTGACTAGTGAAAATCAAAGTGTGTTCTTGCATTGTTTACAATTCTGTTTTCATACATATTACAAGTTTCAATACATCTTCCTACTTGACAAGTGTTATTCCGCAAACTACTTGTTAAGAATTCATAGCTTAAGTTAAAACACTTATAACTACAAGGTGTTATTGTGGGACCTCACACCCATGCATTTTGCCACCTATTGGTTTAATCATGCAAAAATAGTAGAATGAAGACAATTAAACTATATTTCCAGACTTGGTTTTGAAAATGCATGCAATTCATATTTACGAAATACACTGATATAAGCAAACAACAAATTATATGGATAAAGAGAATATTGAGTAAGGTTTAAATGAGTACATCAACTTTAAGTGAGAATGGAGGAACCAATCATAATGTGTCACGTGTAACATAACCACTTTTCACAATGCATTTTAAACTTAAATATCTTTCAAACAGTAAGTTGAAAATCATAAAAAATTGCACCATAAAAATTAGTGTTTTATTCTCTTCGATTAGAGATGTGACAATGTATACTTTCGACGAACTTTTTTTTCCATTTTTCGGTGGGTTTTAAAAATGAATAACATATGTGTTCGCAGCTAGTAATACATGTGTTAGCGGCTAGTAACACATGTGTTAGCGGTGAGTTACACATGTGTTACTGTCCCACTTTTATTGTCCACTTTCGACTTTTATAGTCTTTCTTTGACAACCTTGACCTTGAATATCTTTGTTTGGGTTATATATATAATACTTGATGCAAATTATACCAATGAAAATACGTTCAAAATTCAATCTATTCATATATTTTGCATCAAATATTATATAATACAAACAAAAATATTAAAGGTTAAAGTTGTCAAAGAAAAACTACAAAAGTCAAAAGTGGACAATCAATGTGGGACGGAGGGAGTATATGATTATATGTTGTCCATCTAATTAAAAATTTGAATTTGATATCGAACCAAATTCACTTTGGTTAAACTAAAATAGTTTTGGTTAAAGCAAAATAATCGAGTTGATGACCCAGATCCAATGTACACTATTTAAGTTTTGCCCCCGTTCAATTTTTTTTTTCTTGAATCGCCCCTGCGCGGAATGATATTATGAATTATTCGGTAAACACAGTGAATGTAGGACCTTAGTTCGATACATTATGGTGCACTTAACCCGTTATTTATGTAAGATAAGATTAAATTATGGAGAAAAGATGAACTTATATTATATCAGAAATCCAATATGTACTGAACCTCCACCTAATCAGGGACTAACGGTAAGCACTATCTTAGTCTATGAATACTAGTTAAACATATCCTCTTAAGATCTTATCAAGTGCGGGAGCAACAGAGATGCCAATTACATTTCTATCAGAATATATATATAACCACTGCATCTTAACCTTTTCCAAATGTTATATATTCTCCTTTTCAGCTAGCACCAATTCAAGTGGATACAAATCCCACCTTTTATTTCTTGTGACCCAACCATATATATGCACCCGAAAGGCACATATATAAATGCTTTATCACTTGTACTTGCAGCTAACAAGCATGTATCATGTTGCCATGTAACCACATTCTGCATAGGCACACCCTTTGCACATATCTCCACACTTATGCCTCAGGATAGACTAGTTCTAAAACGAGCCAACCTGCTTCACTTACCTTTTTCGTAACTATAAGTACGTATAGCTCCTCAGTTTATACACAAACCCATAACCTGAGTTATCATAGCCATCTGATTGGAGCCTTCAATTAGCCTACCAAACAGTCTCCCTTTATTCCCAAAATCACATAATATTTCAACAAAATCTGATGGCTCTTTTTACCAAGAAAATTGGAGGTTGGTGGTGCAAGAAGCATGCAGATGGAGACGATCATGGTGATGGTGACTACGACTATGCCCCAGCAGCTATTTTGGAAGGGGATGGTGATGATGATGGAGATTATGACTACGCTCCTGCAGCATCAGAGGGAGATGGTGATAATGATGATGTGGATTATGATTACGCTCCAGCAGCATAAGTAACACCAATCCTAAAAGTTAGTGCATGTGTTGCAATTACTGTATTAGAATTTAGAATAGAGGTGTTAACTTAACAGTAGAGTGGCGACTAGTGATTTGTGAGGATTGGAGCTGACAATGGTGTTTTCTTATGAACAGTGTTTTAATTTGAGCACGTATATATTGTAACCATAAGGCCTGTTGAAAACGCTCAGTAATATCTTAGATAATTTTTACCGGGAAGAATGATGTAATCTTAACATATATGCTAAGTAACTAATGTACTCGCCATTAGAATGGAAAAAATCAGTGAATATTAAAACAAGAATATTAACCCAGAGGTAATTAATAATAGGTCAACTAACATAAATAATTGCAATGTGTCTACATATCATAAAGAATAGACTCTGATTGAATAACCAGTTGTTACACATTAATCATATATGAAGTTCAAAATCTATATATTTTTTGTTTGATATAAGAACGTAACTGAACGTCCCATAAGTCTAGCTTGAGGTAAACTAAACGACAAGCTAGAGTAATTGCACTTTGAGTAAAGGGTAGTCACAGACGACTCACAGAGAGGCTGATTCGTTAGAAAATTTTGCAGGTTCATCAGCTTCATGAGTCTTTTAGTATCTCAAGTATGTTGTTAAATGAGTAAAAAAATGGCTTCAAAGTATTATATTGAACTATTAAACTTGTTATTATTAGGAAAATGGGATTTGGTGAGAACCTCAAGTATTAACACTATGGTACAAGCTGGTGATTGATTCATCTGCAGTTCAGAATTCTTTGTACACCAAAACACAGTGGCAGGAAACTTGCTGCACAAAATGTTTACTACGTATATTAATTTCACAGCAACTTTTATGTACAAACACAAAAACATAAAATTCAGGGGGCTTACTACATATATAAAGTACATAAATTCACTGAAAAACAGTAGCTGAAACCACCATTATTATTTATGACAGTTAATGAAACTATCCAGAAATCAAAATGACTGCCCTTTTTCCCAGCAACAAATAAACTAACAAACAAGTCTATGTTACTACTTTGTAAATGAACCAAGTGACCAAAATCCACGGATTACATACATAACATTTAGTCATGACATGTACAAGATTAATCAATATTTAAACTTAAGATCATATGATCTTGAACTCTTGATATCAGCTATATATATTAATCAAAATCTCATTACATAAAACATGGGAGTTATAAAACTCCATTGTTAGAACTTTTCACTATCTGACTGCCTCACTAGCCACTAAAATCATGTTAAGACGTTAAGTTATGCAGTTATATAAATCCGCTCATTACTACCATTGTTAAAAGAGTTACTGTTACTCATGCTGCTGGAGCATAGTCATAGTCGCCATCATCATCGTCACCATCTCCCTGAGATGCAGCTGGAGCATAGTCATAATCTCCATCGTCAACGTCACCATCTCGTAGCGTATAGACTATTGTTGCATAGTTGTCATCGTTGTTGTCTCCAACTGTATGTTTATCATACTACCTACCTCCAATTTGCTTGCTAACAAGAGCCATTTTCTTCTTTTATACTAGCCAACTAGAAGATTCTATAACCAGAAGCAAAAGTTATTTAATTAGTAGGAAAAATAAAGACAAAAATCAAATGGAAATGTGAGATTGGTATATTTAGAGAATTCAGATTTAGGTTTTATGTAACAAACTAAAGTATCTGTGAGGCTATATCTATGTGTGCGGAAACGGTGAGAGGAGCCGCTTGACTCGTTTTAGTACCAGTCCATCCGCATGTAAACGTGTGGAGTTACGTGCAAAGGTACGTTGTGCCTTCTATACAAGAGACGGCTACATGCCTGGGAGAATATATGATACAGTGTGTTTTTTTATAGCATATCATTCATGCCTTTTAAGAGTATGGTTGGGTCACCACATAGATAAAATCTTAAATCGAATATATGACACCATATAATATCAATGGCGAAAAGGTTCAAATGTCTTTCTTCATTAGCCATGAACTCTCCACTCTCCCTGCTTCTTCCATATCCTCCAAACACACCTACATTATTCCTCTTCCGCCATGTCACCAACAGCATCTTCATCCATGAACAACATATGCGCGTTCCACCAGCCCACCTTGTGAACCGCCCTTGATCGATCAGATCGATAACATAGTTTGAAAAAGTCAGTAAGTTGACCATGTACGACGGCCGAAAAGATATTACAAATCATGTAATTATAAAGGTACTTCTTTTGATGATCCAATATTAATGATAACTCTCCTAAAAATTAATTGTAATTGTAAAACATGTAATACAAAAGATTGTCTTACGTTGTGTAATTTTTCATCACATACATTAAGGTTAAATAGAAAATACACTTCAAGCTAGTGACTTACTAGATCAAGTGTGCTAAATATATATTTACTAGGTATTGAGCCCGTACGATGTACGGTCGTTTGAAAAGTACAGTTATATAGTAATTTGTAAATGACCGAATATATTAATGAACATATAATTAGTGTTATCGATAGCACAATTAATTTGTGGTGTTGACCAATTACTTTACATTTATTTCAATATTTTTTTATATTTTTTTCATTTACTTTTCAATATCTATTTATACAGTTATAAACCAAACTTCTTCGTAAACAATATTCAAGAGTTTGTAAATTAATAACACGTAATTGTTAACTAAAATAATACGCTCCGATATTAATGATATCACTTTGAGACTATTGAAACCCTTTTAGGAGCTTGTCCCCAGCTCCAGGTGTGTAATATATGTTAAAAACTTTGTTATGAACTATAGTTTTTTACCTTTTGAAACCCTTAGCTTATTATTGTATGCCATCTGGAATCTGGTGTTTATAATGCATACAACAATAGTTTGTAATACAACAGTAATCACTTAATGAATTTCCGTGTATCACCAATAATAGTGTATATTGTTGCTGATTTATTGCAGACGTCAATTTGATATTCCAAACAGGGAAGCAGTTGATGAATCTGCAGAGTGGTGACTCAGATTCGACGAAGCACAAGAACGAGCAACCAAGTGTACAAAGGATAACCCGATTTAAATTGTTTTCCAGATTTGCATTTTTATACTTAGGGTATCGGATAATCCGATATCCGTATCCAAAATTTCAGATACCCGAAGTTCGGATATCTAAAATTTCGGATACAGCTATTGGGTAGTGAATTACTTTCGGTTATTATTATGTAAAACGTTTCAATTTTAGTTTGGGTACATGCAATTATGTACATTCCAATTTTAATTTGTGGTGTTATATAATTCAAACTGTTACACAAATTATTGATTTGTTATATGTGACTAAAAGATGCACTCACATAATATAGTCACATTTTGTGGCCACTGTTTGATTAATTCGTTGTGTGACTAAATGTTGCAAAATGCCACACCAACCTAAACTTCATGTGACAATTGGATACACAATAGTCACACTAATCAAATCTTTTAGCCACTTATTGTTTAATTGTATGTGACTAGATCTCCATAAAAAACATGCCTTGTGTGACAAAATGTTGCAAAACACCACACAAATATAAAATTCAAGTGGCCATTGGATGAACAATTGTCACACAAAATATACGTTTACTTTACTTTAAAAAGCATATAGTTACAATTATTAACACTTTTTGCCACTTTTTACTTATTTGTATGTGACTAATTCCCCAAAAAAAATATGTGTTGTGTGACTAATATTACATAACATCACACAAACATAAATTACAAGTGGTCATTTGATGAACAATAGTCACACAACATACACGTTTACTTGACTTTAAAGAGCATATGATCACACTTATTACAACTTTTTGCCACTTTATGATTAATTGTATGTGACTAAATCAACAAAAAAGCAATCATTGTGTGACTAAATATTACAAAACGCTACACAAATATAAAACTCATGTGGCCATTGAATGAACAATTGTCACACAAAATACAAATTTACTTTACTTTAAAAAATATATGGTAACACTTATTAACACTTTTAGCCACTTTTTGCTTAATTGTATGTGACTAATTTCTCAAAAAAAATTGCGTTGTGTGACTAAATATTACAAAAGGTCACATAAACATAAAATTCATGTGGTCAGTAAATGAACAATAGTCACTCAATAAACACATTTACTTGTCTTTAAAAAGTATACAGTCACACTTATTAAACTTTTTGCCACTATATGATCAATTATATGTGACTAAATCACCAAAAAAAGAACAATCTTTGTGCGACTAAATCATCGCAAAGGTCACGTATATTATATATTCATGTGGCCAAAGGATTGATAATAGTTACACAAAATACTTACTTGATTTTACCAATCATATGGTCACACTCATTAACAGTCTTGGCCACTTTTTGCTTAGTTGTATGTGACTAATTCCCTAAAAATACATTCATTGTGTGACTATATAATCGCAAATGCCACATCTATTATATATTCATGTAGCCAAAGGACGAACAATAGCTACTCTCAAAAACCGATCGTGTGACTATAAAGTGTTTACGGTCACTAAAACTAATAAACCAAAATAAAGTTTCACTCAATTAGTAACACATTTTATGGTTTTGGTTACTGATTTTAAATGGATACGACCACTAACTCGCTAATGTCACCGTATGTACCATATGGTCGCTCGACCTTTCGTTACACATATGTTAAAAAACCAAGTGTGACTATATGCATATCGTCACACTTTTTTGGTGTAACGAAATCACAATTTTCTTCTAGTGTAAAAAAAACTTTATTTTATATATAAAATTAAGCATTGAACCTGTGTGATGCACAACCATTTATATAATACTATTAAATTAGTTTGTATGTTATTACTTTGTAAGTTTGAATACATAATACAATTAAATTAATTTGTAAGTTATTGTGTTAAATTTTAATACGTTTGTTGAGCCTATACAATGCAAGGTACTTAAAAGATAAAAAATAATCATATATTTTTTTAGGTTTTCAACTTTATATTAATATTGTTGAAATTTTAAAATTTATTATTGAAATTCAATAGTAATATATATCAAAATGTACATAAAATAATAAATTTCAAATATCTTTATTAAAACTAATTTTCTTAAAACATGGTAGTTGATGATGATAATACTTGTTAAATGCAATGTATACGATATGGATTAGAAAATGAATCTTTTTTTATGTAGGAAAAAATTGTTATGTATTAAATATAATATAAATACAAGAATTTTAAAGGCTATTCTCATAAAGTATAATTGATAAATAATAATCTTAGTAATTAATAGAGGTGAGTTCATTTAAAAATGCTAAAAAAGTAGAGAATGAGAGAACCAATATGATTCTTTCATTTCTCTACAAACCCACTTCTTTTTTCTACCCCATTGGTTAATTATCTCATAAATCGTAAGTCCATAAATTATAAAAATTACATATTCGGAACCAATGCGTTTCTTCGATTTGAGATGTCATAAGATATCCTTTCGACGAATTTTTTTTCTTCGCTTTTTTTACCGGATTTCACAATATAATCACATGTGATTTATGATAAAAAAAATTAAAATTTGTTCACGATTAGCTATTCACGATTTATTATGCATGGTATTTGCTACTTAACACGTGATTATAACTTAATATTCACCTACATTAATAGTTATAAATAAAAAATTAAAAATTGCAATAGTTTTCATTAAAAATCACATGTGATTGTTATTTGTACACTTAATAACAATTGATTTGTTATTTAATCACATATGATTTTGCATATAATCACATATGATTTTCATTTAAAAATTAATATTTGATGAGAAATTTACCGATATATGATAATTCATGTATGATTTCAACTTGATTTTTACTTGATTGTATAATTCTTAGTCAATGATTTAAAAATCCGTATTTTATTACTCTTTAAACACATGTGATTAATAGTTTAATATTCAATCGCATGTGATTACACCTTAGTTTTTCATGTCTTAATCTCTTTACATCATCAATGATTTGAATTTAAAGTTTAATCGGAAATATAAGCGGATGTGATTATTTTTTAGTGTTAAATCACATGTGATTTCACATTAAAAGTTTCTAAAACCTAAAAAAATTGGAAAAAAAACTTCGTCGAAAGTATATGTTGTTGGCTAGAATCGAAGAGAAAAAGACGCTGATTCCGAATATGTAATTTTTATAATTTGTAGACATACGGTTTGTGAGATATTTAGCTTTGAAAAAAGAGAGGTGGAAATGAGTATTTGAAATGGAGAAATCCTATTGGTTCATCCATTCTCCCTATTTTTACCATTCTTTTTTGAACTTTTCTCGTAATTAATAATTAAAGGTTTTAATAAAAAAATAATATGATGATGTGGCAAATTATGAGGTTTAATAATAATCTTAGTAATTAATAATTAAGGTTTTTAAGAAGAAAAAATAATATGATGATGTGGCAAGTTATAAGACTTTAAAGAAAAGAAAATATTATGCTGTGACGTGTCTAAAAATTAAGGAAAAATCTTTATTTTATAAGTATATATAGATATAGATACAGACCCGTATGATACACGACAATCTAATAAATTAATACAATAAGAATAAATAAGTATATTGTGATTACATAATACGGAGTAATTGTAGTACAATAAAAATTAATAACAACAAAAATAATAGTTGAATCATAACAACAATGTTAATAAACACTCCTAAAAATAAATATAAAGATTATTATATGGGTTAAATGATTACATACTATAATAATAACAATGTTAGTGAAACACGTATGGATAAGATACATACCACATGAAGTAGGAAAGAAAATCGCAAATGATTAAAAAAAAAGCCAATGGAATGCAATGTAGATGTAGAAAGGAAATAAACGATCAACAATTTACAATCCGTATCGTAAATTTAAATTCTAAAAGGGAAAAAAAAAGAAGCTAACTCATTTTGATTGGAAGGGTGTATCCTAGTGTAATAAATTGTAGCTTCTTGATTTTAATTCTCTAATCCTTCCCATATGTGTGTAGAATTAATATCACTGAATTAACAATTTTTTTATTTCCTTGGCTCTTCTATTATTGTTTAAGTCAATTTAATCTTGTTAAATTGTTTGCATTCACGTATAACTTGATTTTACGAATTAAACAACTACGGAACTTGCAATTACAATTGTAATCAAAGTGGAATTGTTGGCTTGGTAGTTTGTCCTACGGATGGCAATGATGACACCCAATTTTCATATAGTATAGTATATTTTATTTTAAATAAAGCTAATTTGATTAACTCCACAACACTTAATTATTTGTATAATTATTATATTATTATTATAGAGCATATCCAAACTTAATTATATATTTAATTAAAAATTCTAAGAGTTTGACACATGTCATTATTGTCTATGTGGTAAAATATGAAGCAATTATTTATATTCGTTTAGTATATACATAGATATAGATATAGATAGAAGATCGATAGATAGATAGATATTATTTAAATACCCATTCAGAATAAAAAATGACATGAGTCGGTACATTTTTAATTTGCCTAACATGAGAGTGGATATTATTGGAAACAAGAATGCATTGCAAAGTATAATTAGTAACAGTATTATTCTCTCTTTTTTTTAATCCGTTGCACAAATACGTAATTAATTTATCATAACAAATTACATTTTGATCGTATAACGAATGGACCGTATTAACAACTACTTCTACTTTCAACGTGGATCCTGCCCTTCTGCATATACATATAGGGATAAGTATCTGGGAATGCATCCAACTTGTCACGAATGTCTATTGTATGTATCATACTTACGGGAGGTGTATTTAATGCATCCAACTTTCAATAACGGTTATTGTATGTATTTTGCTTATGTGTTGTCATTTTAAGATGCCACGTGGCATCCTTAGACGATGACACGTCATCGACACGTCATCGACACGTCAGCAAAATACATACAATAACCGTTTTTGAATGTTGGATGTATTAAATACACCTCCCGTAAGTATGATACATACAATAGACCTTCGGGACAAGTTGGATACATTTCCAACTACTTAACCATATTCATATATGCATCTTAACGTGATGGCATCTAAAAAAATATACTCCCTCCGTCCCATATTTATAGTCCACGTTTCCATTTTTAGACGTCCCAAATTAATTGTCCACTTTCAAAACTAGAGGATATAATTGACTAAGCTTCCTATAATACCCATACTTAATATGTATGTAAGAAAAAGGTGGGTAAAAAATTATGGGTAAAACTGTCATAATACAGTGTAATAATTATGTTCTATTGAACTGCGTGTTTTATGTCTGTGGACAATAAAATTTGAGACGGATGGAGTAATGACATAAAGTGATATACTCCTAGGTGTTACTTATCATGCATGCATGTTTTTAAAAGTCTATAAATTTGAACCTTTTAATCAATACTTTTGTAGCGATGATGGTTAGTTTTTCACTTTCAAGCATGCAAAGGTTTTGTCACAAATAGCTACCATTTGTCCGTTTGTTATTCTTATCATGTAACTCCAAGTAAGAGAACTTTGGATCTGCAAAAAATAACATTATTGGTTGATTTTCATGCATGTATTCTAATGGACATCTGGTGTGTTCACATTATGCTAATATAAGTCTTAGCTACCTAGAACTATCCGATAATGTCCATCTCAGCATTTCTTAGAGAAAGTAAAATAACCATATATCTTTTAGATTTTTTTCTTAGTGTTATTCTCTTTTAATTTGAGCTATGTGTATATATAGCAAGTGCATAAAATTCCTACCTTTTTCTTTTGGGGAACCATTTCATGCATACTCGAAGTCATGTATCGTATGTAGAGTAATGCATAATGTGTCACCCATATTCTCTTACGCACACTCTTCACACATAACTCCACACTTACACTTGAGGATGGACTTGTACTAAAACGAGTCAACCTTCTTCTCTTACTTTTCTCACACCCATAAATATGGCTTCTCATGTTGACATTTTATTATATACTCAAAACCAAAACACTAAATCTTATAGTTAAGTAGTCCATCTCAAACAACCATACAATAACCTACATATCAATATATATTTTCTGTTTTCATGTTGGTGCAGATTTTGTAACAAATGATTTATGGTGTCTATCTGAATTGAGAGCAATAGTCAAGGGGGAGTCTGTTAGGACATGTTATGGTGACCATCACTATACAATTCAGGAACGAGCCTAGAAGACCAAAGAACTGCGATGCGAATCAGATCTCAAGTCGCAAGGCATTGCGATGCGAGATGAGATCTGGGTTCGCAAGGTGGCTAGCGAACTGATTGGTCTCGCTGGGCCACATAGACTGCGAACTAAGCCCAACAAAGTGAATTTGCAGAAGCCCATGACCTGCGAAGTTAGGTTTAGGGTTTTAGTATAAATAGAGTTCTTAGGTTTATGGTTTCAGTTGATGATTTAGTTGCAACGGTTTTCGTCCTTAGCCAGAGTCATGTAAGTGTCTAGGCTAGTCTCGTTGATTCAATCCTTTGAATCATTAGACGTATACTCCTTTGGTATTGTAATCATTAAGTTATTGTAATCGATTGATTTATTAATGAATGGTTTATTTTACCAAAGTGTTTATCTCCTATTCATATTTGTATTGTGTTTGTTATTCAGTTCATTATCGTTCGCATATTGTTCATAATCTCAATGATTAGTTTACGAGGATTCCACACTCGTATGCTAGTAATCGGATCCCGTGTACGCATCCATATATGCGTATAAACGACCGCATGGACTCTAACACAATTCTCGAAAACTCTTAATTTTTTGTTATTTTACTTAAAAGTTGTTTATATAAGCTTATAATGTCTAAATAAGGGTTGGGTAAAAGTTTCGGGTCAAACGGAAACCGGAAAACACGATTTTTACACAAAAGCCGGCCAACAGACTTAAGTGTCGCACGGACCAGTGCAGTGATGCGTCACTTCCTTAAGTGACACATTAAGTGTCGCTAAAAGCCCTAATCTTGCATCACTTGCCTAAGTGCCGCATAAAACCCCTTTTACCCGACACTTGCCTAACTGTCGCAAATTCAATACCCGACACTCCTAACCGACACTTCTAGCAGCACTTGTCTAAGTGTCGCCTATAATTGAATTCCGATTTCATCCGACACTAACCCTAGTGACGCACGACCCTGAATACCGACACTTGTACCCTACACTTCCTTAAGTGTCGCCCCTTATGCGACACTTCCCTAAGTGATGCTAATAACTAAGAATTTCCTATTTGCTGCGGCACTTCCTGAGTGTCGCATAAACCCTAAGTGTCGCTATAAGTGACGCTAAAAAAACAGGGTGTTTACAAACTATTTTTATACTAAGTGTCAAACTTGTATAACTTCAAACCCTCGTACGATACAACTTCTAAAACACATTGGGACACGTTTTTGAACACAAACACTTCAAAATCATAAAAATAATAATGAAATTATTATTACAATCACCAACGGGCCGTACACGTTTTCAAAACATAAGCAAATTAACCAAGTTGTAGTAACTTGGACAAGTTAAACAACCAAATCGTATCCATTTGGACATTCTAGTTGGACGAACATCTACAAAGGTAGTCTTTATAGATACCTACTTATTATAATTAACCTTGCGCGTTGTGAATGCCCGGCAGGTTATAGTCTTCGAACACCACACATTATTCCATCGTATTGCTTCGTTGCAAATCTCCAGACTCAGGTGAGTCTCATAGCCCCTCATTTTATAGTTTTAAACCCAGGGGTGGAAATACATGCTTTACCTTGTTTTACATGTGAACACGAGTACAAAACTCGCTATATACTGCATGAGCTGTTTTCTAATCACTTTTAAGTCCTCTACGATCATAGTTCTGGTAATACTTTATGTAGCACGAATGTTAGTGTATGGTACCATATAGGACTGACCATCCTCGTCCGGGTCAGCAAGCACTGACTGGTTAAATGGACGCATTAACTTTTGTTCATACGAGTGTGGATTAGACACTCGCGGGGGCACCCACGATCAGGCACTTTATTGTGATCCTGACACCCACGTTAAGTGCAGACTATGACCTCATGGCAGACATATACATCATTGGATTCATTTCAAAAAATTATTATTAAATCTTGTGGTTCACACTTACTTATTTATTATTCAAACCTGTGAGCTCACCAGCGTTAGCTGACCCTTTTAGCATGTGTTCTCAGGTACCCAACAGCAATAGACCTGTTCATTCAGGAAGCCCATAGCTCGAGTCAGCATGCACATCAGGAGATTATTTTGCATTACTACATTTTGTAACCTAGTTATGTTGCATAATCTCTAAACATTGTAATTATTGGGCTTTTGTAAACATTATACATTGTAAAACTTGATATTATCAATGTATTTGTAAAACGACGCATATAGAGTCGTTCATTATATACCTTGTGTGTTTTGAATATTGATTAATAGCACACCAAAGTATGCTTCCGCCAAACAATAAATTTTGGGATGTTACAGATTGGTATCAGAGCCTAAGGTTATAGTGAACTAGGTTCCATTTAGTGGGCCTAGACTATGACCGTTAGGCAGTATTTTCCTTATTAGGCATGATTGGTTCAAGGATTACATCATACGAGTTTAATTTAACATAGCCTGATCAACTATGTACAATTAAATGAAGATGATGTAAGAGCTGAAACGGTTATGTCAAACAGGGATACACTAGTTGACTCTGACCTCGAGAGAACTGGGACTCAAACATGTATGTGCTAGACACACAATAGGCTACTATGTGATATACATATATATACATAGATAGACCTCTTTATAAACCTTAGGCTATATTATATACGAATATAAGCCTCATTCTTTCTAACGCTTTGTCTCAGAAATAGCAAACACCCCACCAAACTCGTCACGCTCTTATCCGTACAAATCACAAAACTCAAGGGTAGCTAGGAGGAACACTGGGTTGCCTCGAGCTAGCCCATACCCTATTCAAAACCAACTCAATAACCAGTCCCAAAGGCAAACAACAACTAGCCAATGGCGATGGTTATCAAACCGACTTAACACCTGGAGGGATGAGGAAGGAATCCAACTCCCCACATAGAACGGACGACTTTCCAACTTGGACGTCTCTCCCTATACTCAAGAACCTGCTCACTTCACTGTACCTATCCTGGCTGCCAGGGTACACCATCACGAGAAACAACTACGCGATATGGACATCGAACTTCAAGAAACTCGCGAGCACTGAAGACTCACAGCAATGGAACGTATCAATAATGTTGCTGAAGACCATGAAAACACTGTTAACAACATGGACGTCCTTTACAACAAAGTGATAGATTTAGACATGGAATCCGCATTTTTACTGCACAGAATGGAAGAATGTGAACAACGCTTGCGGGATGCTGAAGAGTACACCTGTGGATTGGTGCAACGGCTAGTCTTGGCAGAAGACAACGCCAGACAAACTAGCAGACTCAGAACCCGTGGACCGATTTGTCACTTTGATGGAACAAATTAACATACGTCAAGACTAGTGTAGTCTTATCTTGTAACTTTTCAACTATCTATGTAAAATCGTTGTAATTCGACCGGATGAAACAAATCCCGGCATCTTTTGTAATCTTTATGTTCTGTATCTTTTGGAACTCGCGCCTTGTATCCAACTTAGTTATCTAAATGAATTATAACTATGATTATCATATTGTGTTATCATTGTATATTTCACCACATATACAACTGTGATACATCGTAATGTCTTACAGACATCTCACTTGTTCTTTTCCTGATTCAGCAATATGCCTCGGAGTCGATACACATTCAACGATACTGAAATCGCCCAGCTCATCGCCCAGCTCATCGCTCAGAGTGTGGCTCAAGCCATGGCTACCCGAACAACAAATTCTGGTAGTGAAGACACGGCTGCCAACGGGCCACAACCTAAACCTTGTTCATACAAGGACTTTCAGAACTGCAAGCCGCTGAACTTCAAAGGCACCGAGGGTGCCATCGGATTATTGCGCTGGTTGGAGAAAGTAGAGTTAGTCTTCCGCATATGCAACTGCCCGGATGACTGTAAGGTCAAGTATTCCACCTGCACCTTTCTGGATGTTGCTCTGACTTGGTGAAATACCTATGCTCAGACTGTGGGCATCGATACTGCTTATCTGACTCCGTGGGAAGAATTGAAGCAGATGCTGAAGGACGAGTACTGTCCTAGAGACGAGATTCAATAGCTAGAGCACGAATTCTAGCACCTCACTACCCAAGGCAATGACATTGCCGGATACACTAACAGGTTTAACCAACTGGCACTGTTGTGCCCATCTTTTGTTGATCCGGAATACAAGCGGATCGAGCGTTACATCTGGGGACTTCCACCACGCATTCAGGGTTTGGTCACTGCTTCCAACCCCGCCACTATTCAAGCTGCCGTCCGAATGGCACATAACCTCATGGCACAGGTGGTCCGTCGAGGAGCATCTGCTGCCAACAATCTGAACCATTCTAGGGATAACAAACGTAAATGGTCGGGAAACAACAATGACAACACCTCATCATCCAAGAAACACGAAACCATCAAGGCCTACTATTCTGGGTCTGAACCGAAAAGGGGCTACTCTGGAAACAAGCCCTTCTACTCTAAGTGCCGCCGTCACCATGATGGTCCTTGTAGTACCCAATGCTCAAACTGTCAGATTTGGGCACATGGCCAAGGACTGCAAATCTACCACCAACTCTAACACCAGCCAACCCAGAGCATGTTTCGAGTGTGGTAATCCAGGGCATTTCAGGAATGAATGTCTCAAACTGAAGAACAAGAGCAACAACACCACTAAAGGTAGATCTTTTGTCCTGAACTCAAAGGATGCCCACCAAGGCCCGAATGTGGTCTCGGGTACGTTCCTCATCAACAACTTATTTGCTTTTATTCTATTTGATACTGGTGCTGATAGCAGTTTTATATCTGATGAATTCTGTCCAATACTTGACATCACACATGTTGCATTAGATGCTAAATACGTCGTAGAGTTAGCTAACGACAAACTCATTGAAACCGATAGTGTGATACCCAATTGCTTTTTAAACCTCACCGACGAATTGTTTTTAATCGATCTTATACCCGTCGAGATCTGAAGTTTCGACATCATCATCGACATGGACTGGCTGTCCAAGCATCGTGCCGAGATCGTATGCTATGATAAAAATGTCCGCATACCCCTCGCCTCCGGTGGTACTCTAGCCATACAAGGGGAGACCGGTTGGACGACGTTGAACATCATCTCTTGTTTGAAAACCCGAAAACTTCTAAGAAAAGGTTATCAGGCAATCCTCACACACGTTATGGAGAAAAAGTCGGAGGAGAAGCGACTTGGGGATGTGTCTATCGTTCGAGACTTTCCAGAAGTCTTCCCTGAGGAATTACCTGGCCTTCCCCCGTTTAGGCAGGTAGAGTTCTCCATCGATCTTGTGCCTGAAGCAGCACCCGTGGCACGAGCACCGTACCGTTTAGCCCCATCCGAACTTCAAGAGTTGTCATCTCAGTTACAGGTAATCCTTGACAAAGTATTCATCCGACCGAGCTCTTCACCTTGGAAAGCTCCGATCTTGTTTTTCAAAAAGAAAGACGGTTTTTTCCGCATGTGCATCGACTACAGGGAACTGAACAAATTAATCGTCAAGAACCGTTATCCACTCCCACGCATCGATGATCTTTTCGACCAACTTCAAGGGTCAAATTTCTATTCCAAAATTAATTTACGATCCGGTTACCACCAGTTACGAGTTCGCAATATTGATATCCCAAAAACTGTCTTCCGAACTCGTTACGGGCACTATGAGTTTCAATTCATGACCTTCGGTTTGACAAACGCACCGGCTGTATTCATGGATCTCATGAACCGAATGTGTAAACCATATCTCTACAAGTTTGTCAACGTATTCATTGATGACATTCTAATCTACTCGCGCAATGAAGAAGAACACATGCAACATCTTAAGATCATTCTAGAACTTCTCAAACACGAAGAGTTATACGCCAAATTCTCTAAATGTGAATTTTGGATACGAACCGATCAATCGTTGTAGATAGTCAAGGAATTCATGTTGATCCATCAAAGATCGAGGCTATCAAATGTTGGCAAGCACCGACAACGTTGACCGAAGTACGCCAATTCTTGGGTCTCGCTGGTTATTATCGACGTTTCATCGAAAACTTTTCAAAATTAGCCTAGCCTCTCAATTTCCTCACTCAAAAAGAAAAGAAATTTGATTGGACTGACAGACAAGAGTCAGCTTTTCAACTCCTGAAACAAAAATTATCTACCCGAAGGCACCGATGACTTCGTGGTATATTGCGATGCTTCGCATCAAGGTCTCGTTTGCGTGCTTATGCAACGAGACAAAGTCATCGCCTACTCCTCCCGACAACTCAAAATCCATGAAAAGAATTACACCACTCATGACCTTGAACTGGGAGCCATAGTGTTTGCACTCAAAATCTGGAGACACTATCTCTATGGCACTAAGTGCACGATCTTTACCGACCACAAAAGTCTCCAACACCTTCTTAATCAGAAAGATCTCAACATGAGGCAACGTCGCTGGGTCGAGTTGCGTACCGATTACAATTGCGAGATCAAATATCACCCTGGCAAGGTAAATGTCGTTGCCGACGCCCTCCGACAGGGATTGTTGCACTGCACACCGGTCGTTGGAATTTCTAATGGAGATGCAGCACAGCAGTGGGTTTTGAATTTGTAAGGCTGGGGCCTAGGGTTACTACTATTGCTAATCTAAGGGCTAGCAAAGGATAAGTATGACCTAGAGTCATTCTTCAAAGCGCGACGAATTGAAACTAGGAGGGTTTAGGAACTTTTATGAACTTAGCTGAGGCTCAGAAAGATGGTTTTGGTTTTGGGTTTTTTCAGTTAAATTTAAGATAAACTAAAACGGTGGAGGTTACTTCGGGCGTTCAGCAATTAAAGCGATTGTCTACTATGAAGTGGTTTAGGTGAAGTTAAATAGGGGGAGTTCTAATGAGGATAAATTTGTAGGTTAATGTGAGCTATTCTACAGTCCTTCTATTGGGCTAACGCGAATGTGTCCACAATCAGGCAAATAGAATGTCACATGGGTTGCAGAATATATTAAAACATACACCGAAAGTTCTCTTAAACCAAATGCAATTCGATTCAATTAATACGGACGTTGGTGAAAATTTTATTAAATAATATAATATTATTTAATAACGCAATTATATCCAAAATATTATTTAGATAATATTTCAATTCAAATTCGTATCGTACAAACATAAAACATACACGATTAGATTATTAAACACGCAAACAAATCGAAACAAGTTAAAGTTATATTTTATAACGCAACCATTAAGTATTTGGTAAAATACTTCAACAAAAATATTGGGTAATTATTCGTATTTTAAAACGTATATTTAAACGTATAAAATAAACATTTAACGTTTAAACGAACGGGAAACCGAACATCGCACGGAGCGCGATTGCGGGGACTGAAAAAGGTGAGGCTTTCACCTACACCCCACCTCTTTCCCTCTTTCTTTCATTTCCATTTCAACAAAAACACACACACACACACCACTAAACACTCTCAAACCCATCACCACCAAATTTTCGGATCTAGCATAACCGACAACAAAAGTTACATTTTCGGAATCACCATCAAGAGAGGAACAAGATTAACAAAGGCACCACCCTCGTTTTCTTCCTCGTTTTGTCTCGATTTGCAATTGTAAGAAATTCTCTAAATATTTAGATCTACTCATTTTGGTGTATTATTTCGGTGTTATAATGTTTACACAACTTAGTATTGTCCAAATGTATGAAGAAACACGATTTTGCAGCCTAAAAATGAGTTAGATTTAGGTTTTGGGTTGAAAAATCGCGACAGCCGCTGGGTTCTGGGCTGGTGTTCATCCATGTGACACAAGCACTGTGTCGCATTTAGTGTCGCAAAACATGTGACACAAGCATTGTGTCGCATTTAGTATCGCAAAACATGTGACACAAGCATTGTGTCGCATTTAGTGTCGCAAAACATGTGACACAAGCATTGTGTCGCATTTAGTGTCGCATTAAGTTGCATATCATGAGACACAAGCCTTGTGTTGCGGAACACAAGCATTGTGTCGCATATTGTGTCGCAGAAACCCAAAAACAGAAGCCAAAAACATTCTAAGTGTTTAAAAATCACTTTTCAATGACCAAACCAAATACGATACGATTAATACGCAAAAATGGGTAAATCAAAGCATAATAATAATAGTTAAGGTTATTATTATAAATCTGTCACCAACGGGCCGTACACGTTTTCAAAACACAAACCAAATAATCAACCAAATCGTAGTAATTTGGACATATATAGTTGTGTAACAACTACAAAGGTAGTCCTTTGAGATACCGACTCCCGTTTATAATCATCGCGTGTCGTGGACACCCTCAGGTTACAAGTCTTCGGACATCGATAATCGGCTAATCAATCAAAGTTTATTTAGATAAACTTCTCAGGCTCAGGTGAGTCTCATGGCCCCTATTTTACTGTTTTTCAATCAGGGGTGTGATATTATTGCTCGTTTTGTTTTACAAGTTGAACGCAAGTACAAATCAAAATCAAATACTACATGAGTTACTTCAACTAATCAATTTAAAGCCCTCCATAGCATAGTCTGGTAATACGTAGTAGCGTGAATGTTGGTATATGATATCATATAGGATTGATAATCCTCGTCCGGGTTAGCACGCACTAACTGGTCAAACGGACGTATTAGCATTTGGGAAGACGAGTGTGGATTAGGCACGCGTAGGAGGCATTCAAGTTGGGTTTCCTTAATTGGACCTGACACTCAAGTTAAGCTCAGATTATGTGCTCATGGATGTATAACTTTTATTTTGCTTAATTGCTTTATAAATTCAATTATAAATCTTGCGGTTCATACAATTATGTGTTGACATACAAACCTGTGAGCTCACCAGCGTTTCGCTGACCCATTTTAGCATGTATCACAGGTGACCAGCAGTAGGTTGGATTGCACAATCAAGATCAATTAGCTCGAGTCAGCATGCAAACAATCAGAGATTTAGCTGCATTATTATATTTTGTATAGATTAATTATGTACTTAAATCTCTCAATTTCCACCGAGCTAATGTAACTCTATTTTTGATGCAAACTTTGGTTTTTATTAATACAAATGTAAAACGACGCATATAGTGGTCGTTCATTATATCTTTGTGCTTGTGATATTTGATTAGTAACACCCAATGTATGCTTCCGCTAAACAGTAAATTTGGGGGTGTTACAGATTGGTATCAGAGCCTAAGGTTATAGTGAACTAGGTTGCATTTAGTGGGCCTAGACTATGACCGTTAGGCAGTATCCCTTATTAAGTATGATTAGGTTCAATGACAGCATTGTATTGGTTTAATTTAACATAGCCTGATCAACTATGTACAATTAAAAGAATATGATGTGATATCTGAAAAGAGTCATGACTGAACAGGATACACTAGTTGACTCTGACCTCAAGAGAACCGGGACTCAAACATGTCTGTGTTAGACACTTTAGGCTATTATGTGATATATATATATATATATATACATAGATAGGCCTCTCTCACGCTCAATATCTTAGGCTATATTATATATGTATTATATGAATATAGGCCTCATTCTTTCTAACGCTTTGTCTCAGAATGGCAAACACACCACCCAATTCGTCACGCTCTCATCCGTATGGATTGCGAAATCCAAGGGTAGCTAGGAGGAACACCAGGTTGCCTCGAGCTGACCCATACCCCATTCACTTCACTTTGTCAGATTTAGCCACTAGGCTACACCGACACGAACAACGACTTGATACTATGAATATCGAACTCCAAGAAACCAACGAAAACTGGAGACTCACGTCACTCGAACGTATCAATCAAGTCTCCGAAGATCATGAGAATATCGTCAACCACATGGACACCCTTGACAACCGTCTGGGTGAAACCATCAGAACTATGGAGGTTGTCCACAACCAAGTGATTGGCAACCGAAATGAAATTTCCGTCCTAAAATCAAGGTTGAACCAGTGCGAGACACGTCTAAGGGAAACCGAGGACGCCCTCCGAATGGTTAGCAGACTTGCAGAATCTGTGGACCATCTCACCACACTACTGCCACAACTCAATTTACGTCAGGATTAGCTTAGGCTGAACCTGTACTTTATTATGCTTTCATAGGACCTATGTAATTCGACCGGATGTAATAATTCCCGGAACTTTTGTAAAACCTCTAAGTCTGTAACTTTTGAAACTCGTGACTTGGAATTGTCTGTAATCATTTAACATCGTAATATCAATCAACAATTTCTCTCGACTATCTTACATTGTTAATCTTCTCTTTGTGATGTTGTATATTACCGCTTTAATATATATATACATCTGCCGAATTATCGTTCTGGAACAACTTCTCATGTGCCTCTTGTTTCTTTCTTGAATAATCATGCTGCCAAAGAGGAAAAGTTACAGTGACGCTGAACTCGATGCTGTCGTATCTCGAGCAGTGGCCGATGCTTTGGCTGCTCGGGATTCCCCTCGAAACTCGCGAAACAATGACGAAACCCCAGTCAATACCCCTGTTATCAAGCCTTGCTCTTACAAGGATTTTTTCAGCTGCAAACCACTCTACTTCAAGGGCACGGAAGGTGCTATTGGTCTAATCAGATGGATTGAACGTATGGAATCCGTCTTCAACCTTTGTAACTGTACGGAGGATAACAAAGTCAAGTTCGCTGCATACACCTTTCAGGAAGGTGCACTTACATGGTGGAACACCCACGCCAATTCTGTAGGCATCGAAATAGCAAACGAACTCCCCTGGGCTGAATTGAAGAAGAAGCTAAGGGAAAAATACTGCCCCGAAGAAGAACTGCACCGGCTGGAGGAAGAGTTCTGGCACTTGACAGTGCAGGGAACCGATATTGATGGATACACCACCAAGTTCCAGCAATTCGCGTTGCTATGCCCGAGTCTGGTGGAACCAGAGACAAAAGGCATCAAAAGGTACATCCGCGGCCTTCCTGAGAGCATTCAAGGAAATGTCGCTTCGGCCAAACCAACCACTACTGAAAGTGCTATCCGGCTAGCGCATGAACTCATGGCACTAGTTGTCAACCGTGAGACATCCAACAACTCCTCCTCCAACAACGCAAATCCTCTGAACCTCACAACAGCCAAAGCAAAAAGCCCAATACCATCCAAGTTTATAACACCTATTCTGAGCCCAAACGTAGCTACACTGGGGACAGGCCATACTGTTCCAAGTGTAACTATCATCACCATGGTCCATGCAAGTCTCCCTGCAACAACTGCAGGAAGTACGGGCATTCATCTAAGGATTGCCGAGCCCCTAAATCAGACGACAACAACAACCAACAACCCAAATCCTGTTATGGATGTGGAGAGGATGGACATTACAGGAATGAGTGTCCTAAACGAAGTAGCAACAACAACAACAACAACGCTAAGGGAAGAGCATTCGTACTCAACTCCGGGGATGCCCGTCAGGACCCGAATGTGGTCACGGGTATGTTCCTCCTCAACAACTTAACTGCTTCTGTTCTATTTGATACTGGTGCCGATAGGAGCTTTATTTCTGATGAATTTTACCCGCTACTTGACATCACCCCCGTGGCCTTAGATGTTAAGTACACCGTAGAGCTAGCAAATGGCAAACTAATAGAAACCGATAGTGTGATACCTAATTGCACTTTAAACCTAGCCAACGAAACCTTTTTGATCGATCTTATGCCTGTTGAAATTGGAAGTTTCGATGTTATCATTGGTATGGACTGGTTGTCCAAACATCGGGCTGAAATTATCTGTCATGACAAAGTCGTTCGCATACCCCTCACCGCCGGTGGAACTTTAATCATACAGGGGGAGACCGGCGGGACGAGACTCAATATTATATCTTGTTTGAAAACCCGTAAATTTCTGAGAAAGGGTTATCAAGCAATCCTCGCACACATCGTGGAGAAAAAGTCGGAGGAGAAGCGACTTGAAGATGTGCCCATCGTTCGAGACTTTCCAGAAGTCTTTTCCGAAGAACTACCTGGTCTACCACCACCAAGACAGGTTGAGTTCTCAATCGACCTTGTGCCAAGTGCCGCACCTGTGGCCAGAGCACCATACCGCTTAGCCCCATCCGAACTTCAGGAGTTGTCCAACCAATTACAGGAACTCCTGGAGAGAGGATTCATTAGGCCGAGTTCTTCACCTTGGGGAGCTCCAGTCTTATTTGTGAAAAAGAAAGACGGTTCGTTCAGAATGTGTATCGACTACCGAGAGTTGAACAAGTTGACCGTCAAGAATCGATATCCACTTCCTCGCATTGATGACCTGTTTGACCAACTACAAGGGTCGAGTATTTATTCAAAGACCGATCTTCGGTCAGGTTATCATCAACTTCGAGTTCGCAACACCGATATCCCGAAAACTGCTTTCCGAACTCGTTACGGGCATTATGAATTTCAGGTGATGCCCTTCGGTTTAACAAACGCACCGGATGTATTCATGGACCTTATGAATCGGGTGTGCAAACCTTACCTTGATAAGTTTGTCATTGTCTTCATCGACGACATTCTCATATACTCGCGAAACGAACAAGAACACGCGCAACACCTCAAAACCGTCCTAGAACTACTCAGACACGAGGAGTTATATGCCAAATTCTCCAAGTGTGAGTTCTGGATACAATCCGTTCAATTCCTTGGACATGTTGTTAATAGTCAAGGAATCCATGTCGATCCATCAAAAATCGAGGCCATCAAGTGCTGGCAAGCACCAACATCTCCAACCGAAGTACGTCAATTCTTGGGTCTTGCCGGATACTATCGGCGATTTATTGAAAAATTTTCGAAAATAGCCCAACCACTCACAACCCTGACTCAGAAAGACAAAAAGTTCGATTGGACTGACAAACAAGAGTCGGCATTTCAACTTCTGAAACAAAAGCTTTGCAGTGCTCCAATTTTATCCTTACCCGAAGGCACCGATGACTTCGTGGTATACTGCGATGCTTCTCATCAAGGTCTCGGTTGCGTGCTGATGCAACGAGACAAAGTTATTGCTTATGCTTCACGACAGCTCAAAATTCATGAAAAGAACTACACCACCCACGATCTCGAGCTAGGAGCTGTCGTCTTTGCCCTTAAAATCTGGAGACATTACCTATATGGCACTAAGTGCTCAATCTTTACCGACCACAAAAGTCTCCAACACATATTCGATCAGAAGGATCTCAACATGAGACAACGCCGGTGGGTCAAGTTGCTTACCGACTACGATTGTGAGATCAAATACCATCCGGGCAAAGCGAATGTTGTTGTCGATGCCCTCAGTCAAAAAGAACGAACGAAACCACTTCGAGTCCGAGCCCTCAGCATGACTATTCAAAATGATCTAAACATTCAGATTCTCACTGCTCAACTCGAAGCTCTGAAACGCGATAATATCAAAAACGAAGCCTTGCGAGGCATGGACAAACAATTCGAAATCAAGCCTATCGGGATTAGGTATTTCTCAAACCGAATCTGGTTACCCAGTTTTGGAAATCTACGAGACTTGGTAATGAATGAAGCTCACAAGTCCAAATATTCTATCAATGTATCACGGCATCAAGGAATTTTATTGGTGGCCGAATATGAAAGCTGAAATCGCTACATACGTAAGCAAGTGTCTTACTTGCTCGAAAGTCAAAGCGGAGTATCAGAAACCTTCCGGCTTACTCCAACAACCCGAGATTCCTGAATGGAAATGGGAACAAATCGCTATGGATTTCATAACCAAACTACCAAAATCATCGAGCGGTTGCGATACCATTTGGGTGATCGTCGATCGTCTCACGAAATCTGCTCACTTCCTGGCAATCAAGGAAACCGACAAAATGGAACACCTCACACGAATCTACATCAAAGAGGTTGTTTCTCGACACGGTGTTCCAATCTCGATTATCTCCGATAGGGATAGTCGTTTCACATCTCACTTTTGGCAATCACTCCATAAATCATTGGGTACCCGTCTTGATATGAGTACCGCATACCACCCTCAAACCGACGGCCAAAGTGAACGAACAATTCAAACACTGGAAGACATGCTACGAGCTTGCGTAGTTGACTTCGGTGTAAACTGGAAAAAACATCTACCGTTGTGCGAGTTTTCGTACAACAACAGCTATCACACCAGCATCAAGGCTGCTCCTTTCGAGGCACTGTACGGTCGTAAGTGCTGATCGCCTATCTGTTGGACCGAAGTGGGAGACAGCCAACTCACTGGTCCTGAGATCATTCACGAGACAACTGAAAAGATCTTCAAGATCCAAAACAAACTCAAAGCCGCACGTGATCGTCAAAAAAGTTATGCTGACGTGAGACGCAAACCACTCGAATTCCAGGTTGGGGATCGAGTACTACTCAAAGTATCACCTTGGAAAGGCGTAATCCGATTTGGCAAACGAGGGAAACTAAATCCCAGATACATTGGACCATTCGAGATCCTCGAGAGGATTGGTCCAGTGGCATATCAATTGCAGCTGCCATCCGAGTTCAGCAGTGTGCACCCCACTTTTCATATTTCAAATTTGAAGAAGTGTCTGTCTGATGAGACACTTATCATTCCACTCGATGAAATTCGAGTTGACGACAAGCTTCGCTTTGTTGAAGAACCCACCGAAATCATGGACCGTGAGGTCAAACAATTCAAACAAAGTCGCATTCCCATTGTCAAAGTCAGGTGGAATTCGCGGCGTGGTCCGGAATTTACCTGGGAACGGGAGAACCAAATGCGACTCAAGTATCCTCAACTCTTCACTGACTCAACATCAAACACGACTTCAACTTAAATTTCGGGACGAAATTCTTCTAACAGGGGGAGAATGTGATACCCGTCAAATTAGGACTAGTAGTTAGTGCCTAATCAAGTTTTAATACATGTAATTAGTTCTGTGTTAGGCTAATTAATGTATCAACATATATATTGATGAATATATATACAAGTATGCGATTTGATTAAATCGTACGAGTTTCAAATCGAATGCAATTCGATTCAATTAATACGGACGTTGGTGAAAATTTTATTAAATAATATAATATTATTTAATAACGCAATTATATCCAAAATATTATTTAGATAATATTTCAATTCAAATTCGTATCGTACAAACATAAAACATACACGATTAGATTATTAAACGCGCAAACAAATCGAAACAAGTTAAAGTTATATTTTATAACGCAACCATTAAGTATTTGGTAAAATACTTCAACAAAAATATTGGGTAATTATTCGTATTTTAAAACGTATATTTAAACGTATAAAATAAACATTTAACGTTTAAACGAACGAGAAACCGAACACCGCACGGAGCGCGATTGCGGGGACTGAAAAAGGTGAGGCTTTCACCTACACCCCACCTCTTTCCCTCTTTCTTTCATTTCCATTTCAACAAAAACACACACACACACACACCACTAAACACTCTCAAACCCATCACCATCAAATTTTCGGATCTAGCATAACCGACAACAAAAGTTACATTTTCGGAATCACCATCAAGAGAGGAACAAGATTAACAAAGGCACCACCCTCGTTTTCTTCCTCGTTTTGTCTCGATTTGCAATTGTAAGAAATTCTCTAAATATTTAGATCTACTCATTTTGGTGTATTATTTCGGTGTTATAATGTTTACACAACTTAGTATTGTCCAAATGTATGAAGAAACACGATTTTGCAGCCTAAAAATGAGTTAGATTTAGGTTTTGGGTTGAAAAATCGCGACAGCCGCTGGGTTCTGGGCTGGTGTTCATCCATGTGACACAAGCACTGTGTCGCATTTAGTGTCGCAAAACATGTGACACAAGCATTGTGTCGCATTTAGTATCGCAAAACATGTGACACAAGCATTGTGTCGCATTTAGTGTCGCAAAACATGTGACACAAGCATTGTGTCGCATTTAGTGTCGCATTAAGTTGCATATCATGAGACACAAGCCTTGTGTTGCGGAACACAAGCATTGTGTCGCATATTGTGTCGCAGAAACCCAAAAACAGAAGCCAAAAACATTCTAAGTGTTTAAAAATCACTTTTCAATGACCAAACCAAATACGATACGATTAATACGCAAAAATGGATAAATCAAAGCATAATAATAATAGTTAAGGTTATTATTATAAATCTGTCACCAACGGGCCGTACACGTTTTCAAAACACAAACCAAATAATCAACCAAATCGTAGTAATTTGGACATATATAGTTGTGTAACAACTACAAAGGTAGTCCTTTGAGATACCGACTCCCGTTTATAACCATCACGTGTCGTGGACACCCTCAGGTTACAAGTCTTCGGACATCGATACTCGGCTAATCAATCAAAGTTTATTTAGATAAACTTCTCAGGCTCAGGTGAGTCTCATGGCCCCTATTTTACTGTTTTTCAATCAGGGGTGTGATATTATTGCTCGTTTTGTTTTACAAGTTGAACGCAAGTACAAATCAAAATCAAATACTACATGAGTTACTTCAACTAATCAATTTAAAGCCCTCCATAGCATAGTCTGGTAATACGTAGTAGCGTGAATGTTGGTATATGATATCATATAGGATTGATAATCCTCGTCCGGGTTAGCACGCACTAACTGGTCAAACGGACGTATTAGCATTTGGGAAGACGAGTGTGGATTAGGCACTCGTAGGAGGCATTCAAGTTGGGTTTCCTTAATTGGACCTGACACTCAAGTTAAGCTCAGATTATGTGCTCATGGCTGTATAACTTTTATTTTGCTTAATTGCTTTATAAATTCAATTATAAATCTTGCGGTTCATACAATTATGTGTTGACATACAAACCTGTGAGCTCACCAGCGTTTCGCTGACCCATTTTAGCATGTATCACAGGTGACCAGCAGTAGGTTGGATTGCACAATCAAGATCAATTAGCTCGAGTCAGCATGCAAACAATCAGAGATTTAGCTGCATTATTATATTTTGTATAGATTAATTATGTACTTAAATCTCTCAATTTCCACCGAGCTAATGTAACTCTATTTTTGATGCAAACTTTGGTTTTTATTAATACAAATGTAACACGACGCATATAGTGGTCGTTCATTATATCTTTGTGCTTGTGATATTTGATTAGTAACACTCAATGTATGCTTCCGCTAAACAGTAAATTTAGGGGTGTTCAATTTTGAATATTGATTAGTAGCACACCAAAGTATGCTTCCGCCAAACAGTAAACTTGGGGGTGTTACAAAAGCCCATTCTAGAGATTTGTTTGCCGTTTCCAAACAACATAAAATCAGAAGTTAGAGATTGCAGTTTTTGTTCGCCGTTACTGAACAATAGATTATCTAGAAAAAGGGAGAGAGATACACATACTGCTAAGAACCGCCGCCATCGTCGTCGGAAAAGAGGAAGAAGAACAACCGCTGCCGCTGTAGACAAAACCGGCAAAGACAACCGGAAAAGAAACCGAATCAGTGAAACCCTAAGTTTTGCACAACAGAAAATCAAGGGAATCAAAGACAACGGTTGAAGAAGAACAACCGCCGCCGCCATCATCGCAAAGATTTCAACAGAGAAGAACCAACAACCGACTGAAACAGAGAAGAGTAAAGGGGCGATCTCGCCGCCGATTAACCGGAAGGAAGCGCCGGCCGTGAAGAAGAAGAGGAAAGAGTCGTTGTTTTGAATCGACACCAAAGGAACAAGGAGAAGCATCGGGTCAAATAAAAAGATCCATCAGGTTTTATTTTCAAGTTTTAAAAGTTACAAAAATTACCCTCCATTTATATACTTTGTATATATAGAATTAGAAATTAAAATATTGTGGTTAGAAAAGGAAATTAAGTTATAACTATTGTTAAATATTTTTTAGTAAAAAAGAAATAGTAAAGATTCATTAAGTATTTTTACAAAGTTTGGAATTAAGTTTGAATAGACACTTTCAAAAATGACTGTGGAAAAAGAAGGAGAACAAGGTGATAGTTCGAATAACAACATGATTAAGGGAATGGGATCGACACCCTATTTTCAATGTCCGTTGTTGAATGCAACAAATTATACGATATGGTCGATAAGAATGAAGATCATTTTACAAGCAAATGGTTTATGGGATATGATTGAGCCTACTCTTGGAACTCAAATCGATGAAAAGCGAGACAAGACTGCAATTGCATATCTATTTCAAGGACTATCCGAAGATATGACATTGAAAAGTGGCAAATAGCAAAAGTGCAAAAGAAGTTTGGGATACTTTAAAGACTAGAAATGTTGGAGTGGATAGAGTACAAAAGGCAAAACTACAAACTCTCAAATCCGAATTCGAGAGGTTACAAATGGAGGAAGATGACAACATTGATTCATTCACCGCGAAGATGACAAGTATTACCTCAAAGATGACAAGCCTTGGATCAACACTTGATGAATCAACCCGTGTACGAAAATTACTAAATTCCGTGCCCGAGAGGTTTATTCAAATAGTCGCATCCATAGAGTAATACTCCGATCTAGATAACATGACTCTAGACGAAGCTATTGGTAGATTAAAAACCTTCGAAGAAAGAGTAAAGGTTAAGAAGGGAAAAGACTTCGAACATCAAGATAAGCTACTATTGGCAAGACACTACAACAATAATGGTCGAGGACGTTACTATGATAATCAAGGAAGAGGAAAATATGTTCCACAACATAATCGAGGTCATGACAATACTAGACAGCATGATAGAGATGAGAATCATTTGAAAGATACATTTAAGAGCTACAATGAAGAAAGGAAATTCCCTCGAGATGAAGAAGATTTTACAATGAATGTAAGTGAAGTGAGATGTTATAATTGCAACTCACTTGGACACTATGCCTCACATTGTCGACAAAGATCTCGAAGACATCAAAGACAAGAAGCATCAAACCTTGTGGAAGAAGATTTAGAACCAACACTATTAATGGCATCCACGAGCTTCAACAAGATACAAAGAAAACTTACCAAGAATAGGCCAACAAATGAAAGTAAGTCGTTTGCAAGATTTAATGATGATGAAGACACAAAGGTTGGAAAAATTATGCTAAATGAAGATGAAGGAAGATATGATCAAGAAGAAAAAGAAGACTATGATGAACCAAGTATGGAAGATGAACAAGTCAAAGAGAGTGACGTTTATGAGAAGGGAAGAAAGCTTAAAGTCAAGACATACTTTTGGAACACTATCATTTCAAAGGCACTTCAAAAGATCAAACATAAGATGAAGGGAAATCAGAAGCCAAAGTGAAGAATTGAAGACCTCACTTAAACCATGTTTAGTTTAAGGGGGAGAATGTTGGAAATTAAACTAAACATATTTAGTATGTAATCTGTAATTACAAATTAGTTTAGGGATTAGATGGTTAATAGATTAAAATGAAGAGGTGCAATGGTTGATCAAGAGATACAACCGTTGACCACCACATGAAGGGTGGTGGTTACCACCAAACACCACCATCGAAACGATGCAATGGTTCACTCGCAACCGTTCGTTATGTATATATATGTATGTATCCGTAGAACAACAACAACAATAACAATTCAGTTATGTATATATCATAGTTTTCTTTTGTTCTTGATTCCCCTGGGACAATAGTAAATACTAACTTGGTGTCTACAATTTCTCTATGGCCAGTGAAATGACCACACCAGGCCATCCTAAATGCCATGGCAGAGGAACAATTTATTCAAATTAACAGTCCAACTTAATGGGAGTAATCTCATTTCTTTTAGACAAACTTTCATTAATAATATAAATTGCATTTCTGTTACTCTTAAACATCATAGAACTGAAAAGGCATCTCTTGTTTAGTGTCAAATATTGCCCAGATACCTTATCTTTTATGTGTGCGTTAGAGAAAGCAGGAGTGAGACAGATTCTCATCTCCTTTTGTAACCAAAAAGCCACATTATCATTTTTGTTGTTCCTTTCATTTCAACATCCTATATATGCAAAAACATCATATAATTCTATCTTGCCTCAATCATGCACTCAAAGGACATGCTAAATTAAATCACTAGTGTATTTGGCTATGCTAGTTGTACCTATACTGACCTGTCACCTTTACTTCCTAGGTGGCAGTAATACATGTCTCCTATTTCATGCCATACACACCTTTGACTTGTAATTCCACACTCTCACCTGTGCATTAACTTGTCCAAAATGATTAACATCTGCACTCTCCTTTTTCACGTCCATAAATATAGATCGTGTTCTCAATCTTATATTCATCCCACACATTTTTATAAGTCTATTACTATATACAGCAAGTTTTTACCATCATTTTCTGTTCTTTGACAAGAACTAGATCGAACTCCAAGTTGAAAATGTCTCTAGCTTTCAACAACATTACTGCAGGCTGGTGGTGCCAGAACGATTTAGACAGAAACAATGATGTTTACGACGGATGTAAATACACACCAAAGTCATTGTTAGAAGCAGATGGCGACGATGATGATGGAGATTACGACTACGCTCCAGCAGCATCCCTAGAGGGCGATGATGATGATGACAGTGGCTATGATTTTGCTCCAGCAGCTTAACTTAAGTATTACAGCAGTAGCATCAACATGTCACTAGAACTAGTGGTCATGATAGCCCTACACTTATAATGCTATTTGAGGGTTTTTGACTTTGATTTTTTTCCTTCTCAAGAATGAGTAATTTATATCATTTTAACTATTACATGTTAGCTAATAAGTGATTCCACAAAGTAGTAATGATAACAAAATTCACTTAAAATATTGCATCATATAAATTTACTAGATGAACTAAAACGATCACATTCGATATAAACATAACATGGATAAGAAGCTAAATAAAGAAAAACCTATTTGCACTATAGCAGAATGTTTGATGCATGTTTGATCTGTACAAAATTAACACAACATATTCATCTAATGCTACTTCCTAACATTTTCAAAGTAAGCCTAAAACAATCTGCCTAACAATAAAACATCACTTTCTTTACATTCTCTTTCAATGCCGGAAGAGGACGAACACCTGCACCTTTCACCTTGCACATGCTGTGAGCGGACGCATTGTCATGGTGGGCTTCAGGTTCCATGTAAAAACGAGCTCGGTATGCAGCCAGATGAGCATAATATGCAGGTGGGACTGCACAAGAGAATGTAGATCTTCTTAGTTATTACACCTCATCAGGTTGGACTGTATATTTTGCATAATAAAGAACAAGGACACAAAAACTTTTTGGTATAAGTAAAATATTTACCTACAGAAACGGATCTCGTGCACCTGGCATAGCTGCAAAAAGAATTTCTTGATTATTATATCATAAAGAGACACAGGAGTAAGCATGAGTATAATATGAAGAAACTCTCTTACGTGTAGCAGAGATTATTCGTTAGAGATTGAATTTCATCGGCTGAGAAATTGTTCTCATCCCAGAGAACATGATAATGAGCAGGCCTGCTAGTTCCCTGTAAAGAAAACACATTTAGCATTATAAACTTAAACAGAAAATGTATGTGTCACATTCAGGTGCTGAATGGGAGCTGGAAACTGATAAGGTTTCATACTTGGATTCCTGCATGACTGCAAAGATAGAAGTCGAACTCAACCGGATGACAGATTTTTGTGTCGACCACCGTACCTACATATTACCAAGTTTAAAACTTTCAGGACCAGCGAAACCAACTTGTACCGAAGTCTTGGGTCCCATACAATTACTATTCACAATTCTTATTTTACAACAAATTTAAGTAGATCCTCTTCTCGAGGGTATTGTCTTTGGCATTTAATGGCAAATTAATCATTATATATTAAATATCAGAAGCCAAATTGCTAAGAAAAGAGAATAGTACCAGGTAAAATGTTGCCACTTTTGTCAGTGCTTTTTCGATCATTATGGTTGCTTGGAAAGAGACGTGTATGATGGCGTTTTTGGACGACAATGAACGTCACTGGAGGCTGGTAATTAGGTTCGAGAGAAGCACAAGCCTAGACATGTCCAGAATTTATAATAAGAACAGGGAGAAAAACAGATGGTTTTAGGTAATTGATTATCTTGTTTACAGAATCCTTGACCGACCTTACGAATTGCATCAAGTTCGTAGAGTAGGACCTGATAGAACTGCCCATCACTTACACCATCCCTGCAAAAATAAAACCAAAAATACGAATGAGTAGATGCAACGATCAAAGAATTCTCTAGAAACAGCAAGACAGGAAAGTCAGTTAGGATTGGTCGACCCACAAACAATTTTCTTTATCCATTTCACTGAATATAAAAATTGCTGCACAAATTAAATGTGATACAAATACTACATTATTACATAATAATGTAAAATTTATTTAATAAAGCAATATAGGAGGTTTTATACATTTAAATACACTACGGATTGCTTTCAACCCGTTTGACCCCTCAAGAGTTACTAGCTACTAAAATATATATAAATCATCACCCCGTTTGACCCCTCAAGAGTAACCAGCTACTTAAACATATATAAATCATCACTTTTACCTGTAGAAAATAATCCTCAGTGGTTTTTTCCCCGTGGCCTTCTCGAAAGATAGTAAGAGCTCTCTGTAGTTTACACATCACCATATTGTTAGTTACTATATCACCACCAACACTACATTTTTATAGAAAGAACAAAGTTTTTATTGTAGTAACGTGATTATATGCACCTGATCATGCCTCCATTAACTTTTCCACGTTGAGGATCTTGCCAAGTTTTGTACAAGTCCTGGATAAGTTCTTGCCTGTGCGGTTGAGCACTAACTAGACCTGCATACTTTGTAACTTCTGGCCAGTCTTGAGACGCAACTACCTTTTTTTATAAACAATGTTGTTAATACAGGCTTGATCATTAATGTCATAAACTGTACGCAAAAGGTTTTTGTGGTTACCGCAGCGATTGATGGATTACTATCCTCCCCGGATTCTGGATGAGTCACATCAGCTCCAAAAATAATAGTTGGGATATCGCTAACCAGAGGAACCTTCCATCTTAAGGCATCTAATAGCACAGTATTCCTTCCCCCCATCTGAATTTGAAAATTTTAAGTAAATGAAAAATCAGTAAATTAATCATCCTGTTATGGATAAAGAATGAGAGTTTTATACTGTCTAACCTTGACATTAATTTTGAGAGATACGTTTGAGAGATACTGCTTACTGATCTTTAAAACATACTTTGTAAGACAGCATTGTGTAATCAACCCCAAATCAGTTTCACATATCCGCTTCACATCACCTTTAATTCGAGAAAGTTAAAGAATGAAAGCAAAACAATTATGTAAAAGATAGGTGAATGGAAGTTACATACCATAAAGACTGCCATTGTTGTCAGGGAGGATGGCAATAAGCAATTCCAACTCTTTTCCTCCAAGTTTATTTAAAGTGGCTGTATACACATGTTTTAGAGCCTTCTTTACCTGATCTGGCCGTGCTGAGTAGACCGGAACCACACTGTCGCTTTTGAATTCCTGAAATATGTTTTTGAAAATAATCATCACCCATGATTCT